>OZ010792.1:587460995-588060995 GCA_963932465.1 Maratus speciosus
CCCCATGTCGGTGGCTCACGATAAATATTCCATCTTGTGCTGCGTTTGTAGCCTTGCCAACCTGTAATAGTGAGAAATTTTACAGACTGGGCGTCGTTCCATGTGGTTTAGTCGGTAGAATGTCAGTGTGCTATATTGATGTCCCGGGTTCGAGTCCCGGCATGGAATCTTTTTCACTATGTTGTCCTTTGCGCCTTTTAAGCAATTAATTTGATATTTGATTTTCATTTGAAATATTGTATATAAGGCGAAGGATTCTCTCTGGAAAAATTTCTAAGTATTAATACAGCGATGAATTTTGAAATAACCTTTTCCTGTAAATATAAAATCTTATCTTTTTACCGTACTTTTTAGCAAAATATCGCTATTTTGGAGCCTTATTCTTCTAAAACATTTTAAATTTTTCCACTTAAAAAACAATGCTTATCAACTGACATATTTTTTTTATTCAGTTCTATGATTGTTATTAAGTTCTATGCTTGATATTGAGTTCAAGCTTGATATTTAGAATGTGTAAATTTTTTAATTTGTTGTGATTTGTCATTGCTTTATTAAATACGAACATGGAGACTAACGGATATTAATACAACTATTATTTATAGAGCGGCATGATAAGCGATATTTAAATTTTTTATTCCAGTGTATATTGTATTTTATGAATATGAGCTAAATAGATTTGGTATGTTTTATAGGAAAAGACTGATCTGGGAAATAGAAAAAAAACGAGTAAGAAAAATCATGCGTTAATCATAGATTATAAAATACTTTCCAACACTTTCTGAATGCTTTAACAAGACATCGTAATTTAGGGAAATGACGTAAATAAGATAACTAAGTAAACATTTTAGAAAATTCATAAAACATTTGAAAAATTGATTTCAGCAGTTACCGCCCATAGCCAAATATGTTTTCCAATTCTTTTGAACAGCCCTGTATTTGATCTGTAGGTTGATACACTGAGAAAAATGAACTACTCAAAAATAAGTAAACCGACGTACTCATATCGAATTGAATATTTTTGATAAAAAATGAACCCATGCTTTCTCTATTTTGAAACATCACATGTTATCAAACCCAAACAAACGAATAGTTTTGTACCCTGTAATGGTTCATTTCATTTATGGCGGCATAAATGATGTTTATTAATGTAAATATTAAATTATGCACAGCATTTTAAAATAATTTAAAAGTGCTTGGAAATAATGCTCTTGTCATAAAAATATTCGATTTGAGTATCTTGTTAAGAATTTTGCTATTTTTCTTAATAAATAATCAATTAAACATTTCTTGTTAAGAACTTTGAACGGGAAATAAATGTCAGTACATTTTTACTTTAAATTTTAGGTTTTTCTTTTTTTTTTTCTTGGGGGGGGGGGGCAGTACATAACGATTCATATTTGATCACAACCAATGAATAAAAAATGAGTACATGTGTTTCTCAACTTTGAGTACATTTGGATCGGAGCTATTTTGAGTATGTGACGCATTTAAAATTGAGTACTTTTTACTCAATTTTGACTTCCCATTTTTTTATGTGTATATATACTATATAATGGAAAAATCTAGTTTAGCAAGAAAACGCCTAACAGGTTGAAATTCTTTTTCAGCAATTTATACTAATGTATGGAAACATACTTGAATACTTTTGTACAACCCTGTAGTTTACCTAGAATCTTTATTACACGCCACTATTTAGTTAAAATTTAATTCAAACTAAGACACTCTTAAAACTGCTGAAATCACATTTCCAGAAATTATAATTTATAGACAGCCATGTATCCAATTCTTTACGTGACCCTGTATATCATTTTATCTATATTCTACAAACATTTCTTGGTAAATTAAATGCAGCTCAGCAAAAAAAGCACATCTCATTTAAAAACAACCTTTAAGCAATTTGCACCCATACCCAGTAATCCTTACGAATACTTTTGTGTAGCCTTGTATAGGAATTATAGCATTTATATACACCATATACTATGCATAAATATAGTGAATCATAAAAGCGCATATCATAATTAAAAATACATTTCCAGCAATCATCGCTAATGAACAGTACTTCGGATACAATATAGTATCTGAAATATTTTGTGTGTCCCTGTAAATGCTATATACGTATTATTCTTATTATACGTGAAATAATTTATAATATGTAAACCTCAGCGACATATATCAATTTCATTATATATGAAATAGATTAACATAATTAAAGTATGCCGCAAACAATTCCCTCCACCCCTATATCATTATGTATTTGAATTCCTTTTTTAGCCCTGTAAATGAACAATAACTATTTTTTGCATCGCATAGTCAACAGAATACATATTTTAGTGCACTTCATAAATGCATATAAATTTTATTCTGTTTGAAAGCGTGCGTAAAATCATAAAAAAATCATTTGAAACGATTTTTTCCCATAGGCTGTAATGTAACGGAAAAATTTTGGCTGTCCCTGTAAATGAACAAAGCATGCTACAAACTTCATTACAAATAGGTACCATGCTATGGTAAACGTCAATAACATCCAAAAATTTCAGGGCAATCCGAGTATATTTTCGAGAGTTAGAGTGCGGACAGACTGCTAGACGGACAGACGGAGAGACAAACCGAAGTCATAAGCACTTTTCAACTTGTGTCCTATATTATGTATCCTGTATTATATGAACTTTAAAAAAATATATACTAAGCAGTTTAATCTATAACTTCCCATCAGGCATGAAAAACACTTTGTTTCAAAGCTTAAATATCATATTTTACTTTTTAGTGCCAATAACTACGCGTATCATAAACGTAGAAAATGAATTTACAATAGAAGAAAATTTAATAACCGATTCAGAATGTCTATAATTAAATGTTTGATTAAAATCACAAACAGAAAAAATGCTTACATACAATTAAAAAAAAATAAATATACCAATTTGAAAAACACTAAAAATAATAATTAGTATTTATAATTGTACTATTAAACAACAGCAAACTACAATAGATAAATTAAATGCATTATTAGATTTAACAATATATCAAAAATATTTCCATATGGTATAAGGAATTCCTATTATTTCATAATTTCGGCAAATGTTAAATCTGAAAACATTGGTCTGAAGATTTAGGATTTTGAAAGATAATTTAAAATATTATTAGCACTAAAAGAAAATTCTTTCAAATGTTTCACTACTGTAATATGTAAAAATACAGTTTCCCAGTATAATGTTAATTTCTAATCTGAAACAGTTTCGTAATCTCATGATAATCGAACATCATATTTAACCCCAAAATAATAATAACTATAAGTGTTAGTAATCAAAAAATAGTAAGAATCCGATAAAATAATTCCAAATCATTGTCGTTCCATACATTTTCAATCTCAAGTAAGAGTAAATTAATGTTTATATTAATTCCAGTATGAATGTAGGCATGCACAGTCTCTGCGCAGTTTTTTTTTTTTTTTTCAAGCGATGGCAGATTAAGATATTTTTCTTTACAGTTATCGAATTTGAAAATATCGCTAGTGACAGTTAAAGATCAGTCTCTTACAAATATAACATAAAACTATTTAACTCATATGTACAAATCAGGAATAAAATATTTAAATTAAATAAAACTTACATATACGTTCTATTAATATCCGTGTATCCTAAAATGGTCATTTCCTTATCTTAAAATGTTGTAGACGTGGTGAAGGTGATGTTCTAAAAACAGTGGACTATTTATTTCCCGCGTCTTCTCATGTTTATTTTTTTGTGGGCAGACGATTTTCAAGCAGATGGTCTGGTACAGATTATTTGTTTTTGCATGCAAGAGATATGAAACTTGAATGCGCAGTAATTTTCTGAAAGTATGGTTAATTAAAATTTTGTATTTGAAGAAATGTCCAATGTATTTAAGCTTTTCTTTTTATCCGTACCAAATAATTCAAGTTAAAATGTATTTTAAAGTTCCTTTTTTCTAAATAATTATAATAATAATATTCATAATTAGAGTTTATTAGATATACCATTGTTTAAATTTTCAAAAGGTGTAAAAATAAATTTAATGGTAATAACGAGACCCCCCCCCCCTTTTTTTTCTTTTTTTTTTAAAGTAAAGTTTGTTTTGCACAAATTTTGTATATTTCTTTTATTTTCGGAAAATGCTAATTTTATTTAAAAAGTCTGAAAGAACTAGAATTTATGACTTGAATACAAATTATAAAAATATTCTAAAGCAAGAAATGCATAGATGACTAAACTCTGAAGACTCTTTCTACGTGCTCATTAAAAGGTGCAGATTTAGCTGTAATAGAAATTTTTTATTTTGAAACCACAGAAGTGTTTCGAATAATCCTGGTCGGTAAAAAAAGAAATAAATAAATAAATTTCCTCCCAGCAAACTAAATATGTAAAGCGTATAAATTTAATATTCCTAATTCTAAATATATTATCCAAATGCTAGATAAAATTGAAATCATGAAAAAGTATACATTCACTATCTTAGATATCAAATTGATAAAATATAGCCTGAAAATTTAGTTTATTAATGCTTGTATCGTGCACTTTATTTATTATGCCCCACTCCCTCCCCTTTAGTGACAGAATTTACCATTTGCTATCCACTAATATATTTTTTTCCTTATGCCATGTAACTCGTGACTGTTTAAAATATTTCTCTTCATTTTCAAAGAGTTTTGAAGTTCATATTTTTGTCACACTGTGACTTACAATATGGTGGGGTTTTTTTTGTCACATATGTGACGTGACGTACGTTACATAACAGTGACCTCACAATTTTTTTTTAATTGCCAGAAAAACATAATTTTACAGTAAATAACATGTTTTGGAAGAATTTTCATAATTTTTTAAAGTTTTCTAAGAAGTTCACATCTCACTCACAATGTGACATCACTGAGTGGTGGCATTTTGGTCACAGATGTGACGTGACCACAGTGACTTACAGTGACGTCACAACGACGTCACCGTGACCATGCATGCTATGAGGGTATATATATATATATCAAATTTGATGGTTTTTCATATGTTTTAAATGAATTAATCGTCCGCAATATGCTGGTGAATTAGTGGTATTGTATTTGATTTTCTGTTGCATGTCATAGGTTCCATTTTTATTTTCAGTTTAATTGTTCAATTTAATGTCAGTGTAATATATTGATGCTAAATTTATTAATTTTATTTTATTAAATGGATATAGAGTGCCGGAGTATAAAAAAATCTACCTGACTCTGATTCTGTCCTTCCAAATAAATAAATAAATAAATAAATAAATAAAAATACCCCTATCATGAATTTAGATTCATATTAGTAAATGTTTTCCTACTAATTATTGATTCATAGTAACATCAGAAATTCAGACAAATCATTTACTATTTACTTTTAAGTATTTATGCAAAACGAAGAAAGAGTTATTAAAAACATTTATCTAGATGCCAACTGAATATATAATTAAGCGAAATAAATAATTGCTGTAAAAGGTTGTAAAATGAATAATTGCTGTAATCGTTTAAAATTCAGTCAATATTTTCACCCTACGTTATCCGTTTTCGATCATCTGATAACACCGGAAAGTTTCCCCTTCGTTTTCGGCCTGCTGGTAACGGCGGCAAATGGACCGAACGCGACTACTAACGTTCTAAAAAATGTCGCGACTACTCTCGGGTTAAACACAAAACTTGTAATTCTATCATTTTGTATCGAAAACTCAGGTGGATGAAGAATATCCTCGATTTGTTTAGGATCAGCTTCTGATATATCATTCATTTCAGGCCATTTGAATCACCTACCATCTATTCTTCTTGCAAATTGAATAGTAAGCCCGTCAGAATTAATTTCAAGAGCCTTTCCAACAAATCTTCTTATATTCCGTTTCCCACAATATTTGACAAGAACCCAGTCATTTACTTATGCGACTCCAGAGATTTCGCCACATTCCTCACTCAACTCTGATTCTGAATTTAGTTTAGTCTTTTATCTTTTGGGGGCATCTATAAGGAAAGAAAAAACAAACAAAATAAATAAATAAAACATGCTAAATGCATTTGAATAGTACTAACTCTAATCTTGGTCAAGAGTATCACTAGGAGACTTGGTTCAAGTATCCCTAGTTACATATTTACTACATAGCCCTAAAATGCAGCCATTTGCTAATAAGTAGATTAATATTATTATACATGTTATTGCAGCAAAAAAAACTGTACAAAACAATTGACCATTTAAAAAAGTTTTACCTCTAAATAAATAAAAATAATAACATCAGAGTTTACTCCACAAAAAAATTACTTTCGGAGCATGAAAATGTATTTTGTCTGATACTTTAAAAACTTGATTGATTCAGTTGTTATTTTCACCATGTGGTCAGCTAAGTGAAAGAAAATAAGTAAAGGCACTTCCGACTTGCAAAATTTTCCAAATTCTGAAAAAATGGCCTCATATAATCCCTATCAGTCAAGTATCCCAAGTTCCCCCTATTATGTGAAATCTGCTTCTTTATATTGAGGATGTTTTTATTATTAATTAAAAATCTCAGTCTATAACTTTATAAAAACTTCGATTTCCACACAAAAACATTGTAGCACATTTGGTATTGTAGAACATTTATTACTAGCATCACGAATGATAGCATAAATAAATTTCGAAAGATATACATTTGCAACTACAAACAAATCGCAAGAAATGCTTAGGGAGGGATTTACTCCCACAAATGCTGCTGTCTATGCCAATTCTGTTTTTTTCAAACATAAATCTTAGCTATGCCTATGGAAATGAATCGATTTCCGCTGCCATTTTCATGTAGAAATTTTGAGTATAAATTTTGTGATATTCTTCATGGTAGACTTTTTATTCATCTCCTCCTAAAACTGTGGTACTTAAAAAAGGTCCTCATTTAAATCATTTATTCCTATGACAATGTGGTCTGAAGTTTGCACAAGCCAACAACACTTATTTTCTATAATGTTCGTGTATTTTTATTTGACTAAAAATAATATGATCTAAGTCTGTAGATATTAGAAAACTTTATATGTCTGGAAAAAGCTAAAAAATAAATATTAACCTCTTAATTCTCGCGACTGTGACTATCAGGGGCTGTGTAGGCAATTTTATTTTAAATTCCGATTGTTTGATTCCCACCAGTTTTTTAACACTAGAATACCCGGAAATTTTACTCAAGTTTCATAAAAATATTTGACATCAGAATTTTTATTTAAAATTATTTGACTGATATATTTAACGTAAATCTGTACCTTTTAAATTTCACTTATTTTATGAAAGAATT
This sequence comes from Maratus speciosus, assembly GCA_963932465.1. Lineage (NCBI taxonomy): Eukaryota > Metazoa > Arthropoda > Arachnida > Araneae > Salticidae > Maratus > Maratus speciosus. The sequence continues at coordinate 587,468,259 of OZ010792.1, forward strand.
TCTGGCTCCAATTGATATTTAATTATACGGTCGAAGTCGGATCGACTCCTTCCGGGCGCTCTAGTGTTAAAGTCGTGTGGAATAGTAGTTGGCTTTATTTCCGCATCATTTTATCGGCTATTAAATAAGGTGATAACATCTACTTCCAAAAAGTGGTGGCAATCAAATAGTCTGAATTAAAAAAAATTGCCTACACTTGTCAAACGTGACAATTAACCCTTTCGAGGGCGGTGTCCTTAAAAAGGGACACCTAATTTTTATTTTACTGGCACCCAAAATATTTAATTAAAATTTTCCTTTTATAACGTACTTGAAAATAAGCAAGTTCATATTTTCTAATAAATTCGTCTATAAATTCTTGTGTCAATTCATCCTTTTATCAGTTTATAAACAGAATTACTCCGCGCTGAATAGGGTTAAGTGGTTAAGGAATGTTTCACTACTGAGACTGAGTGAGGATTCTCGACTAAAAAGTAGTAATTTTTTTTCTGACTGATTTTAGAAATTGTTCGCCCGTTTCAACATTCTCTGATTGCCTTTTATTCTATGTAAACATATTTTTTAAAGATATTTCTGTTTCCCTTCCAAAGCCTTTCTAAAGCATTCTTCTTGTGGCATTAAGGCAGAAATTCTCTCTGATATAAAATTCTTTCTCTATCATCCCCCTCTTTTATTTTTAAGCAATAACTTAAAAAAAATCCTTAACGTAGGATACCCAGCAAAGAAAGAAACAGTATGCCATCAGCTGGGAAAAAGATTGCAGCCAGCACTGCCATCAGCGGTAAAGTGCAATGGTGCCATTACTTAAACCCGTACAAAAGTGTCCGTGCGGAATGCAGCTGACCCATCAGTGATGGGCAACAACAGGCCAGCATTGGTATGCCATCACATTACTTCAATCCGGCACTTTTCCTGCAGTGCTAGCACCTATCCCACTGTTATTCCTTTGCTGGCCCAGCACTTTCTGCTACAAACATTTCTTATAGAATTCTATAAAAAAACAAAGCATTATGGCTCTTTTTTCTATAAGCTAGTTTTACCAAGATTATAGAAATGCCTATTGAACTATTTGAACTTGCAGGGGTTTCCACGTCGTCACCTTCCCAAGTACTAACCGTGTTCAATGCTGTTTGGTTTTCGTGATCGGACACGAATAAGTACTTTCAGCGTAGGCTACGACCGCTCGTAGTTTCGAAGCTCTCAGCACACTATTTCAAGTTTGTTTCTTTTGTGATTTACGTTCCGAATCATTAAACTAGTATAGAAATTATTTTATTGTATAGAAATCCTATATATTTTAAACCCTTTTCTTTATTATTGATTCTCAACTGTGTAAATTATGAAAACCGAAATCATTTGTAACTTAGTAAAGCCAGATTTAAGTAGAAAAAAAGTGCATTGAAATAAAGAATTTGTTTATTTATTCATTTACTTATTTATTTTGTTGGTGGCAGCGGTGCTATATTATTTACAGTTTCAGAAAAAAAAATTAGCTTCGCAGTTTAAATTGTTTTAAGATATTCATTTCAGATATGTGTTCAAATACTCAATGTCTTCGATATTCACAACGCCATCTAGCGTAAGGGTTCACAGCAATAACACTGCAAAAGTTCGTGCACTTCCATGTAGTGGTGGGCCAGCGCATGAGATAAAACGGAAGCCCAACAGAATTTTATGTGATGATTCCCAACAGCAAAGTTGACTGAAGCTGTCCAGCAGTGGTCATGCAGCGGTAGACCATTAGACAGCACTTCTCCATCATTGCCAGCACCTATCTTGCTGCTGACCAGCAGATTCCTCTTCGCTGAGTATCTGCCAAAAAACCAAAACCGAGTAAAATATTAATTACTTTTGTTATTGATTGAGGATTCCGAGTTTCTAACTCTAATAATTTGAAAAAAAATTAATAATACAGAAGATCATCGATTATCCGAACTTCGGTCAACCGAACGCGTTCCAGAAGACGAAATTCAAATTTGCACTCCATGCACTGCAGGAGTTCTACACGCGACCTTCAAGAATCTTCCGCATTTGAAGATGTGACAAGAAGAATAAGTTGAAAAAGCATTCACTGAAGAAGCTTTTCAGTGTCTAGAGACAGCCTTGAAGTGGATAGAGCAACAAGAAATGGAGTTATGAATATAGAGGAGGAGACATATAGTGTACTGTCTACCAGTTGCGAGTGAAGTAACTGAGGAGGTTGCCACAAGATAGCGGCTGTTTTTTAATATCGTACTAGCAGTTTCTGATTACCGCCTGAACGAACTTCCAACCAGTAAATTTGAGAAGAAAATTTCATCTTACTTAAGCACCTTATTCATGGAAATATTTATTTACAAATATGGTAACATTTCCTGTTTGTTTTTACTGGTTTCAGTCTGCCACAGAATTATAATCGTTTTCACTGAAACTGACAAGAGGTTGTCTAGGTTCTAACAACAGGGCGGAAACGCAGGGTCTGAATACAGCCAAAGTATACTTACACCAGTAAAAATGAATATGTGTTTTTGCCATTATTTATGACTGAAATTTTCCATTTAATAAGGTGTTTAAGTAAGAAGAAAATTTCTATTTAAATTTACTGATGGAAGTTTCATCCGGCGGTAATCAACCCCCGCGAAAGCGGTTACAGTTGAAGCTTCACTATTTTAAGGACATGTAAGTTCCTTTTTATTAATAGTTCCATACAACTAGAAGAGCGTGATTCTGTTGCTCAACTGCTTTCATTAAATCGTATAAGAGATTTAGCAGCAAGAAAACAGAATGTTCTCTCTGAAGTAAAAGAAAAGTTTGCACTTACCTTAACCCTCTTAGTACCAGCTTTTAATAAATTCTGAGGATTCTTAGCTTTACATGATTCAAAACAGAAGTTTAATTTTATTATATACATCTCCCCGAGCTATGTCTACTTAATCTTATTTATTAAGTATAAATTGTTACTTTTTTCTGGTTTGAAACATTAGAAGTTTCAAAATAGAAAATAACTGGGTCAAATAAGACGCCAATGGCACTAGGAGGGTTAGTAGGAGAGCTGTTGAACATTTTTGAGTAGGTATTTGAGGCACGCTGAAAATTTGTGCAACACTTCTTTTGTAATGCCTGAATGCAAAATCGAATGTCTGGCTGAAGGATCGTGGCCCAAAAACTGTGCCAGACAAAAAATGGCACTTGACACGTGTCTGGCACAGTTTTTGGGCCGACTAAAGTGTCTGTCATTTTCAAAATATTTTTTTTCTAAGCATAAATATTATTCTGTCTCAATCTCAGCGTGCCTCAAATACTTTTTTTGGGTAGTCAAAAAATGGCACTTGACACGTGTCTGGCACAGTTTTTGGGCCGACTAAAGTGTCTGTCGTTTTCAAAATATTTTTTTCTAAGTATAAATATTATTCTGTCTCAATCTCACCGTGCCTCAAATACCTTTTTTGGGTAGTAAAAAAAAAAAAATGGCGCTTGACACGCGTCTGGCACACTTTTTGGGCCACGATCCTTCAGCCAGACATTCGATTTTGTAATCAGCCATTACAAAAGAAGTGTTACTCAAATTTTCAGGGTGCCTCAAATACCTTCCCTAAAATGCTTAACAGCTCTTGGACTAGGTTAAAATGTAGACCTGCAGTACTACACTTTTGATTTTCTGAAGATTTCTTTGATTCCTTTATTGTTTGATAATTTGTTCTCTTCTTGTTGTAAGCATTGCAGTACAAAATACATACATATTTGTGTTTATTATCATTGTTTATTTGCGTCACTATTCTCATATAATCTTACTATGTTTTCTCTTATTTTGAAAATGATCGGTAATACTAAATTTCGTTTATCCGGACATCTCCGGTCACCTATTAGTTCGGATAATAGATGCTCCACTGTAGATAGTAAAGAACTTATTACTAACACTTAGAATAAAACATAGAAAAATTTCCAAAGATATATATTTGTGATAAAGACCGATTCTCCCGGAATGTTTGGAGAGGATTTTGCTCCCCAAAGATTCTTCTATGAGTGCCGATTCTAATTTCTTCAAGGATGCACCTTAGCTCTGCTCAGGGAAGTGAATAAAATTAAGTGAATTCAGGGAATTTTTTATGCGAAAAATTTCAGGAAAAACTTTTGTGAAATTTGAAAGGATGGATTTCTTTTTTCGTTACTAAAATTTCGTATTTTTTCTATAAAAGCAAATTTAAAATTCGAATTCTGAATAGAGTCCTGCATCAAACAGCTTGGTTCATTTATTTTACATACTCAATATATTTTTGGTATATTTATTTGAGATATCGATGAGTTTTGATTGGTTTGTTGGTATATTCAAGTGAGAAATTCATTCCTCGGTGTAAACTCGGCTCTGTAAATTTTGTATCATTTGACCACATTATGATAAAATTACGTTACCTTATCTAAATCAACTATAAATTTTCGCTTTTCTCATTATATGAGATATTCGCATATTATAAACGCATACTCACAAATAGTAATAATCCGTCATTTTGACAATTTTAAGTTAATGCAATATTGAACTTTAATTTAAATTCGGTGGGTTGAAAATTTGTCACTTCATAAAACTGGAAAATAACTATAGTAATGACAATGAATGAAAATAGCATTCGATAAAATGCAGGATTATCTATTCTATCTTCCATTATGAATAAAATCACATTAAATAAATGTAGTTTTCTCGTTTTGACGGCGATCTCTGGTTTGTAGCTTGTAAGAAGCATGAAATTCTTAATCCCTCAACACACAGCTGTAAACTCTTACGCTTTTTTGTACCACAAAAAATTAATAGGAAATTTTACTTTTTTAAATTGCTGTAATCAGAACTGCCACAGACGATTATTTTTTAATTCTATCTCGCGCTATTTTTTAAAAACAAAAATTTTTCACATGTCTTTGACAACATCTGCAAGAGAAATAGACTACAAAATTTATTTATTTTTTTAAATAGTGCTGCGAATAGAATATAAAAATAGTTGCCTGGCAAATATTTTATTTTTCGTCTACCACTATTTCAAAATCACAATTTTCTGTTTTATTTGTAATATCTTCTAAATAAATTATTTTTCTTTACAAATACTGGAAGGCGAAATAATAATAAAAGACATAGTCACCAGTGGTAGTCCGTAAACATGCATATTTTTATTTTAAACAGACTCGTATTCTTATTTTAAACAAACCCGTATTAAGTAAACTACGTAATATGAACTTCAAAAAGTTCACCGTTTACTTTAAAGGTGAAAAAAAAATAAAAATACAAATGTTAAAAGATTTAAAATGTACATTTTATTTAAATAACCAAGTACTTTCGGCCTGCAATCCCGCAGCCATCTTTAGAATATATTTTCATTAATTGACGTTCCATTCCTTTAAATACTTCACTTCGTTTGAAATGGGAGAGTCTATAATTCTTAGAGTAGCTGGAAGTAGAAGTAGTAGCGCTTCTGATTAAAACTGTGTAGAGGAAAATATTTAACAGCCGTTCGATTTATTTTTTATACGTCCCCTTGTTCATATACGGCACTTACATCACGTGTTTTAAATGCATAGGCTGGAAAATAGCAGCAGCAGAAGTCTTTAGGATTAAACTTATTCATTGCAATACGTCACTTTGTTTAGATACGTCACTTCGTTATTTTGTTTTATCGTATTAAGTAAGCTCAATCGTATATTAAGGAAAACTTTATTATTGCTTGAGTAATTCATTTTATAACTTCAATATCTTGAATTTCTGCATGATGGATTTTAAAGCATTTATTACTCAGATCTTCAACAATAGTAAAAGTAAATTTCTAAAAATATACTTTTTCCAAGAAGAAAGGATGCGAAAAGAATTTATTGAGGAAGAGTTTGCTCCCAAAAGAGTCGCTATATACAGAGCCTGATTACCCACGGGGCAAATTCCTACCACTAAAAATAAACAGAAAATTTTGCCTCATTCATGGCAGGAATTTTACATGAATACGGCGTTTAGATAAGGCGAACTTTTCATTTAAAATTTATTGGTGTAAGTGTGCCCCGTTGGTAATCAGGCCCTGGCTATATACAATGCCGATTCTGATTTTACAAATGTGTTTTGGCTCAAATATTGGGCATGCTCAGAGAAGAGATTACAATTCTAGGATTTCTACGTGCAGAAGTTGGTATGGAAAATCTAAAATCTCGGGATAAACTTTTGTGACATTTGAGTGAATATATCTAGTTTAATTGCGGTACTTTAAAAAATAATCCTCCTTTGGCAGTACAGCGAGAAGTTAGTGCCCATGTCAAATATATTACTTTTCTAACATTTCGGGGGCCGTGCGGGTCCTGGAATTTTTAGACTACGAAATTATTCGGTACCAGTATTTTCTTACATAAAATCTCTCCTTAAATAAAACGAAATTTCGCGCGCTTAAGCCTAGATATATTTTTCTATAAAAAAATACTGATATATCTCCTGGGAAATTTCCCAAAACGTACGAACCCTGCATTTTAAGCCCATTTTTACTCTAATAAAGCACTTTCACAGATAGCATGAACAATAGCAGCAAATTGGATTTTTTCTGACATTATCTTGCCGTGACAAATTGAATTGAGAAATTCGCAGCAAATTTCCCGCAAGGTATACCATTACCCACTTGCATGAGTAGTTTGTTGTGAAACTGATGGCAAGACTGTCTTTAATTCACGAAAGTGACGAAAGCAAAAAATCCTCTGATGAGAGAATAGACAATCAGCACATACGCAGAAATTTTATTCGGTTGGCACCGAATTTTTCTGAACGCTATACTTATCAAATACCAAAAAAAGGTTGGTGTCGAAATGTACAAATATTACCTTAACTTGTTTATTGTGATGAGAGCGATCCATCCACCTTTTGACGGTGTGTTCGCATCAATAGGCCTTATCAACTCAATGGGCCAGTTCGAAGGGGTTAAAGTTATAGTGTAACAGTTTTAACCCTTTCAGGGGCAAGGCATTTTTGAACAAAAAATGTTCAAATAATTAATTCGCACCACAATTAACAAGCAAATTTATCTGAAAATAATGAAGAGCGTTTTTTCACGTATATTATGAAATCGAAATTGTACTAAAAATTTACTGGTGCCATTTGGCAATTTATGCATTAAAATTTACCGTTTGCAGTCTGCAAACGGCGCCCCTCAAAGGGTTAAACAGAAAGTGGGGCGTGGAAAGATTACTACTTTGCAGAACGTTTGGAATATTTTTGATTACTTGTTTGCCGTTAATTTACAATAAATTTGATATAGCATGAATTTAACTTGCACGACAAGATAGCTACAAGTTCAAAGTGTGGTGACTTCGGCGTTTGCGTTATCTTGCTGCAGTCTTGTTATGAACTTTCAGTCTTGTCATGCTGAGCAACTTTGTAGGTTTTCAAAGAATTTCTACAACTCTAACTACCTTTTATGCATTTATAACTTTGAAAGATAGTTTTATTTACTTTTAAAAGTCTTCCTGAAGCATTCTTCCTACAGCATTAGGACAAAAAATTCACTAATGCTGTTTTCCCTCACATTTGCTTCAATTTTTACTGACTTTCTTCTAAATAAGAAAGTATTGTAATCGAATTTTTTTCGACTTTCGGTTTTCAACGGATTCACACGTTTTAGAGGTCAGAGATCCAGAATAACATGTTTATACAAAATGTCTGTCTGTCCGTCTGCCTGCTTTGCACCATCGAAAAGTGTATGAAGTTATGCATAGAAATAAACAAATTTTGTTTTGTATGTATTTGACTATGGCCAGCAGGTCCTCCTTGAATTTGGAAGTTTTCCGCCGGAAGTGAGCGCTGTAATAGCGATTTTTATGCCATTTGCTATTGAAAAAGTGTATGAAGTTAAGCGCACAATTGAGCCATTTTTTTGTGTATATTTTTAGCTATGACAAGTAGGTCCACCTTGAATTTGGAAGTATTCCGAAAGAAGGTAGTGTTGTAATAGCGATTTTTCATAGTTCTGTTGTACATCAGGTGTTCGTGCAGCGACGGTCATTTCACATGCAATAACATTTTCTGCATGAAAAAACTGAAAAATAAATATTAACGAATGTTTATTTTATCGATTGACTATTCTCGACTAAACATTCAAAGACCGGTAGACGGCTGAACAAACCATCACCTCGTCGAGTTGACGGCTGAAATTTCAGGATTAGTTAAAACAATGGAGTTATGAATAAAGAGGAGGAGACATATAGTGTACTGTCTACCATTTGCGAGTGAAGTAACTGAGGAGGTTGTCACAAGATGGCGGTTGCTTTTTTTTTTAATCGTATCTTCAGTTTCTGATTACAGCCGTGTCAAACGTCCCACCAGTAAAATTGAACATAAATTTTCGTCTTATTTAAGCGTCTTATTCATGGAATTTTTTCTCGGAAATGTGGCAAAATCTTCTATTTGTTCTTTCTGGTGTCAGTTTGTCTTATAAAACTGTTAGTTTGTCTTGTAAAACTGTCAATTTGTTTCCCTGGTTGTCACAATATGGCGGAAACGCAAGGCGTAACTACCGCAAAAGTAAACTTCTACCAGTAAAAATGAGAAACTGTTTCCACCATTATTTATGACTGAAATTTTGCAATATTAAGACGTTTAAATAAGCAGAAATTTTCTATAAAAATTTACTGGTGGAAGTTTTCACCGGCGGTAAACAACCCCTAAGAGAGCGGTTACAGTTGAAGCTTCACTATTTTAAGGATATGTCAGTTCCTCTTTATTAATAGTTCCATGGTTAAAACTCGGTTCGCATATTAACACTAGAACCGCTGTAGCGGTCATTCTGGGCGCTACCAAAAAAAAATATTTCGATTACCACCAGAAATTTCTTTCTAAAATGAGTTTAAAATGTACCACGGAGAAATGAGTTAAATAAATAAGTTAAGTAGTTTCAATTAAAATTTCTGGTGTAAGATATTTTTATAATACTTCAGTAAAATTTCCGGCGGCTCTAGTGTTAACACATTGTATGCGGGACACGTACTAGTACGTTTTCTGGGTTGGGGGCAGAAATTATTACTGGTACCGGAAATTTTGTACGTACGAAAAAAGAAGGTGTAATCCAAGAGTGCTTGCTTTTTGTTGGTTGTGAACAGGTTTTAATTTACAGTGGCATTTGTGAACGTAAATTTAGTGCTCATTTTCGAAAAATTGCCCGCATAAAATGTGTTAAAATGCTTTGGATCTGCCGTGTCACATCTTGGTGGAAAACACCTGAAAACCCGATTTTAGTGGGGTTTTTTTTAAAGCATTCTTCTTATGACAATATGGAAAAAGTATTATCCGTCCACGATAAGTTGGGCAAGAAGTCACAACCAATAGAACCTAATTTCTCATAAAATAATGCTTTTATTTTCCATATTGTGCGTCTATTACCTAATGCATTTCCCCATATCACAAACGGAGAATATTCACTATCCAGTGTCGTGAAATCTGTCAGATTTTTTTATTTAGAAATTTTGTATTCTCACACCGAAGTTTGAATAAATATTTTACTTTACGTAGTTGCAGACATTCCATGAATTATATTAAAAAAATAATTTTCCAATTTTTCTTGGACAATTTCAGAATTTTGGAACAAAAATTTTTCCAGATTTCGCAACACTATTTAGTAATAACTAATAACGTTTTTCTGTAACATCCACCTCTATTTTTGAGAAAATCTAAGGCGTTATTTATTTTATATTATATTAATCTGACTGGAAAGCCTCAAATATATTCAGTAATGCTTTATTAATGATTGAAGATCCCAGTTTATAAATTTAATAGCTTCAATTTCTCCATGATAGATTACAAAGCATTTATTACTCACGTCTCGAGTAAAACTACAGATTAATTTCCCGAGATATCCTGTTCCCACGATGAACTATTCGCAAAGGAATGTTTGGAGAACGTTTTACTCCCGAAAGAGCCATTATGTATGCCGATTTTGACTTCTTCGATGATGAATCTTGGGTAATTCTCAGCGACGTGAATAAATTTCAGTAACTTCTTTTTCATGCTGAAATTGATACGAAAAAAATCTCAGAATAAATTTTTGTGATACTAGAGTAGGAAAATTTCTTTGTGTTCCCCCCCCCCCCCTAAAACTCAGGATTTTTTTTAAAAAGCTTGTTTAAAATTTAATGTCTTGCATAGGGCCGGGTTGAATCTATTTTTGTCCCTTTTTTAGGTTCGTTTGCAGTATATATAAATATATTCCACCTATAGTCGTAGCCTGGTCCGTCCGTCTGTCCGCATATAACAGCGCAGAAACTACCCAAACGAATGGTTTGAAAATTAATGTAATAGAATCGTTGGAGAATTGTGTCGAGACATTTCAAATTTTATGAAAATCGAATCAAAACTGAAAAATATATTACTAAAAGTTTTCTTCATTCTATTAAATCCTCTCATACGCCATTAATTCGCCGGTATCCCATGATAGGTAATGATTCTAGACTGCCATGTTGATGACGTCCTATTTAAGATGGAGTCCTATTATTTACGTACTAGCTAAAGTAACCTGGCGTTGCCCGGAATTTTAACAATGTGTGTTTTCAAAAACCAATTTCAAAATTTAACATACAACATAAAAAAATACAAATGAAAACTCAATATAAAATGTAGAAATTTGTATAACAGACGCAAAATAATACAGCTATAAATGAATTTATTTCCATTCATCATTGGAGCAATAACGTTAAAATACGCCAATATTTCCATAATCGAGTTTTTATCATGCTTCAGTACATTTTTTCACACTTATATGACGTTATATATTCACCACGTCCTTTATATTTCCAATAGGAAGTAATATTCCCTTTTTTTTTAATTCGTCAAATTAATTAAATAATTATAAATTTTCACATGGAAATCATAAAACAGAAAAATTATGACGTAACTTTCACTTTTGTTTTTATTTCGTCAAACTATTTTTTTATTTTCATTTATCACGTGGCAATCTTGCAGTAGGAAAGTTATGATGTAATGTTCCCATTTTTTAAATTCATCAAACCATTTATTTCATTTTTTCGCGTAGAAATCTTGCAATAGAAAAGTAATTTCTGTGGTAAGAATTTTATTATGGATTTTTAATTGTTGGCTACAGCTATAACAAAAAATGTTTAAATTTGATTGGAAATTGATGTTAAATGGCTGGTTTTAGTAATTAAAAATTATTTATAAATTATTTCCATTCCTGATTACTTTAGTTGCCTCGGCCGTGTTTTAATATACATGTACGTAACATTTCATAATTCTATCTTCAAAACTGCGGATTTGTTTAGAATTACAGACAGACAGACAAATTTTCATTTTTATATATTAGATTACTGAATATAATATGTATAGTCATAATAAATTTTGTATTCATGCATTTTTGTATAAGAGCTCAACAGCTATTGCAACACGATCAGAAGATTTATAAAACTAGTTATCGTACGAATCTCATCATGCCACCTCATTCGCCGCATTTGACTTATAATTTCCGATTTTTGTTTTCTTTTTACAGTGTGCCATAATGAAATTTTTTTTAATTATTTGGATAAATGGTTATTGTCCTCGGTAAAGGTAGGAAATCAAAAACATATCTGAAGAGTTTTATTAGTTGAATCCCGCATTTTATTCGTTTTCTGATGGGTCTATACAGTAATCTGTATTTTCCCTTTACTTTCAACAGAGATGGATTGCCACTATGACAAAAAAGTAATTAAAACTACAAAAAAAAAAAATTAATAACTCAGAAACAAATTGAGATACAGCTTTCAAACAAATTGCATTTAAAAGTACATTTTTTCTCTATACGACGGTGTAAAAAGTAATATTGTGGGATGTTTAGAAGTTTAAGAATGAAATTTCATTTAAAATTGGTCCAGGAGTATTAATGTTTAATCAATGGCGTATGACCAGCTCCGCAGAAGTTTAAAAATCTACAGTACCGAAAAATGTAATCCATAACGTACGTAATGTATGATCAACTCCGTGCGATTTTTTATGTCTTAAATTTTAGTCTTTGAAAAAAATCATTTTCCAAATGGTCGTTGTAATTTGTTAAATTGCATTTTTTTTTTCTTTGTCTTTGGATGATGTTTGGTATTTCGGGTTAGATTTAGAAATATTTCATTTAAGGACTTGAAGGCCAGAATATTTTTTAGATGGAAAACTATCCACTTAAATATGAATAAATATATATCTGTATTCCTTTTTCTATTTAAAAAAATATTAGATTGATATGATTATAAACAAGTTTTCATTAAAACACAAGATTGATTTTCTTACATTTCGTCGTTTGTGTGCGATTCGTGCTTAACCCCTTCGGGACGAGCGTCTTTTACAGAATTTTTAATCGTCAATCACCGGTTTTTTAAAACAGAAATTTTTGCCTAATTGAATCGGAAAAAATGCTCGAATTAAATAAGGCAAAATTTACAATAAAAATTTACTGGTGAGAATAATGCACGATTCTGAGCAGCTTACGGGGCACGAGTTCCAGTCGCTCGTCCCCAAGGAGTTAACCCGGCATTACACGCGCAGGGTGTGACATACCCATGGTGAGCAGAGTTATTACATTTCTCACCACTAATTTTCATAAAGTAATCTTCAAATTTATTCAGCGCAAGATTTGTCAGCAATGGCAATGATTAAATTAAATGACGATTTTTGTTTGAATTTATTGGTGGCAAAGTATAAATCATACATATCCTGGATATGTGCGAGCATTCCCGGGTTAAATATACCGAGGATCTTTATTGTTTTCCATTTGAAATATATCGAATTGGAATCTGATTTCGGTTCTATCAAAAATTTCTTGCCGGTTTCGGGTTGAGTTAAAAGCCGCGAATTTTTTTTTCTAATCAGAATCGAGCTGGATATCCGATTTATTAAAAAAATGAATTATCGAGATCAGGTATGAAATAACTCGAAAAAACTCAAAAATAATAAAGGATACGTTAATATTAGCGAAGGATTCATTTTAAAACTTTAATTGCTTCAATTTCTGCATAATAAATTGGAAAGAGTTTATCACTCATATTTCTAATAATATCACAAATAAATAGTCAATATCTTTTTGCAACTCAGAATGATTTGCAAGGAATTCTTGGAGAAGATATTGCTCCCAAAAGGGTCGCTACGCCCGCCGATTTTGATTTCTTCAAGGATAAATCTTGGCAATGCTCAGAGAAGTGAATAAATTTCCGTGATTTTTTTCATGCCGAAGTTGAAACGGAAAATCTCAGGATAAAATATTCAAATATTCGAGAGGAAGGATTTCGTTTTTTCTTTTATGAAATTCTAGACTTTTTTTTAAAAAGCACTTTTAAGATTCGAATAAATTTCTTCATCGGATAGGGTAGATTCTAATTTTGCTTCTAGGTGGGTCATGCTGGTGACACTTTTTTTTGCGTGCTCTGGTTAGATTGCGGCCTATGCAGGTAGGCTGCGTATTTTTTCATTTATGTATATAAAAAAAAGTCCAGAATTTTATTTCAGGTGAAAACTCTTTATTCGTATATAAATGTTTGTTGATGAATGATCAATCGTATATTTTTTTATAATTTTTTTAAATTATATGTATGATTATAGACATTTTTTTCCATTATTTCATCAAAGTATAGCAGTTTTTTCTTTTCGTGTTTAAGGTCGGGTTCAGGTTTAAGTATATTGGGTGTTTGCTTGTTTTTCGACGGAAGTGCGGTGAATTCCAGTCAGATTTTGGGACGACCAAAATTTTCTTGTCGGATTCAGTTGGGATAAAAGACTAACTTCAAACGGAATTTTCGGATTCCGCGCGATTGTAACCCGACCCTTTCAGGTCACTAATTTAGAAACTTACATTAGAGACTTTTATTAAATTATAAAAGAATAGAAAACACTTTTATGGTATAATTTATTCTATTTTATCAAATACGTGTTTAAAATGCTTCAATTAATAGCATCAATGTGCTCCAGTTTACTACAACTACCTTAACAATGACTCAAACTACTTCAAAAAGAAGAACGAGAAGAATGATTAAGAATGATTAAAGATGACAAAAACAGAATGGTTAAAGATAATCATATTTTTTTTAACTAGAACTAGAAGGAATAGATACAAGAAAAGGTACTGCAAAATCAATAGTCATCATGATGATACAATGCACCGTAAAGTGATCACATTCTTAGAAATAAATAATCGTTATTACGAAAGATTATATATCTTTTATGTCGATGTTTTATGATAAAGTATTTACACATAGTTATTTCTTTATTAGAACTGCAATTTACGAAATTCTGAAACCAGTTATTTGTTTTCTTAGTACGTTATTAACCCGTTCGTGACCATGGGTGCATATATGCAACCCTCAAAAAATGCTTAAAATGCTTGAGTTTGATACAAGTAAAAAAGAAAAGTAAAATTGATTTTATTTTATTATGACATTTTTGTGATTTACAAAGTTAATTCAAATAATTAAGAAAAACTGGTGCCAAACGAATAAAATTCGTGTATGCCGGTTCTGAACGGGTTAATGCTTAAAAAGACAATGCAAGAACGTATATATGTAAAGGCTAAAAAACACCCTTTATTATTAATCTCAATTTTATCGCAAAGAAAAGAAAAAAAAAGCCAAGAAGCCAAGATCGTTTTAAGCATTATAACCGATGTAGATGTTATGTCGATGTTTTATGATAAAGTATTTACATGATAATGATATGCTAAAGTTTTTTTTTTTAATTAGAACTGTAATATATAAAATTCTGAAATCAATTATTTGTTTTCTTAGTACGTTATTAATGCTTAAAGACAATGTAAGAACATACATAGGAAAAGTAAAAAAAAAATACTCAGTACTATATATTCTCTATTTTATAGCAGAGAAAAGAAAAAAATATCCTACCTAGAAGCCAGGATCGTTTTAGGCATTACCCGATGTGTATTTGGAAAATTAATATTAGTAGTAACCCCAAGTTTAATTATTTAAAAAGTATTCACAAAACAATGTTTATTGTTTTTTCAAAGAGCTTCACATTGATGTTGACATCTAATATCAAATTTGCATTTTCATTGGAATAAAGGTAATTTTTTAGATTTTAGGAAGTGTTTGACTATAGTCCGCACACGGTAATTTGGCCTATGACATTGAAAGAATTTATGATACTAGGAGAAAAAGAAGTTAAATGCCAATATACACAAATGACGCAGTAAATGTATTATTTAATTTACAACTATATTCTCCTAATTGCTAGTAGTGGTTGTCACCTTATTTAACAAATAAACTGATGTAATTTTAAGGCACTCATAAGCGAAGTTATCGTAAAAAGACTACAACGTTTTTCTGACTGAAAAAGCTCAAAAATAAAAACCAAAAATATTGACTCAAAGGCTCTCGAGTTAGACTATAAATTTAACTCTTTGAGGCACAAATAATTGTGTTTCTTTAAGATTGAATACACACTAGAATTATCGAAAAAATTTATTTAAAGATGCGATTTCACAGTTTAAAAATTGTGGTATGAATCTTGATTTAAATTAGGTAAGATAAAAAATATTGCACCACCAGTGATCCCAAATCGGGCGGATTTTTTATTCAGAAGTTCCGAATTATTTGAATAGTTATTTTGAAAAGAATTCTGAATAGTTAAATTTTCTGAATAAGCAATAGACCATACTGAGAATAAAAGAACACAAAATTAAATTCAGAATTTCTGAGTAAAAAATTTCTTAGACTTGGCAGCCATGGAACTATGAAAAAAAAGGAATTCACATAGCTTCAAAATGGTGAAGCTTCAACTATAACCTGTTTTGCAGTGGCGCATTACCGCCGGGGCAACCTTCCACCAGTAAATTTGTATTAGATATTTTCTCTTATTGAGACGCATTATTAATACAGAATTTAAGTCATAATTATGGACAAAAACAGAAATATATTTTTACCTGTGGAAGTTTACTTATGTGGTAGTCAGCCCCTGCGTTTCCGCCATTTCATCGGTACCATGTCAAACTATCCAATGTGAAAACAGCGGGCTACTTTTTTTAAATTCGGATTTCTTGATTGTCACCACTTTTCTGAAATGATAAAATTCCCTTTTCGCCTTAATTAATATGTCATTAAATAAGGTTCAGTAAGTCGAATTTTACTATTACAAAAAAGGGGTGCCAATCATGATACTTCAATTTAAAAAAAATAGTCCACTGTTTTCCCATTGGATAGTTTGACATAGTACCGACGATATTGTGACAACCTAAACAGCCTCCGGTCATTGTCAGAAAAAGCGATTATGATACCCGGGTCAACTTTCACCAGTAAAAACGAATAGAAATTTTTTACCTGTTTTTAAGATATATTTTGCATGAATAAGCCGCTAAAGCAAGGCGAAATTTTTTATTCAAAATTTTCTAGTGGATATTTGCTTCGGCAGTAATCGGAAACTATTGATCTGATGTAAAAAAAATCATCTGCCATCTTGTACCAAGCCGCTGCCATCGAAATACTCAAGGCCAGAGGACATGAGTTGTTACGTCATCACTAATTGACCGACTTCTCACTAGAGTTGGAATTCACATCCGAAAATTTTGAACAGCAATTTTCTTTTATTTTATTTGTGGAATATCTATCATCTTATAAAGCAATAATAACTATTTAAACTTTCTGGAGAGAATTAGGAATCCCAAACTAGAAATTCCGCCAGATGCGGAATGCCACAGTTTTGCTGCATCTGGCTTATTTTTTATTGGGAGATTCCAAATTCTCACCTGTAAGTTTAAATAGTTATTATTGCTTTATAGGAGGATAGATATTCCACAAATAAAATAAAAGAAGATTTCTGTTCAAACTTTTCCGGTTTGAAATCCAACAATAGTGAGAAGTCAGTCGATTAGTGATGACGCACAACTCGTGTCCTTTGGCCGTGAGTATTTCGATGGCAACGGTCAAGCTCCTCACATACTTCACTCGCAACTAGTAGACTCTACACTATATGCCCCCTCCTTTTTTATTCATAACGCCATTTTAGCAGCATTACCACAACTCTTCAAAGAGTTAATAGTTTGATCCGCCTCATTTATATTTTAACCATTTGATACTTACATTCCTAGCACATTTAACCAGTACTGAATTATGAATTCATGAAAATTTTATCTTCTAAAGCATTTTTCGTGAATTGATTAAACTACATTAGAAGACTTACGTAATCATTTAATAAATTTTAGAAGTATTTTAGAAGGATTCATTAAATTTGAATTTATAGGGATTTTGTGCACTATTTATAACCCCAATTTTATTTTAAATATTTTTCTTGGTATTTATAGAATTAGGAAATGTACAAATATAATGTTCTTACAATAGAAATATTTCGGAATTGAAAAATCCCCTCCCCCAACGCCAAGAGAGTTGAACAGATGCAAAGTCAAAAGAAATCATCCTTTTAAAAACATTTCTGTTTTATGTAACCTATAATGCTTTTGGAACAAGATAAAGTAATGTATTTATAACTCATTATAAACTGTCTTACAACTAATCGATGTATTAAAGGAATTTTATAACAAGTTATTTTAATGGTACTTATAGTAAGTACCGTCAGTATATAAATGTTTAAAATGCTCAAAGATATCTTTTGATCGATATACAAAGAATGCATAAAAAAACTGTCAAGCTTAAAAAATATATATCCCTATTTCTTAAAAGGTAAATCTTATATATGTACCCTAGAAATGAATAAAATTCCCATAAATATATCCTACAGCCATTCATGCGGAAAGTCCCAGAATAAACTTTTACGATATTCGAGGAGACAGATTTCCTTTTTCTCTTGCTATGTTTATACAAAAAGAAATTTAAATTTAGGATTTTGAAAAGCACATAGAAGCTTTGGGTATAAAGGAGAGATTAAAATATATACATAAGTTTACGCAGTTTAAGAGAAATTAAAAGGTTTGTCGACTTCATTGTTCTATTTAAAACTACGAATATGGAATAATTTAATGACAATTTTAAAACAGTTAATTAACTTACTAATTTCTCTGACTAAATGAATGGAGTAATCTTAATTCGGAATCTTATTGTCTATTAAAAATTACGTAACATTACATAATTTCGATATATTCTAAAGTGTATTGCAAGACACAATAGAGTATCTTTAATTGTCTTTATGAAATTTTATTGCGCTATAATGTTACATGTTTTGCATCTGCGCATATTTTCTAAATCTTTAGTCATTCACGGAACTGAATTTCGTTTACCACATTTATTGCGAAATAACGGCTTAGCGAGAGGGGCGTTCAGATGCACTTGACACCACGAAGTTTTCTTTGTCTTGTTAGAGACGTTTCAGCTATTAATCAAGGTGAAAAAACTTTACAATTTTTGTGGTGTGAAGTAAGAAAACAGTTAAGCATCTACCTGTAGTTTAACCCCGTCCGCTACGTGGCGAGCGACCTCGTCTTTAATCTTGCAGTTACATCTCCCATTTAAGATAGGACGCTTACTTATATCGCTTTGGTCTGGTCCTTAATTCCTTCGCTATGAGAAATCGCATAGGATGTTCAAAATCCTTTAATTTGGACACGGCTATTTTGTTTTATATAAGTTTTGCTTTGTTTATTTACGGAGTTTCTGTTAAAATATTTTTTCAGGAGAAGTGGTGCGAAAACATTAAAATGAATGTATTTCACACACATCGCGAAGGGGTCACCTGATCATCTCAAGTCAAAGAGGTATGAAAGGGCTGGCATTTATTCCCCCTCCACCATCCTCGCTGTACTGTCTTAAAAATTAAATACTTGCGATGCCTTAGACTACATCTATGAATATATTTAGACAAATATATTTTTTGTTTTTAATATTATCAGACTCTAGAAAGTACAAATTATTGATTATATCCAGTACAAGTTCAAAACAGATTTGACATATCAGTTTAAAAGAAGTTGCATACTTAAGGGGGTATTCTGGTTTGAAAAAAAAAAATTTCATATTCTTAAATTTTTACCTTTAACCCCTTAATTCTCGCTCCCGTCAATATCACGGGCTGATATGTCGTTCGTTATTTCTGATGCCCGTCCTATTTCCGGGCTGGAGATTTAATTGCTGGATAAACTTTTGAAACCAGAAAAATTTAATTGGCATTTCCGTCTGAAGTCTTTGAATGTTAGAACTGGGGTTTCGTGTTTGGCGCTGATTGTGATGTTGGACTTTGTATTGCATGTTTCGAAATATATCACACTCAAAAAATTATTAATAATCAAATGTTAATGTATGTATATATATATTATTTCAAATATTATATTGTTTGTAAATATTTCTGTGATGATGATAAATAAAGATCTAAGATGTGAAAAAGAAAGGTCTTATTCGCATTAATTTGTATGGTGTAAAACAAGTATTAAGACCAGGGCTGCGGAGTCGGGCCCTTTTTTAGGTGCGTTCGTAATTATATAAATACGTAGCACCTATAGTCGTCGTTCAGTCCGTCCGTCTGTCCGTCTGTCCGTCTGTCCGTCCGTCTGTCCGTCCGTCTGTCCGTCCGTCTGTCTGTCCGCATGTAACAGAGCAAAAACTACCCAACCGAATGGTCTGAAATTTCAAATATATGATTGTTGCAAAATTTTGTCGAGCCATTTCAAATTTTATGAAAATCGGATGTATAGTTTAATTACAGGGACAGTCAAAAGTTTTTCTTTACATTACGGCCAATGGGAAAAATTATTGCAAGTGGATTTTAATGATATTAGAGCCTTCTGAAGGATCTGAAATTTTAAAGATATAATTGTTGCAAAATTTTGTCGAGCCATTTCAAAGTTTAGGAAAATCGGATGTATAGTTTAATTACAGGGACAGTCAAAAGTTTCTCTTTACATTACGGCCAATGGGAAAAATTATTGCAAGTGCATTTTAATGATATTACAGCCTTCCGAATGGTCTGAAATTTTAAAGATATAATTGTTGCAAAATTTTGTTGAGCTATTTCAAATTTTAGGAAAATCGGATGTATAGTTTAATTACAGGGACAGTCAAAAGTTTTTCTTTACATTACGGCCAATGGGGAAAATTATTGCAAGTGGATTTTAATGATATTAGAGCCTTCTGAAGGATCTGAAATTTTAAAGATATAATTGTTGCAAAATTTTGTCGAGCCATTTCAAATTTTAGGAAAATCGGATGTATAGTTTAATTACAGGTACAGTCAAAAGTTTTTCTTTACATTACGGCCAATGGGAAAAATTATTGCAAGTGCATTTTAATGATATTACAGCCTTCCGAATGGTCTGAAATTTTAAAGCTATAATTGTTGCAAAATTTTGTTGAGCTATTTCAAATTTTAGGAAAATCGGATGTATAGTTTAATTACAGGGACAGTCAAAAGTGTTCCGAAAAAATTTTTGGAAGTGCATTTTAATGATGTATCAGACTATGCATTTTATGAAGTGCAAAAAATTATACATTCAGTACAATATGGGGTGCAAAAAATAATTATAAAACTAGTTATAGTACGAACGCACCTCATTTGCCACGTTTGACGAGCAATTTCCAACTTGTTTTTTGAGCAAAAGAGCCGGAGTCGGATCTGTTAAAATTCCCGGAGTCGGAGTCGGATCTGTTAAAATTCCCGAAGTCGGAGTCGGATCTGTTAAAATTCCCGGAGTCGGAGTCGGAGTCGTCCATTTTACAAGCAGGTGTACGTTATCGGATTCGGAGTCGGCCCATTTTTGAGCCGGGTCGAAGTCGGATCTGTTAAAATTCTCGAAGGCGTCCATTTTCCCAACGACTCCGCAGCCCTGGTTAAGACACAGAATTCTCGCATGATGGCTTTTCTACAAATGTGAATTTGTTCTATAACATTTTTTTTTTCGCCTTAAAAAAAACTAATTGCATATTTTATTTAGAGACTTTATAAGTATTCAATTTCTGTAATAAAAAAAAATAGGTACTTTTTTATGGTTTTTCCAGATATTAAGCTATCTTTAAGGGATTAAGAATATATCCTCGTGAGAAAATTTTAAAATTCCTGTAATTTACGGAGTTATAGCTATTTTAGTGACGCAGCAACTAAACCCATCAAGCCGGTGCAAATCGGACAATGACCTATTACCTTACCATTTTTAGGTGCGTTCGTAATTATATAAATACGTAGCACCTATAGTCGTCGTTCAGTCCGTCCGTCCGTCTGTCCGTCCGTCTGTCCGCATGTAACAGAGCAAAAACTACCCAACCGAATGGTCCGAAATTTCAAATATATGATTGTTGCAAAATTTTGTCGAGCCATTTCAAATTTTATGAAAATCGGATGTATAGTTTAATTACAGGGACAGCCAAAAGTTTTTCTTTACATTACGGCCAATGGGAAAAATTATTGCAAGTGCATTTTAATGATATTACAGCCTTCCGAATGATCTGAAATTTTAAAGATATAACTGTTGCAAAATTTTGTCGATCCCTTTCAAATTTTAGGAAAATCGGATGTATAGTTTAATTACAGGGACAGTCAAAAGTTTTTCCTTACATTACGGCCAATGGGAAAAATTATTGCAAGTACATTTTAATGATATTAGAGCCTTCCGAATGATCTGAAATTTTAAAGATATAACTGTTGTAAAATTTTGTCGAGCCCTTTCAAATTTTAGGAAAATCGGATGTATAGTTTAATTACAGGGGCAGTCAAAAGTTTTTCTTTACATTACGACCAATGGGAAAAATTTTTGCAAGTGCATTTTAATGATATGAGAGCCTTCCGAATGTTCTGAAATTTTAAAGATATAACTGTTGCAAAATTTTGTCGAGCCCTTTCAAATTTTAGAAAAATCGGGTGTATAGTTTAATTACAGGGACAGTCAAAAGTTTTTCTTTACATTACGGCCAATGGGAAAAATTATTGCAAGTGGATTTTAATGATATTAGAGCCTTCCGAATGATCTGAAATTTTAAAGATATAACTGTTGCAAAATTTTGTCGATCCCTTTCAAATTTTAGGAAAATCGGATGTATAGTTTAAGTACAGGGACAGTCAAAAGTTTTTCTTTACATTACGGCCAATGGGAAAAATTATTGCAAGTGCATTTTAATGATATTGCAGCCTTCCGAATGGTCTGAAATTTTAAAGATATAATTGTTGCAAAATTTTGTTGAGCTATTTCAAATTTTAGGAAAATCGGATGTATAGTTTAATTACAGGGACAGTCAAAAGTGTTCCGTTACATTACGGGGAATGGGAAAAAAATATTGGAAGTGCATTTTAATGATGTATCAGACTATGCGCTTTATGAAGTGCAAAAAATTATACATTCAGTACAATATGGGGTGCAAAAAATAATTATAAAACTAGTTATAGTACGAACGCACCTCATTTGCCACGTTTGACGAGCAATTTCCAACTTTTTTTACTTTCTTTTATCTATAACAGAAGAACGTATTGTAGTCGAATTTTTGTTCGACTTCCAGTTTTCGACGGATTTACACGTTTTAAATGTCAGAGATCCCGAAAAACATGTTTTTACAAAATATCTGTCTGTCCGTATATATGTATGTCTCATTATATCATCGGAAAGTATACGAAGTTATGTATTTTTGACTATGGTCAGCATGTCATGGTTAAATTTGGGGATATTCCGCCGGGAGGGGGCGCTGTAATAGCGATTTTTGTTCCATTTTCATTATTGATTCACCGGTAAGCATACAAAGTTAGGCATAGATTTGAACCAAACATCCTACGCATATTTTTGACTATTGACGTCAGATCCCAGTTGAAAATGGATATTTTACCTTGGAAGGGAGTGCTGTGATAACGATTTTTGTGCGATTTTCTCGATTTTTCGTAGTTTTATTGTACATCGGCTGCTGATGCAGCGACATGCACCTTCGTATCTAGCTAACCCGGCGATTCGCAAACAGAATAACAATGATATTTATTTTATTAAATATTATATTCGTGTTACTCTGATTAATAAAATGAAGCAGAAATTTAAGATGAAAATTAATGTAGGGTTGAAGTATTAGACTATAAGCAGTGCTTAATTTGCGTTGGATATTATCGTTAATATATTCTGTTTGATTCTCAAATCCGCCACTTCTTTGTTTTTAGTGGAAATTTAAATACTGGCCTGAATTCACCGCCGCTCACTCTGGAATTTAGCGGAAATAGTGTTTCTAAAAAATCAAAGCCGAAATTTTTATTTATTTCTTTCTCATCTCTAATCTTTTGCGTTCTTTCCTACCAAAGCGCTTACGTATGTGACATAGTGTGTCCTATGTAGGGTTTTTTTTTTCAATGGTTTCAGAATGGCAATGAGGAATGTCAGAATTAGTCGCAACTGTTTCTGCTGTTTTTACTCGGTGCTTTTTGTTCGTGTTTTTAAAATATTCTCTCTGATTAAATTTCTAGCTCTGCACGGTGCTTAATTTGCTCCGAATATCACAGGAGCGCAGCTCCAGTACTTCTTTATTTTTAGTGAATATTTAAATATTAGTCAGAACAGACCAGAGTTTATAAATACTGCGCGCCAATACAAAGAAGTCCCTGACGAGTAGTATTTTCTGAAAATTTCCCACTCCTGATTTTAATGTTTTTGCTTTGTTCATTTATTAGAATTTATTAGATATTAATGCCTAAAGATATGTCAAAAATATAAATTTCTTTTTGAGGAAGACGAAATTGCTTTAAAATTTGAAATAGTGTATGAAATATAAATATGCGTAAGTGGGGGGAGGGGCGGGGGATTATGAACTTTGTTGTTATTACGGTACTTTTTTTTTTTAGCTAGAAACTAAGCCTTGTGTATATATATTGTTACAGATATTTGAATCATACTGATTTTGATCCTGAATAAAAAAAGTGACATTCGAAATTTTTTCGAAAACTTATATCTAGTAATCGAACAACGGATTATTGTTAAAAGTTTTGATGTGAGTTTTGTTTAATTTATTCTGTTTGATAATTCTAGTCTTTTTAGGTGCGTTCGTAATTATATAAATACGTAGCACCTACAGTCGTCGTTCAGTCCGTCCGTCCGTCTGTCTGTCTGTCTGTCTGTCCGCATGTAACAGAGCAAAAACTACCCAACCGAATGGTCTGAAATTTTAAACACATGATTGTTGCAAAATTTTGTCGAGCCATTTCAAATTTTATGAAAATCGGATGTATAGTTTAATTACAGGGACAGTCAAAAGTTTTCTTTACATTACGGCCAATGGAAAAATTATTGCAAGTGCATTTTAAAGATGTTACAGTCTTCCGAATGGTCTGAAATTTTAAATATATAACTGTTGCACAATTTTGTCGAGCCATTTCAAATTTTATGAAAATCGGATGTATAGTTTAATTACAGGGACAGTCAAAAGTGTTCCGTTACATTACGGAAAATGGGAAAAAAATTATTGGAAGTGCATTTTAATGATGTTACAGACTATGCACCTTATGAAGTGCAAAAAATTATACATTCATTACAATATGGGGTGCAAAAAATAATTATAAAACTAGTTATAGTACGAACGCACCTCATTTGCCACGTTTGACGAGCAATTTCCAACTTGTTGGTTTTGTAACAACTTGTCTAGTCACCAGTGGAACCATGTATAAATAATTTAAATCAATACTATGCTTGACATCTGCACATCAAACATGTATTGTTCTCACAACACTACAATAATGTATTTTTTTTTTTCAAAACTAAATAATTCAACATGGTTGTCATGATATATCAAATTCTATTCTGCCGATTTACTTCAAATTTTGTACCAACTTTCAATGTATAACTTTCTATCACCGTTACCATTTTTGTATCAAAATTATTTTTTTTACTATTTAAAAAAATAAAAAATAATGAAAAAAAAAAGAGTTGGGAAATGCCTGTTTTTCAGACAGTCGATATTTTGCGAATTTTTATTTATTTTTTTAATCTTAGGTAATGGCTATAACGACATTCTTACTAAATAAGAATCTTTTTTAAACTTTTGTTTCAGATGACAAGAAGGGTTGGATTCTTGTTGACCAGCAACCCCCGCCCTTTTTTTACCCCCAAATTCACCAGTTTTTGTTTAATTTTGATTTTTTTTATAAATTTTTTGTATAATTTCAAATTATCAGTAAATACGTTGGTAAAAAAGTAATGATATTATTATTATTATTAGTTTATTTTTTTTTTTTTTAATGGAGTTCAACAAAACGCCCAGAATTTATACCTCAAATTAATGTATTGTTCCGGAAATTTTCTGGAAAAATCATGAATCGCAATCATGAACTAGGCGTGGGTTTCAAGATAAGCATTGAATACTTATAAAAGAGTGCATTAAAAAATAGTTTTATTTTTATTTAATTATACTTATATTTTGAACAGGTAAGGAAAATATTGTGATCATGATTGTTATGTGTGTGTGAGGGAACACGGTAACGCCCAAACCGTATTTCCGATTGAGCTCCCATTTGGCGAATTCGTCATAGACCATTATTGTCACAAGAACTATATACAGGGTGTTTCTAAAGTAAAGGTGTTTATAAACGCAACCCATATTGCTTTCATCCGCTCTTTAACCTTTAACTGTTCAAAAAATTCTTCAAAATTGACAATGTAAATATATTGGAGTTCAGAGTGCTCTTAAAAAAAAAAAAAAAAAAAAAAAAAAAAAGGGACCGATTATTTTCCTCCGTGAAGACGCACACCAAACACCATTTTTACGGAATGCAATGATGCAATACCCTTTACCTGAATTTCTTGACTAACCGAACCGGCATATTTTGTGTTTCAAAATGTTTGCGAAAAGCTGGACAAACATTTTAAACCGTCAGAACGCGCGCTGGGTCTCATAGGCCCGGGCATTTTTTAATTGTAGTGTAAAAAAAACCTCCAAACGGTGAAAATGAGTAGTCTACCAGTACCTGTTCCCAAGGTCATTCACTTTTTGTACTTAGAATGTTAAATTGCGGGGAGATATTTTTAGTCGAAAAACTGGATATCCTGGCCTCAGAGACCCAGTGCGCGCTCTCGCATTTATATTTTAAAGCGCGTTGTTGAAATTCAAAATGTATCGTTATTTGAGTTAAAAAGATGAAATGAAGCGTTTGGAAAAATTACTTGCTGAAGTTTCTACAGATGAAGAATCGATAAATGAACATAATGACGAAGATATAACTGACCAGGTGCAGTTTAGTTCTCTGGATCCTCTTCAGAAGGAGAACTTGATTTAGATGGATGAATGAGATATCAGTTTGAAATTAACCCTTTAGTGCGCAGCTTTGTATATATCCAAACAACAGTGTTTTGAATTTAAAAGATTTTTTTATTCGTATTTACCTCATTCACAACAGAAAATTAAAATAGCAATATTTACTTCAAATAGTAACAGGCATTCCGTATTAAAATAAAGCGAAATTAACTATTGAAACTTCCTGGTGTAAAATCAGATTCTCAGGAATACGTAGTTTCTAGAATGTATTCCATCATGGGAATTAGAGGGTTAAAGGTTAAGTTTTAGAAAATAAATAATGATATAAAATAAGGTATTTGGAGACATGCTTATTAAAATATTTACTAATTTGCAATATTTTAGCGGAAAACAGCCAGACGACAGTAGTTTTTAACTCACAGGCTATCAAAGCCTGAGAGCTAATGTGGACGCCGGTTCTGTATGTATGCATGTATGTATGTACGTATGTTACGTAACGCGATAACTCTTGATAGAAACATCCGATTTGCTTCAATTTTTTTTCTAGCTTCATTCTGATAAGGCGCTTCCCTGATTAGTTTTGGGGGTTCATTGGTTAAATATAAAGGGGGAAAGGGGGGCTAGTCCCCCCCCCCCTTAATTTAGATAAATGGGTTTTTCATGCAGAATTAATCGATTTGCTCCAAATTTGGTATACCAGTTTATTATGTTAAGGAGTTTCCCTGATTAAATTTGGAGGTTCATTAGTCAAGTATATAGGGGGAAAGGGGGCTAACCCCCGCCCCTTAATTAAATAAATGGGTTTTTCATGCAGAATTATTCGATTTGCTCCAAATTTTGTATACCAGTTTATTATGTTAAGGAGCTTCCCTGATTAGTTTTGGGGGTTCATTGGTTAAATATAAAGGGGGGAAAGGGGGCTAGTCCCCCCCTTAATTTAGACAAATGGGTTTTTCATGCAGAATTAATCGATTTGCTCCAAATGTAGTATACCAGTTTATCATGTTAAGGAACTTCCCTGATTAAATTTGGAGGTTCATTAGTTAAGTACATAAGGGGGAAAGGGGGGCTAGACCCCCCCACTTAATTTAAATAAACGGGTTTTTCATGCAGAATTATTCGATTTGCTCCAGATTTGGTGTACCGGCTTATTATGTTAAGAAGCTGCCTTGATTAGATTTGGAGGTTCATTAATTAAGTACAAAGAGGGGAAAGGGGGGGGGGCTAGATCCCCCCCTCTTAATTTGGATAAATGGGTTTTTCATGTAGAGTTATTCGATTTGCTCCAAATTTAGTATACCGGTTTATTATGTTAAGAAGCTGCCTTGATTAGATTTGTAGATCTATTTGTTAAGTATAAAGGGGGGGCTAGTTTCCCCTTAATTTAGTTAAATGTGTTTTTCATGCAGAATTATTCGATTTGCTTCAAATTTGATATACCGGCTTATTCCGTTATGGCGCTTCCTTCATTAGATTTGGAGGTTCATTGGTTAAGTATAAGGGGGTAAGGGGGGCAAGTCCCCTCCCTTAATTTAGATAAATTGATTTTCATGCAGAATTATTCAATTTACTTTAATTTTTTTATGTTCATTCTGATAAGGAAGTTTCCCTATTAGATTTGGAGGTTCATTAGTTAAGTATAAATGGGGGGAAGGGGGTTAGACCCCCCCCCCCCCTTAGTTTAGCGATATGGTTTTTGCATGCTGAATTATCTGATTTGCTTCAAATTTAGTATACCGGTTTATTATGTTAAGGAGCTTCCCTGATTAGATTTGGAGGTTAATTGGTTAAGTATAAAGCGGGATACGGGGTCTAATGCCCCTTCATTTATTTTTTGAGGGTCGTTATTCTATGAAATAAGAGTATATTATACAGTTAGTGTGAATAGCCTGTGAGCTCAATGCCATCAGTTTAACTGGGCACATTTCTTTTTATTACTTGTATTGCAGGTGTGCAACAGAAGAAAAGTTTGACGTATTATATGTATTATTCAGAGAATCATATATAATTTTTTCGAAACAAAATAAAGAATCGCTCATTTAAGGGTTAAGAGCTTCACCAGAAAAGGGTCCACATATGCGCTGTTGCGAAGGATAGAAAACACAAAATAACATGTAAAATATCTGAAAAAAATGTATGCGGAGAACACGGCTCTATTACATGCAATTTGTGCCAATAACCTTTATTTTTGTAATAATGCATTTGAGCTTTACATGTAAGTATTTCATAAATATAAATAATATAATATTATTATAATTGATGTGACAAATTAATAGTATTATTTAAGTAATCTTACATTTTTTTTCAAGTTAAAATATATTTTAAATAAGTACATTAAGTTATTTTTTAAAAATACATAGTTTTCCAATTTTTAGATACTTTTTTATCAAGCATATTTTGTCATTATTCCTATTTACAAGGTGTCTTTTAATTAACCTACAACTTTAAAATGAAATAACACAAGAATCGTTCCAGATAGCACAGTAAATTTTTTTTTATTGAAAAGAACATCGAAAAGGTAATTAATGCACAAGGTTTTCAAAGTGAGAATCTTCAGAGGCGATACTGTACCGCAACCCAGTCACAAAGTTACTTGTTCAAGTGTTTCTCTTTTAATGCTTGCAAATGAGTCAGTAATGGATTTTTTGAGGCTGTTGAGGTCTATCGGCCTTTTCTTGTAACCCAAGTCTTTCATGTGACCCCAAAGATAGAAATCGCACGGATTCATATCCGGTGAATAAGGTGGCCAATACAATGCACCAGGATGGTGTCTCGGGTATTGATAAGCAATAACCCAGGTTCCAAACACATTGTAAGTGGTGTCAAACACTCTACCTAGTAAAGACGGTGCTCCTAAGTAAAGAGGCACCGTCTTGCATGAACCAATATTTTTCGATGTTCATAACCAGATTACGAATTTGGAGAAAAACGACTGTCTGAGATTATCTTTAACTTTATCAGACCTTTCAAAATTTCTTATCAGATCTCTTACCATTGCTCCAGAAAGGTTTAGGTCAGTTTCTGAATGTTGAAGCCCACTTCCGTAGAAATAGTGTTGCATTTTCACCACATAAGTACCAATTTTTAACAATAAAAATGAGATCTTCAGTTGAATATGACGCTTTGGTAGACATTTTCAAAATTGCATGGATCTGACACTAAACAAATTCATTTTATCTCCTCTCTCACTGCACGCATTCGTGCTGCCATCTAGTGAGGCTCCGAGAAGTTATTTCAGATTAAAGTTGTAGGTTAATTAAAAGTCACCCTGTATATTTTATAAAATGTGGCAGCAAAAATTGTAGGTTAAAGCATGAGTAATTAAATGTTTTTAAAAGAAAACTGTTTACGGGCCTCTGAGACCCATTGCGCGTACTCGTGTCACTATTAAGTGCGCGCGTTCTCCCGAGTTAAGACCAAGTTAACCCTCTCCGGAACGCTGAGCGTTAATTTGGAAACTATGTGAACAGATGCTGTGCTAGCAACGCCATCTGTAGTGCATTTTATGATGCATCAATAGCCGAAATTCAAACATGTATCTTTATATTTCTGACAGATAAAGCTGAGATGTGGGTTGCATGAATTTAGACACACTCTGTAGAATTTCGTTAAAATCAGGGAATGGATTAGGTATTTAATTCCTTTTTTAAAAGCAAATCAATAATTAATTCAACCAAAATCTCTTTCTATCGATGATTCAACACTTCTTATTTATTTGCCTCTAACGAATTTCCACTTGTGTTTATTTCCTCCTTCAGTTGAGTCAAGTAAGATTTATTCTATGTTTATTCATACCTATAAAATGAAGATTTTCTTGAGTCATCAGTGAATTCGAAAGTTAAGTAAACACAACTGAAAAGTCTCTAACTTATGCATAGAGTTCTTTTTTTTAGATGCTTAATCATTTAGGAGATGGGATAATGTTTAATTTGCTAAAAAGCAGATATAGTCGTGATTTCATCGATGAAATTGAAATATTTGTTTATTTAACACTCGAAAAACCAGAATTCAATATGCACACATAAATATATATGTATATGCAGGGGATTGATATGGAACTTAAGATCTTCTGAGCTTTAATTGCTAATATTAATCTATTTTTTTCTGTTAAAAAAAATCAGTTATACACTTTCATGGTTTATTTCATTTCCGTTTTATTTGTTTTGTTTACATCTTAATCTTCTGGATACAGTTATTAGGGCAATTTGAGAATTACATTCGAAGCTAAACTTGCAATCAGAAATCAACTGTGTTTTTTTTATTTTTTTATATAGTGAAATATTGCCCCTGAAGGGAGTTTCAAATTATATGTTTTAATTTTTATTCATGTTTTTTACATTCCTTTTGCATTTTGTCTTATTACATTTTTATTTATTCTACTTTAATATTCAGCATTTTGGATCATCAGTTTTATGGTATCATAAATGATTTCATTTTCCTGGTCAATTTTTCATCTGTTAAAATGGTTTATAGCTACAAAAAAAAAAATTTGACTATATACCGGGTATCCCAAAAATGACTGATGGATTTAAAATTCAATAACTTCCAAACGGTGACAGATATTAAAAAAAATCTTGCAGGAGGGTTATGTATGATATCAGGAGTTTTTGTACTGTGATTCTTGATTTTAGTCCGAATTTCAAACAATAGATGGCGTTGAGAGCAATAGGCGCTCAGTCGAGACCCGATTTTTGGTACTTCGGGATGCATTTCAATCTCCTTTTTTCGCATGGAAGAAGAGAGAGGCCGAAAAATCGAGCCTGGATTTAGCGGTTATTGCTTGCAGCGCTCTCTATCGATGTTATTTGTAACTAAATCTGATAATCGCAACATAAAAACTCCTGATATCTTACATAACACTCCTGCAAGAACTTTTTTAATGTCTGTCACCGTTTGCAAATTATGGAAATCTTCCTTTATTCCTGTGTAAAACTTCTAATTACATAAATTATTTTTTAAAAAAATTACTGTGATAGTGTAATATACTATACTGTAAACTCCGAAACGTAAAAAAACTCTAAAAAGTCCCCCCCCCCTTTTTTGTAGACCTGTGACTTTTGTCACTTCCTTGACTGTCTGCCCTTACCCAGCTTTAATCGTGCTTTACATATTTCTTAACTGTGTTTCAAATATTTTTTAACTTAATTTTGCACTTATTAAAATTGTTATTCATTTTTACTCTTACATAAAATTAAAGCCTTGTAATTTTCAATTGTGCTCTAATTTTCTTATTCCGCCACTTATATATATATATATATATATAGTAGTAATCATTTATTTAGACTTAAATTATTTACGTAGATTATAAACTACAGTTAGACTTTACTTTTCTCAACGGCTCACTAACAATAAGATATTCAGTTGAAGACTGGGCGTAATGTTGCTGTCAACTTGAAGCCCCTCAAGAACTTTACACTGTTAAGCACTGTAATTGCAAATAAAGAATATCTGTATTTAAGTATCGTGGTTGCTTCGAACTGAATCTCTTTATTAAAAATTAAATTTTAATTATGTTGTCATTTTATAGATTTGTGGTTTTGATGTATTTTTTAGTGCATATACATTTTAAAAACAGATATGACGTTATTATATATGCATACAATTTTATACAGTAATAATAAAATAATCAGGGGATAATTTTATTATTACTATGTAATCGTTTTTTTTTTTTCCAATATCGTTTAACCCTCTTAGGGGCAGAAAAATTTTGTTCATAAAATGATGAAATAATTGACTGACACCAGAATTTACAAACAGAAAATGAAAACCTGCTTTTCTACGCTTTCATTATAAAAGAAAAATTGCTGTTTGTCAATTTTGGAATTAAAATTAGTCAGTCACGCCTTTTGACCACCGCCCTTGAAAGGGTTAAAACGTAATAATGAAAACTTATTTATGTTGTGATACTATTATTGTATGTCACAAATTTATGTCGTTTATTTCATAAACACTAGAAAAAATATATATATATATAATAGTCCAGGCAATAGGGAATTTTACCTAACAAAATTAATGGTAGTTCTGGAAATCGGCTCACTTTATGTTTTTTGGGTTGCTGAATCCGAATTTGTAACTTCCCACCAAAATTTCCCCCGGCAACCCCCCCAAATTTTGGTAAAATACCCCCCCCCCCAAAAAAAAAAGGTTTTTATTTTAAAAAAATTATTGTTTTAGGGGAAAAGTATCTAGAAATTCAGAAAGTAGACAAAATTTGCAACAAATTAGATATATGACAGACATTATGGCTTAGGATGAAGGGGAAGGGTTGATCTGCCTCGGAACATGCGCGCGGTGCTGCGTGGACTAAGTTCCGCAATTCCACTTAACCACTCACACGTTTACATTCGCCCTCCCATCTCCCCTCCGAACTTTCCTTATAAGGTATACTTTAAGTTTTTTGGGTCGCTGAATCCGAATTTTTAACTTACCCCAAAAATCCCCCCCCCTGAAAACCCCCCCAAATAGTTGTTACTAACTTAAATTTCTTATTGTTTTAGGGGAAAAACATTACGAAATTCAGAAACTAAACAAAATTTGCAACAAATAGGATATATGACATTATGACGTTGGATAAACGGGGAGAGAGGGGGCTACCTCGGAACATTCCGCTTTTCTCAAAAACCAAATTTTTTCAAAAAATCAATTTTTTGGGGGGTTGCCGGGTGAAATTTTGGTGGGAAGTTACAAATTCGGATTCAGCAATCCAAAAAACATAAAGTGAGTCGAAATCCAGAACTAGTATTAATTTTTCCAGGTAAAATCTCCTATTGCCTGGACTTCATAACTTAGTGCACGTAGCGCCGCAGTGCATGTTCAGAGGCAGCCCTCCCCCTCCCCGTTCATCCTACGTCATAATGTCATGTATCCTATTTGTTGCAAATTTTGTCTAGTTTCTGAATTTCGTAATGCTTTTCCCCTAAAACAATAAGAAATTTAAGTTAAAAACAACTATTTGGGGGGGGGGATTTTGGGGGGAAGTTAAAAATTCGGATTCAGCGACCCAAAAAAATTAAAGTAAACCTTATAGAGAAAGTTCGGAGGGGAGATGGGAGGGCGAATGTAAACGTGTGAGTGATTAAGTGGAATTGCACAACTTAGTTCGCGCAGCACCGCGCGCATGTTCCGAGGCGCAACGGCATATTCCATCCCCCCCTTTCCATTCATCTTAAGTCATAATGTCATGCATCTAATTTGTTGCAAATTTTGTCTACTTTCTGAATTTCTAGATACTTTTTCCCTAAAACAATAAACAAATTGATTTTTTTAATAAAACCCTTTTTGGGGGGCATTTTACCAAAATTTGAGGGGGTTGCGGGGGGGGGGCATTTTGGTGAGAAGTTAAAAATTCGGATTCAGCGACCCAAAAAACATATAGTAAGCCTTTTTCCAGAACTACCATGAATTTTGCTAGGTAGAGCCCCTATACGGTCTCTATTGCCTGGACTATAAGTATAAATGTAAAAAGCACCCCAATTGTTTTTTGACCTCCTTGTGCGTGTGTTAACGCATCGAAAAGCGTTACGCAAGATTTTGAGCTAAACTCTGTTATAAATAAAGTGCAGATTTGCAAGTTTCATTTTCTAGTTTAAAATGAAGAACAATTATTGCAGATGTTCAGTTACTTACCATTAAAAAATAAAAATGTAAGTGTTTTTAAAAATATAGTAATAAAAATGTAAAATTGTTTGAAAAATCTTTTCAGTTTTTATTGTAATACTTGCATTGCCGAACACAACAAAGTAATAAAATTTTAATAAAACAGTGACCTGTGTACTTTTATAGAGTTAACTTCTCTTCTAACAATATTCATAATTGTTACATTAATTTGTTTTTATTTTTAAAAAATTTTCTTAAATATATATGATGAAAATATGTTTTGTTGGCCTGTGCTGTTTTCTCTATCTGTTTTTCTCTCTTGCTGTCTTTCTCTATCTGTTTTTATTGTTTGTTAAATAATTGTTGATAAAGATCTTCTTAGAAGACGGATTTTGTATCACAACCTGTTATTTATCTGTTTGAATACGCAGTCCACAAAATACATTTTGTTATTTATTTATTAGCCCACGGTATGTTATTTCTTTGTCCCAGCTATTAAAATGTCGTCTCCAAAAAATAACGTTCCGTTGTATAAGCCAGCCGTAAAACAAAGCAGATGTATCATTCTGCTGTTAAATACTTTACTGCAATTTTTTTAACTTCTAAGCATCGCACATTTTAAAATTTTATACCGTCGTATTGGGAAATATAAGTAATTTTAAACGTAATTTATTTGAAAACGGCATCTACATTTATTTTTGAAATATTAGTTTTTTTTTGTAGTTTTTAGCGCTATTTGTTTAATTTTGGCAACTCAAATACTCCATTTCTGAAGAAAGTAAAGGAAAAATAGTTGGGAAATAGTAATTATATCTTTTTATTGCCATTTCCCCATAACAACTTTTAAAAAATGTAATTAAAATACGTGCTATTTTGAAAAAATATAAATGAATGATTTCTGATAAAACAAGGAGCTATTATAAACAAAATTTAATTTTAAGTATACATATTAGTATTACAAACAAATGAAGGTATATGAATTATTAGATAGCCGTTTTTTTTGTCGAGTTTCTTGAATGAAGATATCTCTTTTTTGGATTTGTGTATTATTCAGCGATAGTGACGTCATATGCGCAGGGCCTGATTACCAACGGGGCACACTCACACCAATAAATTTTAAAAGAAATGTTCGCCTTATCTAAACGCCGTATTCGTGTAAAATTTCTACCATGAATGAGGCAAAATTTTCTCTTTCTTTTTACTGGTGGGAATATGCCCCGTTGGTAATCAGGCCCTGCATATGCGTACTTTAGATGTTGTTTAAGACTAGATCGTAAATGAAGAATTCTTCAGCGGATGTGGATGACGTCATTTTCTATATAATAAAAGCGTGTGTTTTAAGTCTTAATATTAAATTTGTTTTGTACTATCTATATTTATATACATATATATATATATATATATTTCATCGGGAGCGACACTAAATTCTGAAGAAAGCAGAATTCCTGTTTCTAGTAGATTTTATTTATTTATTTATTTTCGAGAAAATTTCTTAAGATCTTGGGAACATGTTTTAGAATGTTGTTGTTATTCTTTTCTCACTCTGCAATCTTTTTTCAATGCTTGTTTTCGAAGAAATTTTGCAAAACGATGTTCATTTGAATTTCAATAAATCGTGCAATTTGAATACTAATAATTTTATATTAAACGCATTTGCAAGAATTTAGAATGCGTTAAATGAAAGTGTTTTTCAAGCAATTTAGTTCATATAAATAACAAATTCTGGTTTATTTATTTTTTTTACTTCAACAATAATAAGACGTTCGCTAGAGAAAATTAAAAATAAAGAAACATAAAAACTCAGGTAACTTGATTGATTTTGTAGCTTAAAATGGGTAACTTATGCAAGATAGTTATTTTTTAATGTCTGACATATCTATAAAACACAGAATATCCTATTTCTGCAAAAAATAAATTTAAATAAGATAAATGCAAATGTATTATAAAGAGGAGTAGTGAAACGTTTATTTTATATTTTACAACCTTTTCAGGGCTGCCACAGGCGACTATTTTTTAATTCTACCTCGCACCACTTTCTGAAAAGAAAAATCTTTGACATACAGTTAGACAACTTTTGCAAGGGAAATATACTACGAAAATTTCCTTTTTTTTAATAGTGGTGGGAATAGAATAGAAAAATAGTCACCTGTGACAACCCTGCCTTTCATAGACATGTAGAAAAAGTTTATAGAATGTGTGAGCATCCCTAATAAAAATGTAAACTTTACAAGCTTACTGTGCTCCTTCCATTCTCCCAACTACACGCCATTTCTCACAATTAGTCAAATGTCTTCTGAGCTATATATTCTACCATCAACACGCGAAAGTTTTATTGAATTTGCATACCATTCTGAATACAACATGATAAGCTTGAGTTATCAATATACTACATATCATTGGACTTCACTGTATAGATTTATCATAAAGCGTCTTTTTATAGTTGTTCTTTAAATTTTAAATTTTCTCGCCAGTGTATTGTTGGCTTATTTATGCAAGAATAATCCATATTACGAGAACTGGACTAACAATTTTGAGTCTTTGCTGCAGCACGTCGAGCCCTTTCAGAGGATATTGACAGGCAACAAATAACAGTACACAATTAGTATACGCATCCATTATTCTGATTACCACATCACATGGGATTGAGATATTGAATGGGAATGCTTAGAGAATAATAGTTACATTTCCAGGTACTGAGTCAGTACAGAATTTACACTCACTCAGATGATTGGAACACGTTGAGATTATCCAGAAACTATTCGGGTAATTCAAAAGACTTTCAGCCACGTTGCATTGAGGATATCCCTTTTACAGGTACGTCACAAAAATCCAAAAGTGGTTTGAAGAATCATCCAGGTTTTGGAAAAGCAGCAACGAAAAGAAAAATGGAGAATTAGTAATTTTTGATATAACCTCGTCATTGTGTTGCATGTTTATTATTCAAATGACGTTTATTACTTAAACGAAGTTTGATTTTTTTTTTGTTTGTTTGTTTGTTTTTTTACGGCGGGCACTTAGCAACTAGGCCATTCGCCACAACAGGGCCGGAAGTGATGGCCATTCGTTTAGGAGCATCCGAAGGGCGGCCTAAGGGACGGGTTAGGGACGAGTTGATCTCGTAATTTAGAACCTTGATCAGATGACGAGAATTTTCACCTGACCAGGAACTTCCAGGCGTGTACTTGGAAGACTTTGCACCCACGACGGAATTTACACGCACCAGGTGCTATTAGCATGCATGGCGGATTTTTAGCTGACGGCGAGCCTCAAACCTGCATCTTTCCGTCTAAGAGCTCGTTGCTCTGCCAACTGGGCCAGAGCGGCCCCTCTTAACACTTTATCTACTGACGGTACTTATAAGCACCATTAAAGTAACTTGTTATAAAATTCATTTACTACATCGATTACAGTTTAGAATTAGTTATAGATACATTACTTTATCTTGTTCCAAAAGCATTATGGGTTACACAAAACAAAAATATTTTTAAAAGAATGATTTCTTTTGCCTTTGCATCTTTTCAGCTTTCTTGGCGCGGGGGGGGGGGGGTAATTTTTCAATTCGGAAGTATTTCTATATTTATATAGTAAGAACATTATATTTGCACATTTCTTAATTCTACAAAATATTAAGAAAAAGTTTTAAAATAAAAGATTTGATTCGAGCTATAAATATTGCGCAAAATCCCTACAAATTCAAATTTGAGTAATCCTTCTAAATCCTTCAATCCTTCTAAAACTCTTCTAAAATTTATTAAATGATTATGTAAATTTTCTATTGTAGTTTAAACAATTCACGAAAAATGGTTTAGCAGATACAATTTTCATGAATTCATAATTCAGTACATAAAGGGTTAAATGAAGTTTCACGCTCTAAAAATTTCTTAATAAAAAATGCAGAGGGACAGCGAGATCACTTTTTTGGCTTGGACTATTTCAAAACAAAAATCTTCGTGTGGAATGTCTCCAGAAAATGTAGAAATATACCACGAAGATTGGTGTTTATTAAAAGTGGTAATCAATAAAGTGACTGCGTTGACCTCTAAATATGAGGCAACACACTTTAAAACTCACTAACTCATAAATAGGATATTTTATAAATCAAACTTACGATTACCTTAAATTAAACTCAAAAATCCACTTCATGTCCTTTCACTAAATTCAAAACTTTTCTCTATCGAAATCGCCATAGTAAGAATACGATTCCCAATATCTCGAAGTATGCACTCCGTGAATTCCAAAAACGATCTTTATTTGTAAGTTTTTATTTATTTTTTGTTTAATTTTTTTTCCATGCCCCGTAAACTTCTTCAAGTTACTTATTTCAAAACAAGAGACGTCCACTTCTCAACATCAATGAACTCCACGTTTTCTCAAACCATCTAAACATCCATTTACGAAATCTAGATTTCGCATATATTCTTTGAAAAGCCACTTTTAGCCATAGTGCCAATCAATACTTTGTAAATTGGCCCTTCTGAGTCCGATTATTTTTTCTTTATTTTGGGAAAAAATTACTTTTAACCCTTAAATGTGCGATTTTTTATTTTGTTTCGAAAAAATTATATTATATTATATTATATTATATTATATTATATTATATTATATTATATTATATATTATTATATATTTATTACACAGGAAAAATAATGAAAAAAATCAGAAATACATTTTTCCTATAATACGTCTATCTTTTCTTCTGTTGCACATCTGTAATATAAGTAAAAACTAATGTTGTGTGACTGTTTTACACTAAAATATTGCAAATTAGTAAATATTTCAATAAGCATGTCTCCAAAAACCTTTATTTATACAAATATTTATTTTATAAAACTTAATCTTTAACCTTTTAATTCCCATGACAGTATATGTTCTAGAAATGACGTAGTTCAGACAATCTGGCTGTACACCAGAAAGTATCTATGGTTAATTTCGCTTTATTTAAATGCGAAATGTCTGTTATTAATTAAAGCAAATATTGCTATTTTAATTTTATGGCGTGAATTAGGTATATACGAATAAAAAAAATGTATTAAATTCAAAACACTGTTCTTTGCATAGATGCAAAGCTGCGCACTAAAGGGTTAAGAGTTCTTGTACCTTTTAACCCTTTAGCGGGCGGTGTCCACACAAAAGGACACCTAATTTTAAGCTTACTGGCACCAGGAATATTTAGTTAAAATTTTCCTTTTTTAACTCTTTAAGACCAGACACGCACAATCGATATTCATACACAACACAGTAAGTTTGTGTTCGTCTCTTGCGGAGTGCAGACGTATTTTTATTCTTCTGTTACTGTGTTACTGCTCTGGTTGGTAAGGATGTATAGCGGTTCGTTAGAATAGCATAGATTTTTATCGACGAGCGTGCGAGTATTTTCTGATTATGGCGTTATCGGAGGAAGAGTTGAATGATATAAAGGACTGTAAAACTGACCTAGATAATGTCGTCAGTGGAATGCTGGTGGCGAATTATTCTGGACATTTCAATGAATTTCCGACGCATCATGAGCCAGCGAATATAATTCTACGGGAAATCTTCGCCGGCATCGACGGAGACATTCAACAAATGCAAGGGACTCCTGGCTACTCCACCAACGAAGAAATGAAAGCTAAGGTGAGAACAATGTGTATTACTGCCATTTCCATTTTGGGGGAGCCATTTAATGTTAAACTAATTATTGATTCTGGAGCTTATAAATTTCTTAAATCAGACTATATGGAGAGTTTTAAAATATTAGAGAGTATCAGCCCTAACAATAACCCTTCCCGTGTTGGTAAAAGACGCCACTCTGAGTCCGAAATGGACAGTAATATTGCATTAACTAACAAATACCTTGTTCTAGATAACGAGGTTAATTTAGACAATAATGTTGAGATGATAAATGATAACTCAAATTCTAAAATTAATGATACTGAGAGCACCGTACCGGTGACAAAAAAGAAAGAAATACATCCCTTATTTGTTGAATTTAGTGAAGTTGATTGGCGCAAAATAGCGCAAGAAGTTAAAGAGCTCGACAAAGATAACCCACTTCTAGTCTGCCTTAAGGGTGAGCTTATAAAAATCCAACCTAAAACGGAAGAGCAATTTAGGGAGGTTCAACGTTATTTGGACTCTAAACATTATAAATTCACCACTATTCACCCCAAGGACCAAAGGCCCAAGAAAATTTGTATCCGCGGTATCCCGCCTGGCACGGAACCCCAGTTAATTATCGATGATCTAGCCCTGCATGGTTTTACTGCCACAAGGGCAGCCATGCTCAAAAATAGGAAAACTGGTAGGGGGATGCCTCTCTATATGGTAAATGTTCTCCCTGTTAAAGATTTCGACCGAATCTACAAAATTCAAGAATTATGTTATATTCGCGTATCGATTGAACATTTTCGCAATACCAATAACCCTAAACAATGCTACCGCTGCCAACGCTTTGGCCACGCCAGCGAAATTTGTAATTTTAAGCCGAAATGCATGAAATGTGCCGAGGAGCATTTAACCCCTCAGTGCCCGCATAAGGGCAGAATCACTTGCACTTGTGCTAACTGCGGGGGTACACACCCTTCATCGTTCAGAGGTTGTCCAAAAAACCCCATTAACCAAAACAAAACTTCCCCTTCTACTGATCAAACTAATGTTAAACAAAAATCCTCGAGAACTAAACAACCGACTAACCAAACTTCCAAAAATGCTCAAGACTTTGTAGAAATACTACAAAAATTTAACTACGTTGAAAATATGAACAAACAAACTAAAAAACAAACTGAAAATACCGAGGTTAACCCTTCTACCAGCAAGAATACGCAGGAAGCCCCCGTCGCGGTTGCCTCCACTTCATCCACGGATAATACTTCAACTGATAAAAATTCGACTCAAACTCCTACTGAGAACTACGCTTCGACTTTTAAAAATGTTTTCGATGCCTTTAAGGATTTGAAGGAACTTCTACAAATCACTAAACTTCTAAAATGCATAACTAAAATAGCCAACCAACTTAAATCTTGTGACAATGTTATTGAAAAAATGATAATCATTGTTAACGAAATAGACTCTTTTGCTACTGAACTTAACCTCCCTAACCATGAATAATACACCTATCTTTGGCTCCCTTCTCATTCTTTCTTGGAACTGCGATTCCATGAAAAACAAAATTAACGAACTTAGATCTTTCATCTCTTTTAATCCACAATTTGATATTCTTTTAATTCAAGAAATAGGTTCTCCTAAGTGCAGCTTAAACACTTCGGGCTATAAGCTCTATCATACACCGCGTGCCAATTCCCCAAAGGGCGGCACTGCGATTTACATTAAATCTCACCTTCCACACTACGCAATCCAAACCACACCCGTCAATGGCATTGAATACACTAGTATTGTCCTTGACCTTCCACACACTAAATTAAATATTACTTCTCTTTATGCTAAACATAGTCCACAATATCCTTTTAATGACCTTACTCAGCTTTTTTCACAACACCAATTTGCTTTTGTAGCTGGTGACTATAACGCACATAACACGCAATGGAACTGTTTTTCCACAACTGCTAGGGGTAAATCACTCCATAATTTTATCTCACAAAACAACCTTAGTCTGCACGCTCCCTCCACTCCTACCCACATTCCCTGGAATCGTAGATGCCATCCTTCCACTATTGATTTTGCTATTTCTAAAAACCTTACTTTTCCTATTTCTACCTCTGTCATTAACGACCTCAGCTCTGACCACTATCCTGTTGCCTTCAAAATTGACCTCATCAATCCTATTACCCCCCCCCCCCCCCTCTGTTGCTGTTGATTGGAACAAGTTTAAAAATTATCTCAATGATGCCGACCTCACATTTCCAATTATTAACAACATTTCTGATATTGACAATGCTGTTATTAAACTTGAAAAAACCATCATTAATGCCCAAAATTATGCAACCTACACCAAATTTAAAAATAATAATACCTTTTTTCTTCCAAATTATATCCGCAATATTTGTAACCAACGCAATAACCTCCGACGGCTTTACCAATCCTCCAGAGACCCTACCCTCAAAACTGCTGTTAATAGATTAAATAATAAAATTAAGACCCTTATCCAAAAAGAAAAACAAAAAAGTTGGCAAAATTTTCTTGAAAACTTATCTAGCGAGGATAATTCTCTCTGGCGTATTAAAAAGAAACTTAATAATAACTATACTCCCATTCCCCCCCTCATTTCTAATAACTCTACTGCTTACACTGATAAAGATAAGGCTAACTGCTTGGCTAACTCATACGAGAAACAGTTCTCACCTAATCCCTCCCTCGCTAGTCAAAATCACCTTAATAATGTCAATGATACTGTTCGTAACTTCCTTGCCACCCCCCCTGAGCCTCTCCCCCCTATTGAACCCATTGTTATCCATAACATCATCCAAAAACTCAATAATCGTAAATCCCCTGGGTACGACAATATTTCTAATTTTGCTCTTAAACAACTTCCCTTAAACTGTATCCTCTATATTACTAAACTCACCAACTCTATTCTTAAATCTTGCTACTTTCCCAAACCTTGGAAAAAATCTATCATCTGCCCCATTCCTAAACCTGCATGCAACCTTCACGATCCCACTAATTTCCGTCCTATCAGTCTGCTTTCTAGCCTTTCTAAAGTTATTGAACGCGTCATTAGATTGCAAATTAACAAATTCATTAACGAACACAATATTTTGCCACCGGAACAATTTGGATTCCGAGCTGGCCACTCCACACAACACCAGCTTTTGCGCGTTGTTTAATTCCTCAGTGAAAACTTCAATGCAAAAAAGCCAACTGCTGCCATTTTTCTGGACATCGCCAAGGCCTTTGATAAAGTCTGGCATGAAGGCCTCATTTACAAATTAATTCGGCTTGGATTTCCATCCGGACTTATACACCTTATTTTCTCATATCTTGGCGACCGTTCATTCTCCGTCCGCATAAACAACATTTTATCGGATCTACACTTCATTTTATGTGGTATTATACAGGGATCAATCTTAGGCCCAACCCTTTTCAATCTGTACTTTTTTGACGTGCCTCGTACTCTTCTAACCTTACTGGCCCTTTATGCGGACGACACCACCATTTATGCTGCGGCACACCATCCATATTTACTTTATAAAAACATACAAAATCACTTAAATTTATTCATAGACTGGTGCAATCAGTGGCGTGTCAAACTTAATGAAAGTAAGACCAAAGCTGTCTACTTTTCTCGTACTTTTACTGTTCCCAATAGACTAACCATTAACAACACTACCATCCCTTGGTCTGATGATGCTAAGTACCTGGGGGTTATCATTGACAAACGCCTTACCTTCAAAAAACATATGCTCAACATCCGCGGTAAAGCCTCGGGGGTAGCTAAAAGTCTCTCACCTCTTTTAAGGAGCCCTAGTATGTCCTACCATAACAAGCTTTTAATCTACAATGCCTGCATTTTAACCATCATCACTTACGGCTGCCCGGTGTGGGGCTTCCTCTGTAGAACAAGTATGGACCGGCTTTCTGAGCTTCACAACGGTCAACTTCGTCGAATCAGAAATGGTTCTCGATTTCTTCGGAACACCACGATCAGAAACGATCTCAAAACTACCTCTCTGGTCAGACGTATTAAATTTCTTTCTAAAAAATTTCACAGCCAGCTTTATAAAGTCCCTAATGAAATTATTTACGAGTTACCGGATTATGATGCTCTCAGCCCATCTAAACGTAAGAGACCCCGATATACTACTATTATCGAAGAGTAGTCGCGCTCTTCGGCTGATACTTATTTTCTTTTCTTTTCTTCTATAATTTATAAAATTTAAAAAAAAAAAAAAAAATATTCTATCTATATTGCTTTACCTTGGTAAAGCCTTATACTCACTGTAATTTTTAAACTTTTAATGTATGGCGCTGAAAACAGCCTTTTTGGTTTTAAGGGATTTGGTATATTTCTCCTGCTTTGCTTGGAGCGGTCTTGCTATGTTATGAACAGTGTTAACACCTTCTTTTTATCTTTATTTATCCTTAATTTTATCTTTACTTATACTTATACTGTAGTCCTCGGATTACCCTCTCAGAAATTTTCAGCCTCTCCATATTTTAAAATTTTTATCTTCTCTATTTTTTATTGTAGTACTATGTACTACGCTTAAACTCTTTCCTCATGGC
Organism: Maratus speciosus; assembly: GCA_963932465.1. NCBI lineage: Eukaryota > Metazoa > Arthropoda > Arachnida > Araneae > Salticidae > Maratus > Maratus speciosus. The sequence continues at coordinate 587,512,107 of OZ010792.1, forward strand.
TCCTCTAGGATTTGCTATACACTTACTCATCTACAGGGAGTGGAGTAGCACTGCTACTAGGTATCCCATTGAACTGCACTGCTGTTCACTGTTCACACGCACAATCGAGCGGGTTAGGCAATAACTAAAATTCTATCATCCTGGGTTATGTATTCCGTAAATACCGGAATCGAGTGATTGTGCTGGTTAACAGAAACTATATTATATGAATTTTATCTACAGATAGTGAATCATTAGTTACAAATTTCAGTTATATCATTGTTTAAAAAGAAAAAAAAAAACTCAAAAAGCTGCCCGGTCTTAAAGGGATAAAGTACGGGGAACTAAGCAAGCATTATTCTAATAAATTCGTTTGTAAATTCTGGTGTCAGTTCATCATTTCATCATTTTAAAAAACTGAATTTCTCCGCGCCGGAAAGGGTTAAATGAGTTGAAAATCAGCAAAAACTTTCAAAGTTTGAATGAGTGCCCCTTCAAAAACCTTTTATGTGTAAACATCAAATTTTGACTATTGATTAACCCTTTAAGACCGGGCAGCTTTTTGAGTTTTTTTAAAACAATGATATAACTGAAATTTGTAACTGATGAATCACTATCTGTTGATGAAATTCATATAATATAGTTTCTGTTAACCAGCACAATCACTCGATTCCGGCATTTATGGAATACATAACCCAGGAAGATAGAATTTTAGTTATTGCCTAACCCGCACGATCGTGCAAGTCCGGCCTTAACACTAGAACCGCCGGAAAGTTTACTGAAGTGTTATAAAAATATTTTACACCGGGAATTTTAATTGAAACTACTTAACTTATTTATTTAACTTATTTCTCCGAAGTACATTTTAAACTTATTTTAGAAAGAAATTTCTGGTGATAATCGAAATATTTTAATTTGGTAGCGGTCAAAGTGACCGCTACCGCGGTTCAATTGTTAAAGGATTAAACAGATTGTGATTTTATTAAAAATCACAATCTGTTACTGTCATTATGGACTGATTAGAGTTTTACAAAATTTGTGTATTGCGCGCATGATAAACTGAGAACGTATGCATCGATTGTTAAATTTTTTTGTATGGATAGTAAGCACAAACATTTGTTTAAAATGTTCTATTTTTATGTATTATACAGTCATAAGATTTTTAGTAAGGGTAATTTTTATTCATTAAAAATATGATAAATTTTGTATCTGTATAATAAAGGATAAACGTGTCCGTACGTAACGCTGACATCATTTTAAAAGTGGCATCACCAGATCATCAAGTTTAACTTAAATTTAAATTTTACACAATTTTTTATTGATTTAAAACAATTTTCAAGCATGGTTTAAAAAAAAGTCTGTCTCTATCGCTTTCAGACGATTACGAAAGATAAATTCGTGTGGTTCTTGAACATGAAAATATGCACTTGAGGATAGATCGTAGCCGGAAAAACCTTTATTCTAGGTTGAGGAAACGAATTGATGCACTAATCAAAAACTATTCGGAAAGTTTCCAAAACGTATTGGCAGCAAAGGAAACTTTTTTTAAAGACTTTTTATATTCGAAATACATTGGTTTCTGAGGTTTAAAAGGTTACTTAATGCTTTTCGGAATCGTGGATAATTCGGAAAAGTTTATTGTATATTGTCGTTTCTTTTTCTATTATGTTTTCCTAGATTAAAGACCATGTGCTTTTTTTTGTAGTGTGCAATAATGTACCAGAAAAATATTTTTCCCATAAAAATCCAGTTAAAACGTCCAATGTCTACAAAGGTTCGTTTCTTCGTTTGACATTTTTATTCAATAATGGATAGAAAAAAAATAAATTTTCATTCTGTATTCTCTAGTACTTCTCTAAATCGCATCAAAAATTGTGTGAAAATTTCAGTCAAAACAAATTTTTAACACTAGAACAGCCGGTAATTTTACACAAGTTTTATAAAAAGTATTTCACACCAGAATTTTTATTTAAAACCATTTAATTTATTTAATTAACCTATTTTTCCGCTACATACACTTAACATATCTTATGAAGAAATTTCTACTTCGAATCGTCTATTATAAATTACTCAGGGTCAAAATAACCTCCAATAGTGGTTCTAGTGTTAATTGAGTTTTGTGTTAAAAAAAAAAATGAAATCAGCTTTTTGAAGAATCCTGATTTATACGAATGAGAAAGAAATCCTTAAAGTATTTTCTTTCTTTAAAGATATACTAAAAGAACCTGTTTCTAACAACTGTATTTAAAATTTTGGCAGGTGGTTTTTATTTCACGGACTCTTGACTTTTTTTGTCATTGGTATCCATATATTTTGATGCTGCCTTCCTTCTTAGTGAAGAAAGTTTTTATTGACTTTCAATTTCGTTTTAACTTTTTGTTGGATAAACAACTGTTTTCAAACAGAGTACTTTTTCAGGTTTAACTTTCAATCTATTTCAAGTCGCCTCTCTTCAAGCTTTTTAACTATTTATTTATCTTTTCGTTTTAATAGTTATCTGTTCACTTCCATGAAATACGAAGCAAGAAAAAGCATAAAAATATTCAGCTTCTAAATTAAGTTATAACTTTTGGATTTTGAAACCTACATACACCGGTTATAAAAAATTAAGAAAAAGTCACGAAATGCTAATTTTCAAATATGTGAACACTCAAAAGGAAATAATATAATTCGAGTAATTACTATCTCTACAACACAGCTAGCCTATATAACATCCGATTCATGTCACACATGGTCACAAGTGTCACAGTCACTACGGTGAAGCAAAAAAATAGGAAATTCCATATATCTCACTGTGAGTCTCAAATGATCCCTATATGTGTCTCCACTGAGAAGTCATTGTGACTACTGCTTTGTGACGAGTCACCATGTGATTTTGCTATGTAGTTACATTGTGACTCTCATGTGACTGTCATTTTTAGACTCAATTTCATAGTCATCATGAACGTTGCACTATGATAAGTCACAAAATAATATCATATTATAGTCACATGGAGACTTTTCCCAAAAGAGCACAATGATGACTTCACAGTAGTCTCTCTGTCACCTGAAAGTCATCATGTGACTTTAATGTGACATTATTTGGTAACTTATCACAATGCAGCGTTCAAGATGACTTTGAAATTGAGTCTACAAATGACAGTCACATAAGAGTCACAATGTAACTACATAGTAAAGTCACATGGTGACTCGTCACAAAGCAGCAGTCACAGCGACGTCTCAGTGGAGTCAGATATAGTGATCATTTGAAACTCATAATGAGATGTACGGAATTTCCTATTTTTTTGCTTCACCATAGTGACTGTGATACTTGTAACCATGTGTGACATGAATGAGATGTTATATGGACTAGCTGTGTTGTAGAGATAGTAATTACTCGAATTATATTATCTCCTTTTGAGCGTTCGCGTATTTGAAAATTCGCATTTTGTGACTTTTCCTTAATTTTTGATAACCAGTGTATATAGGATGAACCAAAAGATTATAAATATTTATTGTGATCAAACTATTATAATTATACATATATTTTCTTGGATACATTGTAAGTACAGTGTGAATCAAAAGTCTTGTCCTGATTATAATAATTCATTGCAAATTAACCGTTTGTATAATAATGTAACTTGTTGTATCATTGGATAGGTTAGTTTTAGTAGGTTTTTAGTAGATTTTAAACGAAACTTTTCCGAATCGGTGGATTGGAAGGGATGTGCCAACACCCTCAACTCCCCGCAATCCAGATATTAATCCTCTGGATTTTTTTCTTTGGGGGTTATATCAAGAACAGAATCTTTGCCACAATAATTGCTGACGTCGAAGAACTGAAGACTAAAATACAACCTACTGTGTGTAATGTAACAGAAGACATGTTAAAGAACACTTGGCGGGAAATAGAATACCGCTTAGACATTCTCCAAGCTACGAAGGGGGCACATGTTGAAATTTACTGAGGTACGTGGTCTTATAAAGAAAAAAATTAGAACAGTATAGGATGAAGCAAAGTCTTGCCCTGATTATAAATATTTATTGTGCTCAAAATATTATAATTCGACATATATTTGTTTGGATACATTGTAAGTACAGGGTGAATCAAAAGTCTTGCCCTGATTATGATAATTCATTACAAATTAACCGTTTGTATAATAATGTAACTTGTTGTATCATTGGATAGGTTAGTTTTAGTAGGTTTTTAGTAGATTTTAAACGAAACATTTCCGAATCGGTGGATTGGAAGGGATGGGCCAACACCCTCGACTCCCCGCTATCCAGATATTAATCCTCTGGATTTTTTTTCTTTGGGAGTTATATCAAGAAAAGAATCTTTGCCACACCATTTGCTGACGTCGGAAAACTGAAGACTAGAATACAACCTACTGTGTGTACTGTAACAGAAGATATGTTAAAGAACACTTGGCGGGAAACAGAATACCGCTTAGACTTTCTCCGAGCCACCAAGGGGGCACACGTTGAAATTTACTGAGGTACGTGGTCTTATAAAGAAAAAAATTACAAGAGTATAGGGTGAACCAACAGTCTTGCCCTGATTATAAATATTTATTGTGCTCAAACTATTATAATTAGACATATATTTGTTTGGATACATTGTAAGTACAGTGTGAATCAAAAGTCTTGCCCTGATTATAATAATTCATTACAAATGAACCGTTTGTATAATAATGTAACTTGTTATATCATTGGATAGTTCAGTTTTAGTAGGTTTTTAGTAGATTTTAAACGAAATATTTCCGGATCGGTGGATTGGAAGGGATGGACCAAAACCCTCGACTCCACGCTCTCCAGATATTAATCCTCTGGATTTTTTCTTTGGTGGTTACATCAAGAACAGAATCTTTGCCACACCAATTGCTGACGTCGAAGAACTGAAGACTAGAATACAAGCTACTGTGTGTACTGTAATAGAAGACATGTTAAAGAACACTTGGCGGGAAAGACAATAGCGCTTAGAGATTCTCCGAGCTACCAAGGGGGCACACGTTGAAATTTACTGAGGTACGTGGTCTTATAAAGAAAAAAATTACAACAGTATAGGGTGAACCAGAAGTCTTGACCTGATTATAAATATTTATTGTGCTCAAACTATTATAATTAGACATATATTTGTTTGGATACGTTGTAAGTGCAGGGTGAATCAAAAGTCTTGCCCTGATTATAATAATTCATTACAAATTAACCGTTTGTATAATAATGTAACTTGTTGTATCATTGGATAGGTTAGTTTTAGTAGGTTTTTAGTAGATTTTAAACGAAACATTTCCGGATCGGTGGATTGGAAGGGATGGACCAAACCCTCGACTCCCCGCTGTCCAGATATTAATCCTCTGGATTTTTTCTTTGGTGGTTACATCAAGAACAGAATCTTTGCCACACCAATTGCTGACGTCGAAGAACTGAAGACTAGAATACAACCTACTGTGTGTACTGTAACAGAAGACATGTTAAAGAACACTTAGCGGGAAACAGAATACCGCTATGATATTCTCCGAGCTACGAAGGGGGCACACGTTGAAATTTACTGAGATGCGTGGTCTTATTTAAAAAAATTACAACAGTATAGGGTGAACCAAAAGTCTTGCCCTGATTATAAATATTTATTGTGCTCAAACTATTATAATTAGACATATATTTGTTCGGATACATTGTAAGTACTGTTATAAAAAATTTTAGACGACCACGTACCTCAGTAAATTTCAACGTGTGCCCCCTTGGTAGCTCGGGGAATGTCTAAGCGGTATTTTAGTTCCCGCCAAGTGTTCTTTAACATGTCTTCTGTTACAGTACACACAGCAGCTTGTACTGTAGTCTTCAGTTCTTCGATGTCAGCAATTGGTGTGGCAACGAATCTGTTCTTGATATAGCACCAAAAGAAAAAAATCCAGAGGATTAATAGCAGGAGAGCGCGGAGTCCAGTGTGTTGGTCCATCCCTCTCAATCCACCGCTCCGGAAGTGTTTCGTTTAAAATCTACTAAAATTGACCTATCCAATGATACAGCAAGTTGCGTTATTATACACACGGTTAATTTGTAATGAATTATTATAATCAGGGCAAGACTTTTGGTTCCCCTGTATATTTGTCAGAATGAAATAACAATTTTACCCAGATCTAAATTAATCTTTTTTTAACTTTTATCTTTTTATAGGTGCATTCTTATATAAATACATAGAACCTATAGTCGTCTTCAGGTCCGTCCGTCCGTTTGTCCATCTGTCTGCATATAACAGCACAAAAATTACCCATCCCAATGTTTAAAGTTTAACGTATGGAATTGTTGTAGAATTGTGTCGTCTCATTTCAAATTTTATGAAAATATAATCAAAATTTAAAAAGATATTAATAAAAGATTTCTCCATTTTGTTAAATCCTATCCCACGTCATTACTTCAATGATATCCCGTGATAGGTCTTGATTTTAGGTTGCCATGGCGATGTCGTTTTATTTAAGATCGAGCCCTATTATTTCCGTTTGACTGAATTTAATATATATATAATCGTAAGCAATTTTGTATTCCTGCATTTTTTCATAAGAGTACAACAGCTATTGTACCAAGATCTGAATATTTGTAAAACTTGTTATAGTACGAATACAACTCATTTGCCACGTTTGATGTAAAATTTTCGACTTGTTGCATTGGGCATTTTTATTCAGTAACAGATAGAGAAAATTATATTTTCATGTTACATTTATCAAATTTTAAATCGCATCAAAAATTGCGAAAATTAAAGTAAAACAAATTTTTAGTTGATTTTTGTTTTCACAAAAAATGCAATCACTTTTTTCAAATATCCTGATTTATGTGAAATAAAAAGAATTCGTTCCTTAAAGTATTTTCTTTTTTTTTAAAGGTATACAAAAAGATCCTGTTTCTAACAACTGTATTTAAAATTTTGGCAGGTGGTTTTTATTTCACGGACTCTTGACTTTTTCATCATTGGTAGCCATATATTCTGATGCTGCCTTCCTTCTTGGTGAAGAAAGTTTTTATTGACTTTCAATTTCGTTTTAACTTTTCGTTGGATAAACAATTGTTTTCAAATAGAGTACTTTTTCAGGTTTAACTTTCAAACTACTTGAAGTCTATTCTCTTCAAGCTTTTTAACTATTTATTTATCTTTTCATTTTAATATCTGTTAATTTCTATGAAATACGAAGCAAGAAAAAGCATAAAAATATTCAGCTTCTAAATTGAGTTATAACTTTTGGATTTTGAAGTCTAGATATACTATTTTTTAGAATGAAATCATAATTACCCCTGGCATGATTTATCTTCTTTTTTTCTATGGTAAAAGATTTTATCAAAAACATGTTCGTATATTAACAAAAGAAAATCATTTATGGATTTTTACATTATCTATGATATAAAAAACAAATACGGTCATAAAATATAATAGCTAAAAACATCCAGTGATTGCTAGTACAGGACTGCCACTTGCGACTATTTTTTATATTCTGCTCGTACCACTGTTTTCCTTAAATAAATTTTGCAGTATATTTCTCTTGCAAATGCTCTCGAATCCTGTGTTAAAGATTTCTGTTTTGAAAAGTGGTGCGAGGTAGAATTTAAAAATAGTCGGTAGTAGCAACTCTGCTAGTATAATTTCCGTATATTTACGGATTTTTTTCCGATGAAATGTGTTTCATGAATCTATCAAAAAGTACGGATTTGATTATATTTTTCAAAGTAACGCAAAATTTTCATTTTGTCTATGGCTGTGGAATCTATTTTCACTATTAAGAAAAACTCCTTAAGAAGACGGAAAATGTACAGGAACAATACGGAAATTCTTTTAAAGTGTAAAAATATACAAATCCCAAAGTGTGAGCGAAAACGACAAATTAACACTATACAAGCCACTTGATGCATTTATGCGTCATTTATAAAACTGCTGTTAAGAAATTCTAAATTCTCCCCAGAAAGTTTGAATAGTTTTTGTCGCACTCTAAATAAAAGGAGTGACTATTCACTCCGGAGGAATGAATATACACTCTATCACAGAGTCAAAATATGCCCAACCTCTTTAGAGTGACTGCTCACTCTGAGTAAAAGGGGAATTTTTGACACTCTGAAAGAGTGAATAGTTACTCTAAACAGGAGTGAATAATCACTCTTTCGGAGGAGTGACTATACACTCTTGCTAAAGGAGTGCGTTTTTTCACCCCTGGTAGGAGTGAATAGTCACTCTTTCATAGGAATGAATGTTCAATTTTTATTCAGTGAATTCTTTTTTGATGTTTTATGGGCATTTTAAAAGAATCACATCTTTTAGAGCATGCAATGAAAATAAATACAAACGTGGTAAAGATTGAAATAAAATACTTTACTGGCAATATTTATTTAATTCATAGTTTGTAACAAACACTAATTGAACTTTTAACGAAAAATTCAATTAAAGTTACATATGAATTAAATTAGAAATTACAGAAAAAAACTAAGATATTTTACTATAATCTTATCCTTTAAAATCTTATCTTTAAACACAGAAAAAAAGAGCATGTAGCTGATATTAAATGTAATAGAAAACCATACCCTTGGCAAGATTACATCAAGAAGAATTTATTAATAAAAATTTCAACGAAAGTAAGATAATTTTTCCCTCCAACCAATATTATCCATGAATTATAACAGAAACTATAGGGGGTTGAGTTGATTTTTGACGGCTAATTATCAATTTGAGAGATTCGGCCCAGGGGGGGGGGGGGTGCCCTTCTTGGGGGTCTCTCTAAGGGAGCCTAACTCGTAATTACGCATGGAAATCCATGGTTCGAAGAAAACCTCGAAAACCCCGAACGATTAGGCCGACTTGCACGATTGGGTTCGGACCCAGTACCTCCCGTCTGCCAGCTTCGAGAGCAGAACCTCTCGGCCACTGGTGGGGCGAGAAACAATAGAGATTCTAACACGTAAAAATAACATATGTAACGATACAGCATCATTCAACTTACCAAAATTGTGGCTCGATGTACTCAAGGGCTTAGAAAATATAAATAAATATCCAACCAAAATAAAAAAAGTAATGTGCATTACATGAAAACTGAGTGGTGTCGTTTCAGTTCATTGCATCATAGACCGAGCTATTTCAGACTATCATTATTTATTTGTTTTGAAAATGACTCTGAATGAATTGAAACACATCAACAGTCAAATAAAACTATTTTACTGTGTTTAAAGTTTTAAATTTACACCTTTTTAGCAATAAAGAAATAATATAGTCTTATCCCTTGTCTGCTTTCCTTGCATGCCCTATAAATATATGATAATTTTAAAATGCCCATTAGGGCAAGTAATTAACCCAAATCTTAATCAGTTAATGTTTTTCTTTTCAGATACCCATTTAGTATTTTAATAATTCGCGTGATGTAAGTTAATTATGTTCTTTTTTTTCATATGTAATTCAAATTTGAAATATTTAGATCTCGGTATTCATTGCTATTGAATTTAAATCTAATCAAACATTATTGCTTACTGTATTTTAGAGTTACTTTTAACGTTTTATTAATAACATAACAGGTAAATATTATATGATTAACAACGTGCAATTTCCTTTTAAGTTTTGTTTTAAATATAAAATCGTATCTTTTTACCGTACTTTTTAGCAAAATATCGCTATTTTGGAGTCCTACTCTTCTAAAATATTTTTAATTTTTCCACTTACAAAACAATGCTTATCAACTGAATTTTTTTTAATAAGTTCCAAGCTTCATCTGAATACGTAAGTTTTTTTTTTTTAATGTGTTGTGATTAGATATTGTTTTATTAAATATGAACATGGAGTCTAGAATTTTATATTCGCTGGAATACGCATATATTTTTCTTTTAAGCATATTCCTTAACTTAATCATGATTTCGAATTTTCTTCCGCTATTGCTGAAAAAGAAGTATTAATACAACGTTTATTTATAGAACGACATAAGCTATCCAAGGATCCTTGGAATAGCGCTCCAATGCTCTACCCTTAAGCTACGAGAGCGATACCCAGCTTGGCATCTGTCACTCTGACAAAGCTGGGTATCGTCCTTGTAGCTTAATGGTATAGCATTGGAGCTCTATTCCAGATATCCAGATTCAATTCCCGATTTGGACATTTTCCATTCTGTTCATTTACGCTTAGTTAGCAATGTGATAAATTTCACGTACTTAATATTCAGTAATCTCTGGCGTAATTTCACTGCTTAAAATTAATTGAAAAATTAATTAATTATATACAATCCTAATATATTTACTCCAAATAGAGCACGGATAGAGAGAAAAACTGAATTCATAAGTTCAACTAAGTTTGAAAGTGTTAATAAAAAGCGCCTCTAAAAATATCACTTACTTATTCGTTAATGAAATTTAAATATATCCAATAAAACTAATGAAATGACTGTAACCGGCTGACCCGGATTTTTCCGTTTCCACAAATCATGTTAAAATGGCTGTAGACGAAAATATTTTAAACAGAATTCTACTTTGAACCGTATATAAAAAAAAGTTATATTAAAGATGTTATAGCATCAAACTGTGATTAAAAAATATATATATATATACCCTGGGATTTACAAGCATTCTTATAAAAATACTAGAAAACCCTCGGACGGTGAAAAGATTGACACAATTAGTTTTTTTTTTTTTTTAAATGTACGTAGAAACACGTAGAAACTGCATTACAGTAAAAACAATTTTCTTGTAAATAAGTACGAGTAATAATCCAAAATTACGTCCACTAATAACCATATCACAGTATTAAAATATTTATTTGCTTAAAAGGCGTTATAAAAACACATTAAAAGTAAATTAAAAATCTATATTGACATGTTTCAACTCTTTCACTAGTCAATGTAAATTTTTAATTTACGTTTAATGTGTTTTTATAACGTCTTTTAAGCAAATAAATATTTTAATATTGTGATAAACAATTTTCTTTTAAATCAGATTCCTGAAAACGTGATCGAAGAAGATCGTTCATGATTTTTAGAAAATTGAAGACGCGAATTTCGTTTTCAAAATTGAATGAAAATATTCAGTTATCAATTACATGTAAATTTTTGTTGACAACGATTACTTTCTTTTGTCATTTATACCAAAAGTGATGAAAATATTTTCTCCGTTTATATTTCAAGAATAAATAGGAAAATATATGAGAATGTGGAATGCGAGAATTTGAGGAATGAAAACGAATTATCCAAATCATACTTTTATTTATCCGTTAGCAAAACAAATTGTAGGGAATAAATTTATTTCAAAACATAGATAAAAATAGTGAAATTCACATTTATTCTGAATTTCAGATAGTGAAAAATTTGCCATTTTAATGCTTTCTAACATAGTTCAAAAAATGTTTATGAATTCGGTTTGTCCATCTGTCTTGTTAGTCTTGTCGGTCCCAGGGTTGACAGTTTGACCTCCAATTTTAATTCGGAATTTCAAATTCGTATCGGAAATTTCGAAAGAAGAACTTTTGCTTTACGTGATCGCTAAATGCGTTATTAACCCTTTCAGGGGCATAGCATTTTGAATACTTAATTCTTGAAATAAATGAATGGTACCAGAATTTACTGACAAATTTATTAGTAACTATGAAAAAAGCTTTATTTTACATACATATTAAATGGAAAATATTTTACCACAATTCTGGTGCCATTGTGGCGTTTGGGAATTGAAATTAAGTGGTTTCATAAACATATCACCGCCCCTGAAAGGGTTAAATAAAGCAAAAAAACTATTCTTAAAGATGTTTGCCATAAAATAGGGGGTGCATATGATTTGTCGTTAATTTACAGGGACAATGCATTATAGTACTGCATATGAGCAATATTTGCTGGAAGTGCGCTTCCAACTGGGATGTGCATTTTTAGTCATAAATGGCGTATATATCACACGTATATGATATATTTATAATATTTAGGACATAAATGTGTGCATATTAGGACATAAATGTGTAATGTGTAATTGAGAGGGTTTCCGACCTACTAAGATGAGTGATACGTGACAAGATACATACACTCACCAAGTTTAAAAGCCCGCCTCGTGGCTCGCGTGCAGGAACGCATCACTGCTGCTGTGTCGAACATTGACAGAAAGATGCTATTGAAAGTATGGACGGAACTGGATGACCATTGGGATGTGTGCCGGATGACTAAAGGCACACACATTGAATATTTGTAGTATGTACCAGGAAATTGGTGAGTGTATGTGGGTAAATATCACAAAATGTGAGATTTTGAAAATTTTATCGTTTCAAAGCTTCTGATTTGTTTAAAAATGTTGGTTGAACAGCTGAATAAAGGATTTATATGTAAAATTGTTAAAGATTGAAGAGCTTAAGTTCATTTTTATCTAATTATAATTATATGTCATTTTCTTGGCATATGTATGGCAGGATAATGACAATTTCATTCTAAAGCATTTTTCACATTCTTGTTTTTTAAATTTTAGATCCGACATTTTAATTTTGTTTAAAGGAACATGTTTTCTCTACAGTACCTCAAATTCAGTGTAATGTTCCGTTTTATTTGTAATTTATGGAAGCCAGGAAAATGACATAATGAAAGTCTACTCAATTTTTACAAAACATTTAAACACGTTATTTTCAAAGAAGTATCTAAAAGATCTTGCTGGTAGTAATAATTTTACTAATTCTGACTTGAACTATGTCGAGAGCAAGAAAAATTACTCTGCAGCTCCTTCTTTATACCTCATAAAGAACTAAAATGAGCAGGCCAGGGCAATGACGTTCATTTTCAGCGACAATCCTATTTTAATTATGGAAAATCATTTGTAAAATACAGAACTTGTTACCTTTCACATATATGTGTTATATAAGGTATAATTATTAATTGGAAATTTAAAAAAAAACTAGAAAAATATATTTGTACATGATAGCAGAAAGCCTTTTACTTTGCACGCATCACAGTCTAACATGCTAGGAAAATGACAATCTAAAATTTTAAGTCTTTTAATTGCTTTATTTTTGTGTTATTATGAATATAATATCTCTTGAAAATACTTCTAATAATATTTTTTATTAGAATGTAAAAAAGAAAATTGCATTATATATAGTAAAGTGGGGACAGATGCCGCAGTTTTCCTTTCTTCTTATAAAATGTACAATAAAGCAAAAAACAACAAACTAAGTACCAAAAATCATTGGTCATTAGAATCTAATTTCTATGTTAAACAAGTTAAAACCCTCTTAATAAAGTAGGCATAATTATTTTCCCACAGGTCCTTTTTTTAACATCATTTTTTATGTGCTGTATAAGATGCCGCATGGGGTGTGGGACTGATGCCGCATGGAGAAACATTCTAGGCTGTTTATTTTTTTTCAAGCAAATCACATTTTTATTTTCTCAAACTACTTAAAATGAAAATAAATAACAGTAAACTGACAAAAATTATATACATCACTAAATTGTGAAAAGTTGTGTGAAAAGCGTAAAATGCAAATGTGTAATCTCTATAAACAAAACTTAGTACAAAAAGTGAAAATGAAAAGAAAATCATTTGAATTTACATGAATGGGTAGCATATGTACGGGATACAATAGACAGCATAATTCCAAAAAAGATATAAATCACTGGTTTACATCCAGGCGAACATTGCAGTTTGCTCTTAATGTAAGTATTAGTTCTATTCTATTTAGGCCCTAGTCTGTTTATTTTTGACCTTTCTTCTCATTCTTTGATTTTGTATTTCCATTCGCCCCCAATCACACCACGCTACCCGTTGCAAAAGTAAAGTAAGCGTTTTTCATGCAGCTATCGAATGAATTTGATGCACTGAATTCTGTGCGCTTTAGACTTTGCTCCTTGATAAGATCAGAATCCATAAGAGGAACAATTTACCCATTGTCGGAAGATGACTTATATTTTAGTTTTTTACTCGAGTAAGGCGTTTTCAAGTTGATCTTTCCCTTCCATTTTTTACAAATTTTACTTCCGCCAAGTTGTCATTCTTTGACGCTTTCTAGTTTCTTTTGTTTTTCATTTCCTTCTTCTTTTTTATTGTTTATAAACTCTGTGCTTGTAATATTTGCATCCTTTTACTTTCTCTTACTTGGCTGAATATGTCTTTGACCATTGAGGTAGGAGATATTTTGCTTAACAGTTTAGATGGTGAGAATTGTAAACGGCCTACGTTTTCCTTATTCATACATGGTAAACCAACATTGTTGCTAAGAATATTTTGATAAGTAGCAGAATGCGCTAATATACATTCATTTAAATGTAAGTTCTGTTTAAATCGCAGTGATGAATTTATTGAACCGAAAAACAAAAATATATTTTGCGGCATCTGTCCCATAGTGACGGGTAAGATGCCGCTCCGCCATTTTGTGTCATGTGAGCGACGTGAGAGAATGGCAAGCACATGTCTGTATTCCACGAGGATCTAGTCTATAGTTGCAATTGATTTTGGGATGAAATCTCTGTTTATTTTTCTTAAAATATGTAATAAAACTTCATTAGACTAATTTTAGCAACTTACCACGCAGGTTCGAGCAATAAAAACTGGCATAAATATGTAAATACTGACAATTAAGTGGTGGAAACGCATACAACACATCACACAGCACAGAGGAACACTACGAACTTCTAAAATTGGTCCAGGGAACGCTAGTGTCGCCTGTACAATCTCTGCGGCATCTGTCTGACCGCGGCGTCTGTCCCCACTTTACTATAACATTAAATAGAAATTTTATTGCGTGGACTGCAATTTCCGTATTTTGTGATATTGTCCCATGTATCTTTTCATGTATCACCCGTTTTTATACGTCGTATACTCCTAAATAAACAGTCTTTTGAAACCCGATGAATCATTTAAACTAACCCTGTATATAGAGATAAATATCACATGCAGTAAAACCTCCCTAAAGCGACCACGTTCCGTTCTAATAAAAATGGTTTCTCCGAGAGGTGGTTTCTTAATGGAGGTCAAGTTTAAATCTAGATTTTAATTGTTGAAGAAAGGTAACAATTAATGTTACTAAAATTTATTTTTCACATTAGGAAAAAATATGAAAATTTAAGTATCAAAACAAAAGTTAATTACATAAGTTAATGACTGCAGAGTTTAAAAAAGAAATACATTGATGTTTGCTTTGATTTTACGGTTTTATCTTCTATAACATTTATTTCCAAATCCTTTCAAAGTTCAGTAAATAAATGCATTTTTTTTTTTTTGGACGGGAACAAATTATGACGATTTCACTAATTTATCTATTTCTTTGAGAGTTTCCTGACAGAATAGGGCAGGGGAGTTTATTGACCGTCATCCTTACTTTGTCATCAAAGTTAAATTAATTCCCTAAAACGGCACAAAGGGGTTTAAACACTTAAAAGTCACCGGAATAAATAAAAATTCTAAGCTTAGTTTAGAAGTTTGATGAATAATGCGCTCTCCGGAATTATTGTTCTAATAAAGCCTTTTTCAAGTGACCAGGAAAAAACGGAATTTGTTTCATTTTCTTCAAAGAAATGGGTCGCTCATGGAGGGAGCTCAACTGGGGTGGTCATTGAATAGAGGTAAAATTAGTATTGAGCCTGTGGGAATAAATTTCGTTCCATGAAAAAATGGTTGTTAGGGGAGGTGGTCGCACAGGGATGTTTCACTGTATATGCAGTATATGGTGTAAAGAGTATATAAGGTTCATATATGAGGGGCTCACAATCATAGAAGACTAAGTCCATTTTGAAAAAAAAAATGAGATAGTCCATTTAGAAAATGCATAAAATGTGTTTTATCCGCTCCCACAGTGAATCAGATCTGTTTTCACATACTTTCTCATATATGTCATCTGTTTACATCAGTGTTTCTCAATCTTTTTTACTGCAAGGCACACTTAAACCTTGAATTAAAGTTGTGCGGCACACTAAAATTATGATGACTTAAAAAAAAAAGGAGGGGTTATTTATCATTACATAAGAAATGACTACATATAATTTTTTACACTAGTGTGCAAAACTTAAGCAACGAACACAAAATGTTAATTTCTAAACACCTTAGTACTCAAAAGAAAATTGTATAAACAGCTAGTGTAAAAAATAGGTGTTATCTGAACAGCATAGCCAGCCTATAGGAAGTCTCCATGACCTCACAAAGGGTCACAAGTGTCACAGTCACTACAATGAACTGAAATGTGATATCTTTCATTCGTCTCATTCTTAATCCCATTTTATCACTCCACTGAGAAGTCACCATAACTGCTGCTTTGTGACGAGTCACCAGATGACTTTACAATGAAATCACCTTGTGACCCCTCATGTGAACGTCATTTGGAGACTCCATTGTAAAATCATTACGATATCTGTTTTGTGACGAGTTCCCAAGTGATGGAAAATTAAATCATCTGGTGACTTTACACAAATGAGTGCAATGGTGACTTCACAGTAGAGTCTCGGCCACCTGAAAGTCACCATGTGACTTCATTGGTACATTGTTTGGAGACTCAGCACAATGCAATGCTCACGATGACTTCAAAACTGAGTCTTCAAATGACAGTCACATGAGAATAACAAGGTGACCTAGTTGTAATATCACCTATTGACTCATCACAAAGCAACAGCCACAGTGACTTCTCGATCATTTTACAGTAAAAACGAGACGAATGAAAGATCCCAAGTTTTGTTTCTCCGTAGTGACTGTGACACTTGTGGCCATGTGTGACATGAAAGAGATGTCACATCAACTAGGTGTGTTGTATATATAATACCTATTTGCTACACCTGATGTTTATATCATTTACTTTTGAGTACTCACATGTCTGAAAATTAGCATTTTATGCTTTTTTCTTAAGCTTTGCACACCAGTGTAGTACCACAAACAAAATTCGAGTCGAATAAAGGAAAAGAAAATTATTTTAAATAAAATTCTTAAGAACTTTTTTAGATACTCCTCTTTAATATGAATTAATATTTATTAGCAGATGAAACACCGTTTTAAGTACCTTTTTAACGCTAGTTTCGCTATCATTCAGCATACCGTTATCAGTGAAAGGAATCATGGAATTTTCCCATATATATGGAGGAGAAGCATATTCGAAGTACAGGTTTATTCATCAATAGCAGTGCAGGAAAACACAGGACCAGCATATAGGAATTTGTATAGTGAAAGGAACTGGTAATGTGGAAAAATATGTTAATTTGTCATCAATTTGCCACATTAGCATTTAAAGAGATATGTGAGTTTGACCTTTTTTAAAAATTAGAAGGCTTTCTGTGCAAGAAAAAATCTTCGGATAGGCATACTCTTAAATCATTTTTCAAAGATCTTTTCTAGTGCATTTTAAATTGCAATCTTTTCGCTTCGGGATGCATATTTTTTTTTTTTTTCTGAAAGAATTTATCTCAAGGGACGTGAGACTATTTTTAGGGTTTCCCCGTATACTCTTATAATGAGTAATAGAAAAAAACCTTCCAAATAAAGCATATTTGTGACACCAAACTTTATTTCAAAGTAAATCGTATAATATGATATGGCTGGCATTACAGATCTGAATTTTTTTAATTTGATGCAATTTGCTTAACCCTTAAATGCGCGATTTTTTATTTTGTTTCGAAAAAATTATATATGATTCTCTGAAAGGTTTATTACACAGGAAAAATAATTTAAAAAAAAATCAGAGATACAATTTTCATATAACACGTCAATCTTTTCTTCTGTTGCACATCTGCATAAAAGTAAAAACCACTGTCGTATGGCTGTTTTACGCTAAAATGTTGCAAATTAGTAAATATTTTAATAAGTATGTGTCCAAATCCCTTATTTTATATAATTATTTATTTTATAAAGCTTAACCTTTAAACCTTTCATTCCCATGATAGAATACGTTCTAGAAATTACGTAGTCCAGAGAATCTGACTGTACACCAGAAAGTTTCAATGGTTAATTTCGCTTTATTTAAATGTCTGTTATTAAAATGTCTGTTATTATTTAAAGCAAATATTGCTATTTTAATTTTCTGGTGTGAATTAGGTATATACGAATAAAAAAATCTATTAAATTCAAAACACTGTTGTTAGCAAATATGCAAAGCTGCACACTAAAGGGTTAAAAGTTTTGGGCATACCTGAGATCTTTTCGCGGGTCACTATCGTGCCGCGACACGTAAGTTGAGAACCGCTGGTTTACATACTTGGTTTATCAGATTTTATGCTCCTTCTAAATGGACCATCTAATTTTTTTGAAATCTTGGCAACAACTTTGACAAAATCTGGACTGAAACCTTGACGTAATCCTAGGGACAGCTTGAACAAAGAAATGCAAAACGTCTTCAGTATTGTTAGTAATGATCAAGATTCTTTGTGAGTTTTTGTTACAATGAGTCATTCTGTTTTCTTGTCGGAAAAGGTGGATTGGTGATCCTCCTCCTCGTTTCCTATGAGAGTTTATTCTACGTAAATTGATTGCCGTAGTATGCTCTACCATCCCTTAAAGTCGGCACGTAGAAATTTGTAACATCATGAATATAGTATTTATTTTTGTAATACGTCGAAATTTGAAAAACATGATAAACTAGTTGGATGTGCCAATCCAAAAACTTTCTTCTATCTCATATATTTTAATACAGTAGATCCTCTTTTATCCGAAACTCTTTTAACCGAAACTCTCGGTTAACCGAAATCCATTTTTAAGTTTTCTTTTTTCCTTTACTATCACATTCCTTGTGTGCAAAATCCATTTCGAAAACTTTTTTTTTCAACTATTATATTCTTGATGTGCAAACGGTCCTTTCCGAACCACGAGTACATATAAATATTTTCGATCCCCTTTCTTAGAATTCCTTTGAATTTAACCTGAGCTCCGGTAAGCTGCGGAGTGGAACGAACGAAGGAAACGAGCAAATTAGCGATTCTGAAGCTTTTGAATGTTTGCAAAAGTTTTGTCTTTGCTGAAGCAGAAGAAAGACTGTGACACTGGCGAACTAATAGTATTTTTAAACTTTGTGATAAGAGCTTTTAAGCAAAGGCAGTTGAAACTGTGACAAACAAAACATTGTTTCAAATCTTTGTGAAATACGTAAAAGGTACTTAATTTCAAAATTAAAGCTCAGGTAATTTATTTTGTTTCTATTTTTCTATTGCTTTATTTTTATTAAGCACTTGTTACCATAATAAGAAATGATGCATATATTTCTCCTTAATCTTAAAATTGAAGCATTCTCGATTATCCGAAAATTTCGATTTTCCGAAAGATGGTAGGTCCCAATTACATCGGATAATCGAGATTCTACTGTATTTCAAAGTGTTGTTACAGATGTCAATATTTTATTTTTATTAGTTCAATACTATATCAACTTTGACTTTCATCTTAAATTTCTGCTTCAGTCAATTAATCGGAATAAAAACGAGTTCTTCTCGACCATGATATTTATTAAAATCGCGAATAGTCGATTTTTGATATTCACGAGCCACTGGTGTACAATAAAACTACGAAAAATTAAGAAGATTACACAAAAATCGCCATTACTGCGCCCCATTCCGGCGGAATTTTTCCAAATTAAGGGAGGACTTTCTTGCTATGACCAAAAACATACACAAAAAATTTGGTTCAATTCTATATATAACTCCCTACACTTTTCGAAGGGACAATATTGAAATTGGCACAAAAATCGCTATTACAGCGCCCCCTTCCGGCGCACAGTGGGGCAAGAAGCCTTCAAATCTGGCAAAAAATCGAAAAAATGAAATTCTAGTTTGAACTTCCGACATACGTCAATTTAATAGAGCAGATATCAGTAAACATCTGCTTAGTATTAAAAAGTGTGCAAAGTTATCTTGGTCGTCACTAAAGTAAGAAGTTAAACTGCATATCGTACGATGATAATAAATGAAAAAAAAAATCAATAATTTTGTTCCAAACTCGTTATTTAATTTCGCTGTAATAATTTAAAAATAATATTTTTTGACTATGAAACCTTCAACTTCAGGTATCTAACAAAAATACAATAACTTTTACTTTTTTTATATATGATTTTTATAGACAAAGTGACACTTAGAATATATAGTAGTCAAATTTTTAAAAAAAATTAACAGTGTCTACAAACATTGAAGGTTAAATTCATTTTCTACGTTTATGATACCGTAATTATTGACACTAAAAAGTAAAATATGACATTTAAGCATTGAAATAAAGTGTTTTTCATGCCTGATAGGAAGTTATAGATTAAACTGCTTTTAGTATATATTTTTTAAAAGTTCATATAATACAGGATAGATAATATAGGACACAAGTTGAAAAGTGCTTATGACTTCGGGTTGTCTCTCCGTCTGTCCGTCTAGCAGTCTGTCAACACTCTAACTCTCGAAAATATATCCGGATCGTCCTGAAATTTTTGGATGTTATTGACGTTTACCATAGCACGGTACCTATTTGTAATAAAGTTTGTAGCATGCTTTGTTCATTTACAGGGACAGCCAAAAGTTTTCCGTTACATTACGGCCTATGAGAAAAAATCGTTTCTAATGATTTTTAATGATTTTACGCACGCTTTCAAACAGAATAAAATTTATATGCATTTATGAAGTGCACTAAAATATGCATTCTGTTGACTATGCGATGCAAAGAATAGTTATTGTTCATTTACAGGGCTAAAAAAGGAATTCAAATACATAATGATATAGGGGTGGAGGGAATTGTTTGCGGCATACTTTAATTATGTTAATCTATTTCATATATAATGAAATTGATATATGTCGCTGAGGTTTAAATACTATAAATTATTTCATGTATAATACGAATAAGTATTTACAGGGACACACAAAATATTTCAGATACTATATTGTATCCGAAGTACTGTTCATTAGCGATGATTGCTGGAAATGTATTTTTAATTATGATATGCGCTTTTATGATTCACTATATTTATGCATAGTATATGGTGTATATAAATGCTATAATTCCTATACAGGGCTACACAAAAGTATTCGTAAGGGTTACTGGGTATGGGCGCAAATTGCTTAAAGGTCGTTTTTAAATTAGTTATGCTTTTTTTCGCTGATTTGCATTTAATTTACCAAGAAATGTTTGTAGAATATAGATAAAATGATATACAGGGTCACGTAAAGAATTGGATACATAGCCGTCTATATATTATAATTTCTGGAAATGTGATTTCAGCAGTTGTAAGAGTGTCTTAGTTTGAATTAAATTTTAACTAAATAGTGGCGTGTAATAAAGATTCTAGGTAAACTACAGGGTTGTACAAAAGTATTCAAGTATGTTTCCATACATTAGTAAAAATTTCTGAAAAAGAATTTCAACCTGTTAGGCGTTTTTTTGCTAAACTAAATTTTCCCATTATATAGTATATATACACTTAAAAAAAAATGGGTACTCAAAATTGAGAAAAAAATACTCAATTTTAAATGCGTCACATACTCCAAATAGCTCCGATCCAAATGTACTCAAAGTTGAGAAACACATGTACTAATTTTTTATTCCATGGTTGCGATCAAATATGAATCGTTATGTACTGCCCCCCCCCGCCCCCCCCCCAAAAAACCCCTAAAATTTAAAGTAAAAATGTACTGACATTTATTTCCCGTTCAAAGTTCTTAACAAGAAATGCTTAATTGATTATTTATTAAGAAAAATAGCAAAATTCTTAACAAGATACTCAAATCGAATATTTTTATGACAAGAGCATTATTTCCAAGCACTTTTAAATTATTTTTAAAATACTTTGCATAATTTAATGTTATGGGCATTAATAAACATCATTTATGCCGCCATAAATGAAATGAACCATTACAGGGTCCAAAACTATTCGTTTGTTTGGGTTTGATAACATGCGATGTTTTAAAATAGAGAAAGCATAGGTTCATTTTTGATCCAAAAATATTCAATTCGATATGAGTACGTCGGTTTACTCATATTTGAGTACTTCATTTTTTTCAGTGTATCAACCTACAGATCAAATACAGGACTGTTCAAAAGAATTGGAAAATATATTTGGCTATGGACTGTAACTGCTGAAATCAGTTTTTCAAATGTTTTATGCGTTTTCTAAAATGTTTACTTAGTTATCTTATTTACGTCATTTCCCTAAATTACGATGTCTTGTTAAAGCATTCAGAAAGTGTTGGAAAGTATTTTATAATCTATACTTAACGCATGATTTTTCTTACTCGTTTCTTTTTTCTATTTCCCAGATCAGTCTTTTCCTATAAAACATACCAAATCTATTTAGCTCATATTCACAAAATACAATATACACGGGAATAAAAAATTTAAATAAATATCGCTTATCATGCCGCTCTATAAATAATAGTTGTATTAATATCCGTTAGTCTCCATGTTCGTATTTAATAAAGCAATGACAAATCACAACAAATTAAAAAACTTACACGTTCTAAATATCAAGCTTGAACTCAATATCAAGCATATAACTTAATACAAAAATATGTCAGTTGATAAGCATTGTTTTTTAAGTGGAAAAATTTAAAATGTTTTAAAAGAATAGGACTCCAAAATAGCGATATTTTGCTAAAAAGTACGGTAAAAAGATAAGATTTTATATTTACAGCAAAAGTTTATTTTAAAATTCATCGCTGAATTAATACTTAGAAATTTTTCCAGAGAGAATCATTCGCCTTTTATACAATATTTCAAATGAAAATCAAATATCAAATTAATTGCTTAAAAGGCGCAAAGACCAACATAGTGAAAAAGATTCCATGCCAGGACTCGAACCCGGGCCATCAGTATAGCACACAGACATTCTACCGACTAAATCACATGGAACGACGCCCAGCCTGTAAAATTTCTCACTATTACATGTTGGCAAGGCTACAAACGCAGCACAAGATGGAATATTTATCGTGAGCCACCGACATAGGGCAAACACGAAACATCATTAAATCCAGCATCGATTGAAACTATATTAATAATTGGAAATTTTTCCAGGGAGAACCATTCGCCTTGCATACAACATTTCAAATTAAAATTGCCTTTTAAGCAATTAATTTGAAAATTGATTTTCATTTGAAATATTGTATGCAAGGCGAATGGTTCTCTCTGGAAAAATTTCCAAGTATTAATATAATTTCAATCGATGCTGGATCTAATTAAGTTTCGTGTTTGCATAATGTTGGTGGCTCACGCTAAATATTCCATCTTGTGTTGCGTTTGTAGCCTTGCCAACATGTAATAGTGAGAAATTTTCCATCCTGGGTATCGTTCCACGTGATTTAGTCGGTAGAATGTCAATGCGCTGTACTGATGGCCCGGGTTAGAGTCCCAGCTTGGAATCTTTATCACTATTTTCGTCTTTCAAGCAATTAATTTGAAATTTGATTTTCATTTGAAATCACAGTGTTTATGATAAGTTCGTCACAAATGACACATATTTCACAAATTAGTCGCAGTGTGACTTCAAAGCATTGTCGCTTTCGTCACAGGTTCGTCACAAAGTTAATGCCAAAATAGTCACAAATGACACACTTTTCACAAATTTGTCACACCATGACTTCACAGAGTGGTCACAATGTGACGTCACAAACGACCTCTAAAACGACCATAACGACCTCGCATTCTAGTCACTATGACGTCACATAGACGCCACGTGACGTCACATCGACGGTCACAAAATCACAGTGTGACTTCACAACGATGTCGCCGTGACGTCACCATGCCTTACGGGAGCAAACCACGTTTTCTAAATCTCATAAATGAAACTTGATTATAGAAAAATAAGTCAATCTAGAATTTTAAACCGCTATGTTTCACTCATTTTTTTAGATAAGGCAAATCAAAAAATGCTTCGGAATCTTTGTATCAAAACCGAACACTTAACCCTTTAGTGCGCAGCTTTGCATATATGCAAAAAACCAGTGTTTTGAATTTATTAGATTTTTTTATTCGTATATACCTAATACACACCACAAAATTAAAATAGCAATATTTGCTTCAATTAATAACAGGCATTCTGTATGTAAGTAAAGCGAAATTAACCATTGGAACTTTCTGGTGTAAAGTCAGATTCTCTGGACTACGTAATTTCTAGAACGTATTCTATTGTAGGAATTAAAGGGTTAAAGGTTAAGTTTTATAAAATAAATAATTATATAAAATAAGGTATCCGGGGACACACTTATTAAATTATTTAGTAATTTGCAATATTTTAGCGTAAAACAGCCACACGACAGTAGTTTTTACTTGTACTGCAGATGTGCAACAGAAGAAAAGATTAACGTATTATATGAAAAATGTATCTCTGATTTTTTAAACCATTTTTTCTGTGTAATAAACCTTTCAGAGAATCATATATAATTTTTTTCGAAACAAAATAAAAAATCGCACATTTAAGGGTTAAGAGTAAAATTATTTGGATTTCTACTTTGTTCTACATCTTTTAGAATTTGAAATCTTTAAGCGGCCGCCATTTTTAAACAAGATGGCGGATGAAGTTGGCCAATAGACACGATTTAGACCTTGGTAAGTTCCGTAATATATATATATATTTATTTATTTATAGATAATTAATTAATCCTTGGCAATATATATATATATATATAAGTAAAATGAAATCACAATTGTAAAAATAAATTGGAAAGATAATTCAAAAGATGATCAAAGGAAATTAGAAATGCAAAAATTAGGAAACAATTGTAATAGCGTCCGGCGAAGTAAAAGTTCTTTCTTTCATCGAATGTTGACGGGGAAAACGAGATTCATCGGATTACCGGTAGGAGGTCTCATGTGCCGGCGGAGAGAGAGGAAAGGAAGAGAAATGAAGCCAGAGACGGCGGGGATAGCGACGAGAGATGTCGTTAGCTAAGGAGCTCTGTGTGAGCCGAATGTTTATGTTATTGTTTTAAGAACGTGGTGATGGTGATTTTAAAAATAAGTCTGAAATGTGGCTTATAAATTCCAGTGAAGAAATCTGTATAGTTAATTTCCGTGTACATATGTAAATAGTGTTGTTTTATTAAAATTGTTCCGTTGAGATATTGAATTGCGCATTAATTCAACATTTATATTAGCTGTAGTGGTTGTTATTGGAGTGAAGACATTACGCTATGAATAGCTTACGGATTCGTCAGAGGAGCTACGTAAGCATAATTCACAGTAAAGATATGTTATTTCGTCGAATATTGTCGGCATACGACCTAAAATGACAATATTTAGCTCATTATAACATATCGGAAATTCTAAAATAATTAAAAGAAATTAAGAGAGCCAAAAAATAAATTTTTGTACATAAATTATCCAGAAAATAACTTATAATACAATTGAGATAAATAAAAACTAAAAACGTTATACACATAAATCACCAGAAAAAAACAACAACGTGGCAAGGATAAAAGATTTTGGACCATGTGGACAAGGGATAGTAAAGCTGTGACGCACCAAAAAGTTAATACACTGCTCAAAACAATTAAAGTATATTGCAGTTTTAGGTGGATTTTGTATCTGGTAAACTGTTTAGCTGATTGACACATGGTCGACAGACATAGTAGGTTATATGAGAATAAATTACACATGTTTGGCAGAAAAAAATGCATTTTATTGCGCATTTGTGTACTAAAGGAAAAAAAACACAGTTTGTGCATATGAGAAAAAAAGAATAAGAAAAGGTGTTTTCTTCAAAGAAATTCATTTTCAGTAGGGGGT
The DNA here is from genome assembly GCA_963932465.1 of Maratus speciosus. NCBI lineage: Eukaryota > Metazoa > Arthropoda > Arachnida > Araneae > Salticidae > Maratus > Maratus speciosus. The sequence continues at coordinate 587,537,691 of OZ010792.1, forward strand.
ATGGTTTCACGGGCGGCCAGCAACGTTGAACACCTTTGAGGCATGGACTCAATGAGGCTATTAATGACGAGTTGGGGTATTCTGCCCCACTCTTCCAGAAGAGCTCTTTCCAGTTCTTGGAGAGTTTGTGGGGGTTGTTGGCGGCCAGAAACTCGTCTTCCTAGAGCGTCCCAAACGTGCTCGATTGGATTCATGTCTGGAGAGCACGCTGGCCATTCCATTCGAAGGATTCCTTCCTCGAAAAGGAAATCCTCCACCAGGTTTGCACGATGTGGCCTGCAGTTATCGTCCATTAAAATGAAGTTATCTCCAATTGCTGCAGCGTAAGGGACTACAATAGGTCTGAGGATCTCATCCCTATATCGGCGACCAGTCAGAGCTCCATCTCGAATGATGTAGAGGTCAGTGCGCACGTCAATGGAGATGCCACCATACACCAACACTCCTCCACCGCCAAATCTGACACTTTCGTGCACGAACGCAGGATTATTCCTACTGCCACGGTCCCTCCAGATGAAAATACGCCTATTATCCGGATGCACAGAAAAACGGGACTCGTCAGAAAACAGAATATTGCTCCATTCATTTCTCCTCCAGTTGACATGCTCGGTTGCCCACTCCCTGCGGTCGCGACGATGCCTTGATGTTAATCTAACACATACCATCGGTCGGCGAGCATACAGACCTACAGCATGGAGCCGGTTTCGGACAGTCTGAGTTGAAATCGTGGTGCCTGTAGTCGAGCGAAGGTGTTGTTGGAGAAGAGCAGCGTTCATGGTTCGGTGTCTCCGAGCTGTTAACGCTAAATACCGATATTCATTGGGTGTTGTTGCCCGTCTACGACCTTGCCCTGGTCTTCGGCCTGCACATCCACTCTCCAAAAAACGGTTCCAGATCCTGGAAATGACACTTTGTGACACTTCAATGGCTTGCGCTACTTCGGCTTGAGTTTGGCCCCCTTCTAACCTACCAGCAATTCTGAAAGCTTCTGAATCTGTCAAATGACTTCGCTGAGACATCGTACTCATCGAAACAAAGCAATCACTGAATGCCGATCATCCTTGTCTTCATTCTCTTTTATCCAGTTGAAAGTCAAATTTCATTCGCTGCCGCTGAAGCGACGTTTTTGACGTCGAACTCAAAATTTGCATACTCCACAGTTTGAAAACCAGAAAAATTTGCATTTGTGATTCTCTTCTTCTATTTTAGGCAAAAAAAATTTCGTTTATATCTTTATTTTATATAAAACTTCAAATATCCTTTAATTGTTTTGAGCAGTGTAATAATGAATGTAGTATTCTTACCTATCGAACAAAATACTGGTGCTGTCATCTATCAGTAAAAGAAAAAGTGATTGACAAATGAAGTAATTATTGTAAGAAATATTTCGAGATATGAAGATAGTGGGATAATGTAGTTATAAACAATAACTAATGTAGCTAAAATGTTTTGAAAAATAGAAAGAAGAATATGGATAATAGCGTAAAATGAAAATTGAGTAAGTGCAGGTGAAAATATACCGAAAATTTCCAGAATTTCTAGAACGGCTGTAATAGGTAGCTTTGGGGGCATTCCACATCAAATCAGGCAGTAAAATATCAATATGTAACCCACCATCACAGATTTTAATGAAACTGCGTGTGTTTGTTCTTACTATTAAGATATGATCACCAGTATTTTTTTTTGCTCCTTGGTGAAATAGTTTCTGAGAAAAAAATTGTCAAAATTTTGAAAAACTGCCGTCAGTTGGTATTCTTGACTGCTCGGTTTTCAAATGTAGCATGTCATATATATAATCATATTTCAATATCTACTCTACAAATCATCTTCAAATAATTTATGCATAATATTTAGGGTACGCAGCTTATGAAAAAAATATATTGTTACTCTTATAACATTTTAAGTGTGTCTAAAAAAATATTTAAACTTTGAAGTCGCGAATTTTTTTTGAAAAATAATGCATTAACAAAAAAAGCATTATCAACAAAAGGCGGTGTTTTTATTAAATTTATTTTTTGTGGGAGATATACTTAAAGGTGTCCTTTACCTGATTCTGAAATAAAAATAGTGGGATTTTGGGTGTTTTTAGTAGTATTTCCTATTTAAACATATTTTGAGGTGCATTTCAAATCAAATCAAGCAGAGTCATTCCATGTCAGTTCCCCTAAGCCATTTAATCACTGTCACAAATTTCAAAGAAACTGGGTTTGTTTATAGCTTATTTTAAGACGTAATCACCTTTAATTTTCTTGATCCTAAGTAAAATATTTTTTAAGATAAAAAATATCAAAATTTTGAAAAATTGTTTTAAATTTTTTTAATGAGAGTTCGATATTCAAAGACTGCATTAAAAAAAAAAAGTCATTTCAATATAAAATTACTAAATAGGTTTCAAATAGTGTATATGTGACAAATAATGTAGGCAGATTATTATTTCTTGTATTTTGTCATGTTTAAACACTGAGAGAGTCTTTTATCTTGTGAATTTTTAAAATCAAGAATTTTGTCAAAAATAATGTGTTAATCAAAAATTTATTATTAACCGAAGGCAGGGTGTTATTGCTTTTTTTTAATTGTACGTAAAAATATCTTTTAAATGGTTATAAAATAAAAATAGTGAAAATATGAGAAAAAATTATCAGTTTTGGAAAAATGCCACGAGTTGCCATTAATGATTGTTCAATTTTCAAAGGCCTCATATTATATGTAAAATCATATTTCAATAACTAATAAAGAAATCTTCTTCGAATAATTTAAGCAAGGTAAATAAAGTATGTAAATTATGAAAAAAAATATTGCTGTAATGTTAAAAAATATTTAAATGTGTCTAAAAAATTGTATAATCTTTGAAATCAAAAATATTTTACAAAAAATAATGAAATTATTAAAAAATCTTTAACAATCAGAAGCGGAGTTTCCATGACTAATTTTTTAATTTTAAATTGTAGATAATAATACATTATAACTGGATCTGAAATAAAAATAGTGGGATTTTGGTTGGTTTTAGTAGTATTTAAATCATATTTAAAATTATCAATATTTTCAGATGTAAAATCTATCCAATGTATCATCCCTGGAGATATTTTTATTTATACATTTATTTTATTTTTCAAATTATCTTTTATGTTCGTTTCTTAAGGAAAAAAATAAACAATATTGTTTCTTAGTAAAACTTCTAGGGCGAAGAGCAATTATCCCTTTCCAAAAAAGAGAAAAATCACTAGCTACTCACCGCCCAATAGAAATTTTCAAAATGACATTCCTAATCTTTAAAGTCATATTTGGCTGTTAATATTGAAAATTTAGATTTGAGCTGCTAATATTGAAAAAAATACCAAATTTCACTCTTTTGAAGAAAATTTTGACATATTGTGCTTTAAATATATGCAAAAAATGCATAATCCATTATATTTATATCTTTCAAATAACTATATCTAAAAAATTATTTAAAACTTAATGAGTTGCACTTTTGTAACTTTATTCAGTTTCTAATGATATGTACCATAATTTCGGGTGTATACCTCGCAGATCAAACAATTCAGTTTGGACCCAGAAATTTTATTCAGTATTTGAAGACCAATATTTACTGTGATCTAAAAAGTTACATTTTTTTTTTTTTAATTTCTGGGCCGAAACACGATTGTTTGATCCGCGGGCTATACACCGGAAATTACGGTAATTTGATTTATTTCATCCCAATATTGCTGAAAGATGGATTTTCAACATATATATGTGTGTATATATATATCCCTGTTCTCAAACAAATTATTTAAAAATTATTCATTTATGTTTAATAAAGCATATATATTGTTTATACACTTATAGAAAATACATATAGTAAATTTTATGATATTATGTCAATAATGTCTAAAAGTAAAGAACTTATCTAATAGTATGTAACGAAAAATTTAACATCTGGTGTAATGACAACAAAATTTTATAATCGTTTTACTTAATTTGGATGAATGAAAAAAGCTTACATGTTTATATTTTATTGAAGTACAGGTGAAAATGTCACAAAGACATTCCTATCTCAACAACCACTGAGTATGTCACATTCACACTACAGCTGATTTTTTTTTCTTTTTGATCTTTCGGGTTTGATTTCAGATGGTAATGAATTAATTAGTTATGTTAGAAGTGTCATTGCAGTCAGCATATTAGGTTCACTATTTTTTTTTTTATAATTTGTTTTGATTGACTCGATGAACAACAACATTTAAAGGGACAATTTCTTGAATTTTCAATTAAAAGCAGATTTATAAATTCATTATGTTGTTTAGTTATTATTATCGTCTTAAGATAATAAGTTGATATTAAGATTTTTAAATGTAGTTTATTTATTATTTGAACAATTGAAAGTATTTTTCGATAAGAGAATGATTTTAAGTCTGTTGATTTTAAGTCGGCTGTTGAGCAATGTAGTGTTGGTAAAGGAACTTGTACTATTTAATTTAATATTTATTGCAGTAAATAATATTTGTTATTTTATTATTGTATGTATTATATTTAAGCAAGAGTAGCAATACACGATATCGTGGTCATTAAAGTACATCTTAGCATGAAAAGCTTCAATATTTATCATTAAACATTCACATTTTATGAAAATTTTGTTAAAATTGCTCATATTTTCACTATTTTTATTTTATAACTATTGAACTATTTTTATTTTATAACTATTTTTACGTACAAATAAAAAAGTAATAATAGCCTGCCTTCGGTTAATAATAAATTTTTGATTAACACATTATTTTTCACAAAATTCTTGATTTTAAGAATTCACAAGATTAAACGCACTCTTAGTGTTTAAACATGACAAACAACAATAAATAATAATCTGCCTACATTATTTGTCACATATACATTATTTGAAACTTATTTAGTGATTTTATATTGAAATGACTTTTTTTATGCAGTCTTTGAATATAGATCTGTCATTAAAAACATTTTTAAAAAATTTCAAAATTTAGATATTTTTTTTATCTTAAAAAATATTTTACTTAGGATCAAGGAAATTAAAGGTGATTACGTCTTAAAAAGAGCTATAAGCATACCCAGTTTCATTGAAATTTGTGACAGTGAATTAAATGTCTTAGGCGAACTGACATGGAATGACTCTGCTTGATTTGATTTGAAATACGCCTCAAAATATTTTTAAATAGGAAATACTACTAAAAACACCCAAAATCCCACTATTTTTATTTCAAAATCAGGTAAAGGACACCTTTAAGTATATCCCCCACAAAAAATAAATTTAATAAAAATACCGCCTTTTGTTGATAATGCTATTTTAGTTAATGCATTATTTTTCATAAAAAAATCACGACTTCAAAGATTAAACATTTTTTTAGACACACTTAAAATGTTATAAGCGTAACAGTATTTCTTTTTCATAAACTGCGTACCCTATATATTATGCATAAATTATTATAAGATGATTTGTAGAATAGATATTGAAATATGATCATATTTATGTCATGCTACATTTGAAAATCGAGCAGTCAAGAATGCCAACTGAAGGCAGTTTTTCAAAATTTTGACAATTTTTTTCTCAGAAACTATTTGACTAAGGAGTATAAAAAAAATACTGGGAATCATATCTTAATAAAAGGAATAAACACACGCAGTTTCATCAAAATCTGTGATGGTGGGTTACATGCCTGCCTGAACTGACATGGAATGACCCTTTTTTCTTCTTGTAATGGAAGATAAGCAATAGATGTTCATCTGTAGATTTTTTTGCGGGAAATTTTTAATTTTTTTCAAAATTCATATTTAAATAAATATGTGAACTATCACATATGACATTTGCGCAGGGCAAATTTGCATACTCGATTTCGTAGATATAGCATTAAGTTTAAAACTATATAATTTGTTTATAAACAGATATATGTGTTAAATTACTTTTTCATTTAAAAAAAGTCATAATCTGTTTTTATTAGAAATAGTACATCGATAATTTTGTTTTGTTATTATCGTATGTAGTGTTTTATGTAGTTTTGAAAGCATTGTTTAAGCGTTTTTTATTTGCTTAGTTCTGAAATGACACTGAAATTTGAAAACCAACTCAAATGTTATTCATCCGCATTTAAATTATTCCTTTTACACACCTACCAATGTTTCTTTTTTATTTTATTTTTATAAAACCTCCTGAAAAACTATTATTTAAAATAAATAAACATTTTCGAATTCCACACCAGAATTTCATAAATTGTACACATATTTTATGAAAGCTGCTGTAAAATCAAATTTTTAGTATGATCAAAATACATAAAGCATAACAACAAAATCATAACCATCTTTGTTGAATAAACTACAAAAACATCATCTAAGAAATAATAAAATAAAAATAAACAATATAAAATGTGAATGAAATTATGAAAAGTATTATGGAATAATTAAATTTTTATTTAAATGTGACTATTATTAACTTTTTAAATTATTTTATTGTTATGATTTATTAATTTAGTCATTAATTTGATCATTAGTAGTTGCTATTTATTAATAATAATTATTATTAAGTTCTTCTTCGTCCTATGATTATGATTAAATTATTATTATTATTATTATTACTATTATTATCCTCATCATCAATATTATTATTTTTATTATTACTCTTACTCTTAGTTATTATTGTTATTATTATTAAGTTATTTATTGTTATTATTATTACTATATTTCTTATTATCCTCCTCATCATTATTATTATTATTATTATTATTATTATTATTGCGATTAATTAAAAATATTATTATTATTCAATTAATTAGTCATTAATTATTTTTTTAATATGATTATCATTTTATTGTTATAATTTATTTTCATAATTTGATTATAAATTTAATTATAATTTAAATTTTTATGTAAATTTTAAATAATAAAATCATTATTATTTAAATTTTATTTTTTAAGGGAATTTAAATAATAAAATAATGCAGTGTATTATAAAATGCGAATGAAACTGTGAACGAACGGCATGCAAATATTTTACCAGTCAAAAAATGATTGATTTTGTCTCATACGAAGACGATGAAATTACTCTGGAGTTTTATTTTTTAACAAAAATATGACGAAATGTACAAAAAAGGCAAAATGTGAGAATTTGAACCATGAATAAGAATTTTCGATATCATATTTTTATTTATCAGTTTTCAAAATAAATTGCAGGGAATGCCTTTTTTTTTTTTTTTTTTTTTTTTTTTTTTTAGATAGAAGAAAAATATGTCTCGCATTTATTTTCAAGTTGGTAAAGTACCGGCGTTGCCCGGAATTTTAAGGATGTTTGTTTTGAAAAACCAATTTCAAAATTTAACATACGACATAAAAAACAACAACAACAACAACAACAACAAAACAGTCGAAATGTTGTACTCATGAATAAAATGAAAACCCAATATAAAATGTATAAATTTATATAACAGACGTAAAATCATACAGCTATAAATGAACTTATTTCTACTTATCATTGGAGCAATAATGTTAAAATACGCCAATATTGCTATAATCGAGTTTTTAATCATGCTTCAATACATTTTTTCACACCTATATGACGTTATATATTTACCGCGTCCTTTATATTTCCAATAGGACGTAATATTCCGTTTTTTTCTTTTTTTTTTTTATTCGTCAAATTAAGAAAATAGTTATAATTTTTCACATGGAAATCATAAAACAGAAAATTTATGACGTAACATTCACTTTTGTTTTTAATTCGTCAAACGGTTTATTTTATTTTTATTTTTCACGTGGAAATCTTGCAGTAGAAAGGTTATGATGTAATATTCCCTCTTTTTTTAATTCGCCAAGCCATTTATTTCATTTTTTTCGCGTGGAAATCTTGCAATAGAAAAGTAATTGTTGTGGTAAGAATTTTATTGTGGATTTTTAATTGTTGGTAACATCTATAACGAACGATGTTTCAATTTGATAGGAAATTGCTGTTAAATTGGTGGTTTTTTATTAATTAAAAATTAACTATAAGTTATTCCGAGTCCGGATTACTTAAGTTACTTGGCCGCGTTTTAATACACCTGTACGTAACATTTCACATTTCTGGCTTCCAAACTGTGGATTTGTATAGCATTACAGACAGACAGACAAATTTTCATTTTTATGTATTAGATTGCCGAAAAGGGCAGAAGTACTTTTTTTTATATTTATAGTGTATTGGTGTGATGGTTTTTTTAAAATTATTATACAGGGTATCCTAAAATTCTTGGGCACATTTTAAGCTTCAATATAAAGTCAAGAAACTGTCGAACAGGAGTGTGGTTTGCGCTAAAATGTTTCTCAGGATGAAAAGTTTTCTTCAAGCGAATTAAACTAATTAGTTCCATATTTCGATCATAGATGGCGATCCTTATCCGTATGTTTGCTTTCAAACATGGTTTCTTTCTGATTTTCAGATTAATTTTGACGCTGTGACACGGAAATGACGATTTCCAACGTTAGGAACCGTCATTTCTGTGTCATAGCCTCAAAAATAATATGAAAATCAGATTAATTTCTAAATTATACTAATTATTATTGTGTATTTTCTGTCTTGCGAAGACATCGTAATTTTAAACTGTATTGTAAAAGTTTCTCATAAATATTTATGTAGTATTCTTTAAAGAAATCGTAATTATATGTTACGAAAAATCTGAATTTTTTGTAGAAATTGAGTCGGCCAGATCGGCCCGTGAGCTGTGAAAATATAAAGGGGCCGTGCCGGGCTCGGGACGAACTTTTAATTTTTATACCGAGCCGGGCCAAGATAGCTAGCTCTTTTTCGGGCCGGGACCGAACTTGGAAATTCAGGCCCGATCAGACCTCTAGTCTAGTATCGAATACCAAATGATAAAAAAAATATTTACGTAGATTTTATTTTAAAATGCTATGAAAAGGAGAAATGTCAAAGCGAAAGAATCATGGTGACTCTATATTGCAAAGAGTGTGTCTAGTATGGAATAACAAATGATAAAAAAAAATATATATATACGCAAATTTTATTTTAAAATGCTATGAAAAGGTGAAATGTCAAAGCGAAAGAAACATGGTGACTCTATATTGCAAAGAGTGTGTATAGTATGGAATAACAAATGATAAAATAATATTTACGTAGATTTTATTTTAAAATGCTATGAAAAGGGAAAATTCCAGGGGAAAAGAATCATGGTGACACTATATTGCAAAGAGTTTAGTATTGAATACCAAATGATAAAAAACAAATTAATCTCATTTGGTAAAGTTTAACCTAATGGAATACGCATTGTAGGAATTTAGCATCACAAATTAAAGAGAAAGGATTGTATCAAATAAAAATATTTTTTAAAAAGTATCTCTTAAAAGACCTTAGATTTGAAATTCGTTGGAAATTAAATTTTTCATGTTATTACTATGAATGATTTCATAGCATTGGATTTTGATGTTGCAAAAATAAATTATCTGTCTACACAGAAACTACGTTAAAAATAGTCGGATGTACCAATCCCAAAACTTTCTGCTGTCTCATACATGTCAATACTTCAAAATTCGTTATCACTTTGCCAAAATTAAATGACAATCTATGCTCATCATAAGGATTCTAAAAAGATGAAATTCCGTGCATTAGTTCTTCAGATATGACTATCGCTGAAATCGTGTAAATGCAGCATAGCAGCGCCACTTATAGGGTGATTTACACCAGAACCTAATCATCATCAACTTATGTCAACGTCTAACTGAATATAAAAAATTGTGGGAAATTCGTGCATTAGTTTGCAGCATATCAGCGCCACCTGTTGAGCGATTTGCACCAACACATAATCAGCAGCAATATTAATCAAGGTATACTTGAATCTGAAGTTTGATGAAAATTCGTGCATTAGTTCTTGAGATAGAACTATTGAGGAAATCGTTCTAAATTCAGCACAGCAGCGCCACCTATTGGGTGTTTACACCAACAAGTAGTCAGCATAATTTCATATCAAGGACTAACTAAATCCGAAGTTTGATGAAAACGCACGTATTAGTTCTTGAGATAGAGCTACTCCGAAAATAGTGAAAATTCTGCAAAATGCAGCATAGTAGCGCCACCTGATGGGCGATTTACACTAAAACGCAAGCAACACAAACTCATATCAAGGAGTAACTGAATCTGAAGTTTTATAAAAATCCGTGCAGTAGTTCTTGAGATAGAGCTATTTCAAAAATCCTGCAAAATGCAGCATAGCAGCGCCACCTGCTGGGCGATTTATACGAAAAACCAATCAGCACCAATCTATATCAGAGGCTACCCGAATATGAATTTTTATTAAATTCCGTGCTTTAGTTCTTGAGATAGAGCGCCCACAAAATTTGTGTCACATACACTACAGACGGACAGACAGACAGACAGGCAGACTCACAGACAGACATTTTGTAAAAACAGGTTTTTGGAATATCTGACCCCTAAAACGTGTAAATCCGTCAAAAACCGGAAGTCGAAAATTTTCATGAATCCAATACTTTCTTTTTGTAAAGATAGAAGAAAGTAAAAAAGAAAAGTTTTCAGCTTGCAGAGACGAAAAATACTTTAAGAATGAATAAAATGGTTGTCATGTTCATTAAAAACTTAAATTTAAGTATTTCATTAACAAAAGGCCCTTTAAAAAATTTTTAACATGATTCTTCTATCCAAATGAATTAGAATGTACACACAATAGATCTCTTTTAAATGTTTAACATATATTTCTTTGTTGACACATAAGCAAGTATTATAATATAAAAGTAACATAAGTAAAATAAAAATATTATTAAAATAACATATCTGTACATCAAGATAATAATCCTACTGCAAGCACAGAGTAATTCGCAGTGGGCGATATACTACAATCAATAAACAGAACAATTGTTAAAAAAATGAACGTAAAATGAACGAGAAAATGAGGCTTTTGTGTATGAACTTTTTATTCTAAAAACAATTACAAGGATAGACAGTTCTAGAACATCAATGCATGTAATAGTGTTTAATGTTTTAAGTACTTTTGCGGTTTCTAATGATACATTATTTGTATCGTTATAAAGCTTTACATACTCATAAATAAAAGTAAATTGACTATTTAAATTTCGGATTGCAGGATATCGCATATTATGTGACGCGACTCCAAATTAAAAACGTGATATTCACACCTGACACTAAAAGTTATGATCTGTAGATTTACTATGAATTAATGCAGAACTTATAAATATGTTACCTATTCATTTACCTTTTCCATGTCATTCAGAACGCTAAGACGGTAAATAATTATATCACTCACTGTATTAAGACTGGCGAATTGCAGAAACCGCGATTGATAAATACACTGGGTGTATTCCTTTTCCTAAGAGATCATTTAGTTCTTTTTAAAATAACGTCATTCTAAAAGAAAACAAAATCTAAATTATTTTAAGGTGATTCCACAATGTTAAAAATTAAACTTTCAAAATGCTAAGAATTACAAATTTACAATGCTAAGAAGTAAACATTTACAATGCTAAGAAGTAAACTTTTACAACGCTAAGAAGTAAACTTTTACCATGCTAAGAAGTAAATTTTCACAATGGTATAAGGTCAATTTTCACAATGCTAGGTGGTAAACTTGTACAATGATTAGACTTTCACAATACTAAAAAAGTAAACTTCCAGCGTGATAAGAAGTAAACTTTCTAAATGCTAAGAAGCAAACTTTCTCAGTGCTAAGAAGTAAACTTTCTCAGTGCTAAGAAGTAAACTTTCACAACATTAAGAAATCAGAAGAGACCTGCTAGTGATTCCACCAAAACTATAGACGTGTATGTTTGCTCACTATATGGCGGTAAAAGGAGATCTACTTTTAAACATGCTAGATAATCTTCATTATGTTGCATATTTTTATGCTAAATTTATAAAATTCTAGATTTTGGCCACATGCATACATAAACAAAGGTGAATGGCTTTTCCACAGGTCATCTAAAAACTTTTTAATAACTGTATTAAGGACATTGGTTCTTCGAAATCCATCTCTGGCAGTCAACTGAAATGAAAATGTTTTAATTAGGGCAGTAATCATTATTATTAATTTGAGGAAAAACTATTTATAGTGTTTATTAAAATTTAGAACTTACTGCCAACTGGTACACAATACATGACTGACACATATAGATTGGAGCATGATTGACACTCTCCAGCTATTTATTATTGGAAAATTTGATTGTTTAATCAGTAGTAATGAACAGGTTTATACTGTTTGTATTCTGAAGCCCGTACCACTTAAATCCCACAATAAAATGCCACAAAAAAGTTCTAGATAATATGAGAAAAGTATTTACAATCCAACCTTTTACATTTACTGAAATATTCTTTCCTAGAACAGGAAAAGTGAAGATTTCTGAAAAAAATACACCGTCTTGCAGAAGGCGTCACTAAAAATCTCATAAGAGGCTAAACAGATATTTGAAGAACACTCGAAGTGATAAATAACTTTCGAAGAAATGATATTTTGTTGTCAAACTTACCTCAGTCTTTTTCAAGTAATTCCCACTTCAAATAATGGACCGGATGTCCAATAATTTCAGCCCCATTTCAGATATCCGTAAAAAGTGTTTAGCTTGTACGTATAGGAGTGCGGATACGTTATATATATATATATATATACATGCATACAAAACTTCTGGTTATCTTCATTATTCGTCTTTTTTTCGAATATTAAAATAAACGAAATATTATGCATCTTGAAAAGATTCAGCACAGTTTATTTCTCTCTCTTTTTTTCATAAATTTGCCGCGCTTTTACACGTCATTTCAACGATGTGAATTATTATCAAAAGAAGAAAAATACTCAAGACGTGAAGAATATTTTTAGTATTGTCACTTTATAAACAAAAATTGCCATCGTGATAATATATACAGTAAACTCTGTCTAAGGCGGAATTGATCGGGACCGAGAAAATTTTCCGTAGTAGACAATATTCCGCCTTAGACAAATTTTACTCTATGTCTATGGATTCGCAGGGACTTAAAAATCTTTCCGAGTTAGACAGACTTCCGTCTTACACAGAGTCCGCCTTACAGAGAGTTTACTGTATATAGTTAATGATCAATTCCCACGATGTTTGCAGATACAAGGAAACCCTCTGTGCTGCTTGTATTTTCGACCTAAAATATAAAAGCAATTGAAAATCCAAATTTAACAAAAACGTGCATTAAAAAAAGAAAAGTATTTTCTTAGAATATAATAATTTAAAAATATTACATTGCCTAAAAAAAGGCATTATTAGCATGGAAAATTTTAAATCATGAAACCTCTGTGACAGACAAATTACATGGGAGTTTCATCATAAACTTGTATTCTCTTTTGATCGATTTTTATCGCATTAATTTTCTTTCGAAATAACACTACTTCAACAATGAGAACCAAAAATGATATAAAATAGCCAGTAAAAAGGAATATAAATGCTGGGGCAACAGCTGGGCGATTCTCAAAAGGTGGGCACTAGACACAAGTCATAACTTTAAGCCTTTCAAACATAACTTTAATTATCATTGACTTTATATTTTTTTTTACACTGAGTTTTTAATTCTATTCAGAGACAGAAAATGACATAATTTATTGTAAAAGCTTTGTATAAATATCTTAAAATTTTATTATTTTATGCTAAAGAGGCCAATTTCGGACATTCATAACGTTAACTGCTCCAATGTACCACCAAGAAAAAGAGTTTTAACCTTTTTCTAGGTGGTTCTAATGGTAAACAACGAATGCATAAAGGAAACGGATGATTTTTTGATAATTTCGTTAAGAGATGGCAGGTTGATTTATTGCTTTTTTGAAGATAGAAGGACTTTTCTATAAAGAATTTTTCTGTATTTTGTTATGTCCGAAAGTAACGTACGTAACAAAGCATTTGATTTTATTATTATTATTACTGGATAACAAAAAGTTAATTATGCATATATATATGCATACAGACACATTTACTACATTCTTAGTCTTAAGAATTTTTTAAATACTAAGAGCAACGTCCAAAATCAGTAACTTACGTGCGAAAAAATGTCCAAAATTTGTAACATACACAACTGCTAATTAAATGCTTTAATCATTAATTCTCCAGAATAGTTGCTGTCTTTTAATGTTTGTGTATAATTTTGTAGACATACTATTAAAAATAATTATATATTATATTTATAGACAAAATACTATACTATTAAAAAAATTGGCCTTAAATTTGAAAATTTGAAAAATTACATATAGTTAACGTTTAATGATCCCACCTTTTGAGAATCTCCCATCTGTAAAAGTGAGTTTACTATTAGTAGTTTCCGAATCTGGGATTAGTGATAAAATACTTCTGGCATTAAAAAAAAAAGAACCAACAACAACAAAAAAAAAACATATCGCTAAAATATTTATTGTAAATGCCTGAAACCATCATTTTGTATACGAATGAATCCAGTTCTTTACAACAGAAGACTTTTCGGATCATCATTCCACGCATGGTTTAAAAAAAACGGTCTTCTGAGAAATCAAATATTTTAGGGTCCAGAATCTCAACAACTTGTGTCTGGAAGATTAAAGCAATATTTTGCTTTTTACTCTCCCTAAGAAATATTGGGAAAGGCTCCACGACGGACAAATTATTAGCAACAGTGTCTGTTGCGATTATTCTTAAATGTTCATGTTTTGAGTACTTCCAATATTCACTCAATTTTGGATCAGAAGTACAATGATAATGGCGACTTTCTACAGCTAAAGCCAGGTCTGATAGATGCTTAACACGTTAAGCGCCACGTCAGCCAGCGGTGGCTGACAGCGAACTTTTCGTTTAAAACGCGTCATTCACCGATGGCTGACGTCTAAAATAGGATACAAAATTGAAAAAATATACATTGTTTTAAATAATTACTGAACATTTATTTAAAATTTACCTACCTTTTATTTATTACAGGATTATACTTTCTTAAAAATTACTTTAAACATTGTAAATTTTCAGCGCTTCAGTGTCAGTCACCGTGGCTCTCAACTTGTTAATTTTACTGAGAGGAGGAATGGAGAGAAAAGATAAAAATACTGAATTGTAAGACAAGCAAAGGATCATAGCTCCTACAATCCACAAATAGACCAGTAGTTTTTCCACAAGCGTGGAAGGTTTTATAAATGAATTTTGCTTCATCAATATTGCAAAAACGTTGAAAGAAATTTTGCTGAACGTATACTTCTTTTTCAGTATGATGTAACTTACTATAGGCATCGCAATTAAAACGCACATTATTGTTAGCCCTATAGACAAAAAAACATTTGAAAAATGCCGAAAATGTGTGGTTTATACCTCGGATTTCGTGTAACAAATGTATAATCGTCCAATTTGTATGGGTAAGAAAAATCTACTGCTGTTACACTATGTTCAATCATATGTTGCAGAATAACTCTAACATCTATTTCTGAGTGGTTGATTTTTTTTAATAATCCTTGGAAAGTACCATTAGGCCATATTCTGTCTTTTTCATGAGTCAAGACAACATTAATTCTGTCAAAATATTGTTGAAGGTACTGAATGAGTGCCAGTAGTAATCCGTGTGAGTTTTCTTTCAAGGAAGAAAATGCTAGTCTCTGACACCGGTTGCAAAGGATTTGAAAGGGTAAGCATTATATCCAAGGATTAATTTTTTCTGGGATTCCATATTCATTTTTCATTTAATTCATTTAATATTCCAGAAAATGTTTGTTACAAAATATTAACCCATTAGCGACGAGTCTCCTTTGCACTTCTTTTAATTCTTCCACACCAGTTTTTGCGACTTTGTAATTTTTAATTATTTAATTCCTCTAAATCTGAGATTAGATAATGTGAAAACTTCCAAACTAAAACACTAGTATTCAAATTTAAAAATTTTGTTCGCTTTGCATGACAAGTTTCCTTGCCAACCGGCTTTCATGAGTTAAATATATGTCTATATTATTTTTAATATTAGGAAATATGAGTAAGAGTTAACAACATTCAAATGTAAATTAAAACTATCAAGTTTATTTATACATTTTATTATATAAACGATAACGATCGGAAAAATAAAGTCTTGTTTATTACTTGCTATTTTATGAACAAAATATAATGTTTAGTAGCACTGACTGATGCGCAATATTCAGTCCTTATGAATTGAAAACAATCAACATTTTTTGTATTAATCTGAAAATACTGAACGCGAAAGCGATTCTTGGATGTAACTTGGCGGTATAATGTACATGCGTATCATCTAACATTCTAATTTATATATTTCAGGAACAATCTTGCCTTCGATAAAAGCATTTTTTACAATTTTTTTTATTTTATTGAAAAGTTCTTTTGCTTATAATTAATTGATTATAAACTAAACCAACTTTCTTTAGTATTTAATTATCAATCCGTAACAAATCACATTAATGATGCATAAATATTTGGAGTATCTTGCAAAACAGACTTTGAATTTCAGTATAAAGTGATTTACTCATTTCCTTCTTTTAGTTTCATTGAAATATAAACCAAAA
The DNA here is from genome assembly GCA_963932465.1 of Maratus speciosus. Lineage (NCBI taxonomy): Eukaryota > Metazoa > Arthropoda > Arachnida > Araneae > Salticidae > Maratus > Maratus speciosus. Next base: position 587,554,169 of record OZ010792.1, read on the forward strand.
TAAGTATTTTTTTTAAAATCCCCCCTTTCGTAGAATTGTAAATATTTATATATGACAGAAGCATAACAAGAAAGCATCCAGTTTCCTGCGAACAATGTATAACAGAACACTGTGGTAAATATGCATTGAGGAACTTCTCTCTGATAAGGATATTTTGAACTGGAATAAGATTTGCTTCAGATACGTGTCATATGTAATTTCATTTATATACGAAAAGTTGCGATTGGATTCAGATGGTACTAAAATTGTGCGACAAATGTTATTATAATGAAGTATCGATTTTACAATATCGCTTGTCGATTGCAACTAGTTTACGTTTTTTAACACATTTTTTAATATTTTTTTCTTTATTATACATACTTTTTATTATCACTTTTTTCGCGACATCATTAACAGCTTCAATAATGAATCATACATTCTCGTAACAAAGACTTTATTTGATTTTGCAAAAACATAAGTTTTAATCTTTCAAACGTTTAATTTGTGCTTGTCGATTTTTCTTTCTTTTTTTGAGCAAAGAGTTTAATAACGTGCGTAACATATACATTTTTGTATGTTATATACACTATATTGCCATTAATGACCGGCAACTTTCAATTTTAGACATTTTTTCGAATATTTTAAAATATACTTGACAGATTCTTCTGGAATTTCAGGATTGAAAGGAACAGGTATGACCTCATATTTAGCAATATCGATTTGATAAGGGGGGGCAATTAGGGGGCCAACAAAAAACCAAAGAAAAAAATAATACTTGGGATCACCCTGTAAAATAAAATGCACGAAATGATCTATCGCTACCGAATATAAATAAACAGACATTGTGCAATATGTGTATTCTTTTGTGTAAGAATAGTACGTATATTAATAGAGATATAGCGATTTATTTAAAAAAAATAAAAAATTATTGCGTGTTTTTTGCTTATAACATGCAGGGTTTTCAACCAAATTTAACGCCGGTTTCAGAAAAATTGACAAAATAGAGTGGAAACAATATAGTGCAATTGGAATATAAATATATTAAATATTTTAGGAAATATGAGAAAAAAAAATCTAATCAAATATCGTAAAAACTCAGAAAGATATCGGCGAATTTTTAATTTTTTTTAATTTTCATTTTTTATTAATGCTTTAGTTCTTCTTGGATAACCACCAGAACAAGCCTATACCATGATCAAAAGAAGTATCAAAATCGAAGCATTTTTTCCAAATCTACTCATTGATACTCACTAAATACTAACTTTTTTTCTGAAAGTCAGTTAATAAAAAATGACAATTTGTGTAAAATCCCTTATCGTTCAGCTGCTTTTAGAGAACAACTAAAAATTTGCTAACTCTAACGCCGATATCTTTCTGAATTTTTACGATATTTGACTAGATTTTTTTAATAAGTTGCTCCATAGAGTTGACTATTAAATTATGTAAAATGATCCTTGTTATCGTTCGCGCATGCGCAGATAAAAATTATTTCATACAACTTCTCATATTTCCTAAAATATTTAACATATTTATATCCCAATTGCACTATATTGTTTTTACTATATTTTGTCAATTTTTCTGAAACCGGCGTTAAATTTGGTTGAAAACCCTGCATGTTATAAGCAAAAAACACGCAATAATTTTTTTTAATTTTTAAAATAAATCGCTATATCTCTATTAATATACGTGCTATTCTTACACAAAAGAATACACATATTGCACAATGTCTGTTTATTTATATTTGGTAGCGGTAGATAATTTCGTGCATTTTATTTTACAGGGTGATCCCAAGTATTATTATTTTTTTTGTTGGCCCCCTAATTGCCCCCCTTATCAAATCGACACTGCTAAATATGAGATCATACCTGTTCTTTTCAATCCTGAAATTCCAGAAGAATCTGTCAAGTATATTTCTAAATATTCAACAAAATGTCTAAAATTGAAAGTTGCCGGTCATTAATGGCAATATAGTGTATATTAGGTTCCAAAACAGTTAGTGTCATCTTTTCCTGTTCATTAACTTTGTTTGCCTGCGTACCATGTGCAACCAAATAATGATATTCTTGATTTTAACGTAAAGTGTTACATTGTATTCTTCACATCTATTTAATGACTTGTCATTTAAATATCCGTTTAAATGTTTATAAATCAACAGTAAAACACATATAAAAGCTATGTTGTTCAATCCCATTTATAATTTAGAACGACAAATATGATGAGTTTTTAGATTATTACAACAATATTACGTTTAAAATAACTAAAGATTGTTTAACGTCTGATATTCAAAGTTTAAAAAATAAAAAATATGTTACAATTCATCAGACATACAAGTAAAAATTACATAAATACATTTAATACAATTAAAAATGCAAACGTTTCCGGGTAAGTTTTAGCCCCTCATCAGGGCAATAATATTCGAATGACCAGAAAACTATGTATCATGTTTGTAGTTAATAATTACTAACAGTTAAAATAAATTATAAAGAACCATATCAAAGCAATGCTGTGTATTCAGGTGGAACTGCACAGGATTCATTAATTTATGAACACACAGCATTGCTTTGATATGGTTCTTTATACTTTCTTTGATTAAAATAAAGAGAAATGAAAAATTTGGTTATGCCTATTCAAGGGCCACCCCTCATAAGGGCCAATTTTCAATGGAACGGCAGGTGGCCTTTACAGATAGGTTTCACTGGTGGAAAATAAAGGCAAAGCAATGTAAATATCTTATTAAACGGAATCTTTAATTAAAAATTGGTTAGTTCGCTTATCGATGATACTAAATAATGCTTTTTAGTTTGATAGTTATTAAAACATTGCCCTTTATGGAGAGGGTTATGTATAAGTAGTGTTGCCAAGTGTCACGGCACTGGGCACCATTAAGTCCTTACAGTTTATTTCCCCATCTTTAATCGCAGATAATTCTGTCATTAGATAAGGCGAGGAAATTAACTTTCAAATACTAGTTTCCAGAGCATTTGGAGTCCCGTGATAACACTATATATAAGTCGCTATCATTATCAGAACCACTGCCATATTTATTACACTGAAAAAAAAAAATCTGTAATTCTACAGATGGAAAGACACAGAAATCTGTATGCTTGCTAAAATTTTATCTGTACACTGTACAAAAAAAGATGTAAATCTACAAAACTAAATTTTGTAAAGCGACAGAAATCTGCAGCTTTACAAAAGAGAATTACTAAAATTACAGTAAACATACTAAAATTTTATCTGTAACCCGAGTCGGAGTTGCATTAAAAGCTCTAGGCATCCCAGTTTCCTAAAAAAATTATTAGTAACCTTACAGATTTTTTGATTTACGGTGCAAAAGTGTATCTTTTACAGGATTTTTTGTTCTTATCGTTACATAAAAAGTTCTAAGAATTCCAGTTTCCTAGAAAATGTAACTTTACAGATTTTTTTTACATTGTAGCAGTCTCAACATCCCTTGGTACATCTGAAAACACACTTCAAAAAATTATTCACTATATTCTTCAAACTGATACTCCATTTTGGATTAATTGTTCGGAACTGAATCGAGGGTATATTAACACGTTAAGCGCCGCGTCGGTCACCGGTGGACTGGTTTCTGTACACACTGGACTTTCCGTTTAAAATGCGTCATTCACCGATGGCTGACGGTCTAAAATATGATATAAAACTAAATATATATATATTTTTTTAAGTAATTACTGAAAATTTATTTAAAATTTACTTACCTTTTATTTATTACAAAATTATACTTTCTTAAAAATTACTTAAAACATTGTAAATTTTTCAGCTTCAGTGTCAGTCGCTGCAGCGACTGACACTGAAGCTGAAAAATGTGGCACTCAACGTGTTAAGCCGTTACATAACACATACAGAATGAACTAAATACAATGACAATTCGTCTCACAACGATTTTGTACGCACATGATATGACTTGCTGCCTCGTGTCGTGAATGCCTGAAAGCTTAAATAGCATCGATTCGCGTTTACAATCTTCTGCGCTGAGAAATGAAAAACTCCGATTTGTGTCTCCATTCTTCAATGTTTAGCAAATAAAAAACGCCGATTCACGTCCCCCGTCGACAATGTGTTTATATGAAAATACGCCAAAGAAAAATATTTGAAGACATTTGGAAAATATCATATTACAACTGGATTAAATGTATTTAAAAATTTTCCAGTGCTCAATATGTTTTCTACCATATCTCATTGGTCAAATAAAGTAGCACTTATTTTAAATTTGGGAAATGAAACACATATTTTAAATATAAGAGTCTTTAAACAAAAGTTTTATTGTCGTTTTATTACCTTAATTTCCGCCCTATAATCCGTGTATCAAACAATTATGTTCTGACCCAGAAATCTTATTTCATAAAATGTAACTTATTAAATCGCGGTAAATGTTTAGTTTCAATTATTAAATAAAATATCTGGGTCGAAAGATGGTTGTTTGATCCGCGAATTCTAGGCCGGAAATTACGGTACTGAATTCATAAATGAAATTACAATAGTCGACGTGTAAGCATATATTATGATACTTATATAGTAAAAGTAACAAATATGTTAAGACCAAATCGTAGTCGATTGAAATTCACATGTACTTATAAGTACCGTTAGTCAATAAAGGGTTAACCCGTTCAACAGTACACCCAAGAAAGTTTAAAATTGTTACACGCTAAGGTTATTTTAAGTATCTATTAACGTAGACATACTACCATAATGTAAGTAGTTCCTATCAAAAGGTATTTTCTGTGCACCACGAACTAACGAAAAAGACAAGCTGCCGCACTGTTTCGCATTAGTGTCCCTTGGACCGCTGGTGTCACGTGATGCTCTTTTCGTGCTCCTGTATCACGAAAAGAGCATCATCTGACTCAAGCGGACCGAAGAGACACGAACTCCTAAAACGACTTTTCGAAAAAAATTCTCAAAAGAAGACGACTTTCTTCGAATTGACTTGTCGTTTAGGCATGATTACTTAGTAATTTTTAAATATTCCGAGCGTATGGGGTTAATCTGTCTTGCAGTACAACCTGTATATCTTTGTAATGTTGGAGAATTCGCCATAATCCATTTATAAAGATAATTTTTTTTTTCGCGTTTACGATAAAATCATTAAGTTATGAAAAATATTTATTTTATAAAATAAAGTCGTGAAAACCGAAACTATATACCAATTTTACATATAATTAATCGCCCAGTTACCAAAATTAAACAAAAAAAATTACGTAACCATTTGTTGAGTGAAATACTCTTATCTTCAGAAAAATAATTAATAAGGAAAACTGAGTGAGATAACTTTATCATTTCCGAAACTATAGAGATAAAAGTTTCCATTCATTCTTGTCACTTCTATTTTTAGTTCTTTTGAAGTTAATTCATTGGTATAAAATAAATAATTCGTGGCAATTTGCCAAAAAGAAGAATAATAGTTTTTTAAAATGAATTTATTTAATAAGCCTGAAAAATAGGTCAAAGGCCAGCCACGAAAGTGAAATAATCTAATATTTGTCTGTCTAAATAATTTAACTTTCGAAAAAAGAATACGTTTATCTTTTTTTTGTGTGTGGTTAATATTATAAAAGTAAAGACTTTGAAGCTTTAACTTTTGGACACTTTGACATTATTGGAAATTGTTATTAGTTTTTGTTGAACTGTTCTGTCATTTTGGAATTTCAATAAAATTGTGTCATGATTTCTTAGCCCGAGGGTTTTATTTACACATTTCTATTCAATTATTTAAAAAATGGTATGCCCTTTTTGAAAATTTAAAATGTTTTATTTATGTTATCTTATAATCAATTTGTAATATTTAAATATTATTCTGTGACTGAAATTTTACTATTTTTACCAAGCTCAGCTCAGAAGTGGTGCATTGACACCTTTTTCCGGTTTGTTTAAAATCATTTTTCATAAGCAATAACAAGTAAAAATTAAATTTAAAAAATCAAAAAGCCGACTGAGTAAAAGGCGAACTAATTAACTATTTCTCATCAATGTGAAACTATTTTTTATATTACTTACCTATTTTTTATTTACTTCTATTGATGACTTTTAAGTTGTGTTTAATTGTTAGTTCCTATCTATAAATGCTGTTTTGATGAGACCTATAGATGTCTATGGTGGTTAGAGTTGCAGTAAAGCTAGAGATCTTACCTACACAACTTTCAGGTTGTGTAATATTTAAACGGAGCTACTGACTGTAAAAAAGTCAATGAAACATCATTTTCATTTTGAAAGACCTATCCAATGATATGCCACTCAATAGGGTGCTTATTTTTTTTCGTCTCTACCGCCATTTTATATTTTACGGCCGCCATTTTGAATTTATAATAACAAAATCTAGTCTATAACCATCAGACGGTTAAAACGAATCGATAAAGACCTCATTTATTAAAATCCATCCATCTGTAGGGATGTTTCGAGGGTATAAAGAAATCCACATACCCAGATACGCGTGAAATACATAAACCTTCATGGCAGTCGGGTAAAAAGGTTTGGGGGCAAAGTAACATAAAATATTAGTGGGTATACAAAATAGGTTAAAATAACTTTTTTGCTCTCTAGCATTAACACCAGTGGAGCAAAACGTAGCACTGCTCTAATAGAAACGTCAAATATTGGGCCAATCTCACTCAATTTTTAGCTGATATTTTGCTTTGATTTTGACTAATATTGTGTGCATAATTGCAGAAGATTTCTGCATTTTGTAAATCAAATAAATAAGTAGAATAACTGTTAACATTAGTGTTACAACTTTTATTTTAAAGGGAATATAAATTGTATGCACCTATTTATAAAATTCATTATTTTGAGTTTAATTCTTTATTTTGAAAATTACTGTTTTATATTAAGAAATGGATCATTAGATTTAAACAGTTTCACTGGTGGTATTTTTTATTTTAAAACTGCCATAATGGAATTAACTGAATTATAAATGTATGTGACAATAATATATCTTACAGAGGCTATATAATTATTCTCTGTCGTTTGAACAATATTGTACAGAAGCATAAGTCGATGATCAAATTGTACTCGTTTATAAATTTGTTATATAAAAAAAAATCCCGTATAGAAGCTACGAATGCAATTGGTCGTTGGAATGGTCGTTGGAATGATTTTGCGCATAAGCATACATAAACATGATCAATATATACATTTAAACATTTGTTTATAAATATTAATGAAATTGGTTTAGCAAAATTTTAAAACAGCTTTTATATTAAGTATGCAATTAAATTTAACGTACATTATAAAATTATTGAATAAAAAGTCAGAAAAAAGTTTGTTTAAAAATGGCAGATAAATACATACCTGAATGACAAAAAAAATATATATTTTTAACACTTTCCATTATAGTTGATCCATGTATCTACAAAAATTGCTTAAATTGTGTTGTCAAATGTATTAAGAATTTTCCAAATTATCTACTTTGACATCATCTTTCAGCGTATTAAATGGTAAAGTTTTGTTTCAGTATTCTGAATGTGTTGGAATGTGCTTCATAATCTCTGCTTGCCGCATAATTATTAGGTAGATTTCGTATGAAATACTACCTATTTGGATCATTCCTATGTTGGAATTTCTGAAAATTTTTGCAGATCTACACCGATCATGACCCCTAGAGCCCAAAACCACCCTCAGAAAAAAACTTTATATATACATATATATATATATATATATATATCACTTTCTTCTGGACACGATAACTTTCGTAATTCTGCACCAATCTCTTCCAAACTGATACATAAAATCAAAGGGCATAAAATCTCGGTCAAGTTCGTTAATGGGCAAAATCGGACCAAGGGGATGGAAATAGGGAGGGGTTTTGTGAAAACCGAAAACCCCCCATAACTTCTTAATTTTTGTACATATCAAATCAGTTTAAAGTTTTTATTGCTTCTAAAAATAGGACCAAAATTTTATGTATCACAGATTTTTGATAAAGTTAAAAATGGGCTCAAGGGGCGCAAAAAATAGGGTTTTTGGGAGAAAAAAATTCATAACTTCATCAATTCTCAAGATATCAATTCCAATTAATTTTATTATAAATCTCCTTAATATTATCTACAATTTTTATTTTCACATGTTTTTGATAGGACCAATTCGTACCGCAAAAAAAAAATTAAAAAAAAAACAAAAAGGGGGTTTGAAGAAGTAAAAAATCCATAACTCCGTCAATTCAAAAGATATAAAATCCCCATGAATTTATCATATATCTTCTTAATATTGTCTACAACATCTATATAGACAAGTTTTGGATAGGACCAATTCTTACAGCAAAAACAAATTAAAAATACATAGCGGTTGAAGAAAAAAATCATCTAAGTAAGGGTGTATTCAAATCCAAACTGCGTATTTTCTGACTCATTTTACAATTCATTTTTGCTCTCAAAGGCTTCCAATTGGTACGTTTTCTTACTCAGATACTATATAATGTACCGTAATGGTCGAGTTTTTGATAGAGGCGGAATATATTTTTAAAAAATGCTTTTAAAGTGGGCATTTTGAACCGAATTTCCCGAAGCGGATTGTGTTGGAAAAATCATTGCATTAAGGATGCACTCAAATCCAAACTGCTTATTTTCTGACTCATTTTTAAATTCATTTTTGCTCTCAAACACATTTAATTGGTAGATTCGCTTATTCAGAAACTATATAATGTACCGCAATTATCGATTTTTTGATAGAGGCAGAATATATTTCAAAAAATGATGTCAAAGTGGGCATTTTGAACGGAATTTCCCGAAGCAATTGTATTATCACTTTCTTCTGGACACGATAACTTCCGCAATTCTGCACCAATCTCTTCCAAACTGATACATAAAATCAAGGGCATAAAATCTCGGCCAAGTTCGTTAATGGGCAAAAGCGGACAAAGGGGATGGAAATAGAGAGGGGTTTTGTGAAAACCGAAAAAAAAAAACCCTAACTTCTTAATTTTTGTACATATCAAATCAGTTTAAACTTTTTATTATTTCTAAAAATAGCGCCAAAAATTCATGCATCACAGATTTTTGATAAAATTTAAAATAGGCTCAAGGGGCGCAAAAAATAGGGTTTTTGGTAGAAAAAATTCCTAATTTCGTCAATTCTCAAGATATCAAATCCAATAATTTTATTATACATCTACGACTTTTATATTCACAAGTTTTTGATAGGACCAATTCGTATCGCAAAAAAAATTAAAAACGAAAACAAAAAAAGAAGAATGAATTTTTTGAAGAAGAAAAAATTTCATAACTCCGTCAATTCACAAGATATAAAATCTCCATGAATTTATCATATATCTTCTTAATATTGTCTTTAACATTTATATAGACAAGTTTTTGACAGGGCCAATTCTTACAGCAAAAACAAATTAAAAATACATAGCGGTTGAAGAAAAAAGTCATCTTATTAAGAGTGCATTCAAATCCAAACTGTCTATTTTCTTACTCATTTTTAAATTCATTTTTGCTCTCAAACGCATCCAATTGCTAGATTCTCTTATTCAGAAACTATATAATGTACAGTAATGATCGATTTTTTTATAGAGGCAGAATATATCTCAAAAAATGATGTCAAAGTGGGCATTTTGAACAGAATTTCCCGAAGCGATTGTGTTAGAAACGAAAAATATTGCCCTACTGAGAAAATAATTGTTTATTAATCAAGTTTTAATTAATTGAAAGAAAAATAAAAACACAGCTCGCTTATAAATCTTTTCAAAAATCACGTCAGCATGTTTCATATTTTTTTTTTTTTTTTTTTTTAATGAATCTGAAAAAGTGCCAGAAAATTTCGAGTTGTTGAGTACGGAAAAATATTTTTTTTAATATCGCCTTAACATGATTCTGATAAAGCCAGCTATTTTATAAAAAGGAAATAAAAACTCGCCAAAAGCAGACAGATAAAACTGTTAAAGGGGATTTATATCTAATAATGATTTAGTTTTTGTTGGTGAAATTAGTATACTTAACTTCGAAATCTACCTCTGCCTGTAGGCCGGGCCGGCAGGGATTTTTTTTTTCTTTAATTTGAAAGGAAGAAAATAAGTACTAATTTCACATACATTATAAAAGCAAAAATGTATTATAAATTCTGGTGCCATTGGGGATTAAATTTAAGCGGGATGTGGGATATATAATATATCACGCACTTTAAGGGCTAAATGTTCAGCTCTTCAATTCTACTTTACCGCACTTGAATGTGTGCACAATCATCGAATGGTAAAACACATTTTACAGGCATTTTATTCGGTTCAGCTGTGCCGTCGCTGCCAGTAAATGTTGTTTTGCCTTCAGATGAGAACACATGCTGTCAAATGGAAAGTAACGGAAGCTATTAACCTTCATATACTAAACGTGCCATGTTGTGCTAAATTCATTGGTGCAGGGAGCAAGAACGGTGCACATAAACCCACTTTAAAATTTCGAACTTTTATTACAAACACTTTCACAAGAAATTTATTGAGACCGTCTCCGTATTGGATAGGCGTTATCGTCTTAACATGCCACGTGCAACCAATGAAGCACATGCAGAGATCTATTAATTGTAGTGAAAAAAGAAAAATCATATATACTCTCAATATTGTACTACCTTCGATAGATGTATTTGTGGATTTTTATTTGCAATAAAAGCTTGAAATCGTAAAGAGACTCGCGGACACCCTTTATTATTAAAGGAATTATTATTGAAGAAGACACCTATTATTATCAAGTGTAAATTAAAATCTTTCACATTTAAGGAACCAACATTTTTTAAGGATGGTTATTTTAAAAATTTAACTCAACCCCTTCAGACCTTAAATTTGTATAATAGGGTAACTCTAGAATAGATGGCGATAGAGGAGAGATGGCCAGTCTAAATATCTCCAAAACTTGATCATAGATTGCAATATAAACATTGTTCGTAGGAAGTAGTTCAGCAAGTTTATTTATTGCGATGTGCAGTTGTGTTTTTCAATTATAAAAAGTAAGTGTAATTTTAATGTCAATTAAATAGGTGGTTGAATATATTTTTTTGACTTAGGTATCTGAATGTTTTGCAGTACGTACGTTATATATATATATTTTACTATATGGGCTTTTATGGCACGTATATAATCTAATCTTTACTTCTAAGACTAAAACAAAGTCGTACAATGGCTATTGAGACTTTAAATTGAGCGAACATCAGTCCTTCAATTTTAGGAGAGATGGCCACATGAAATCGAGGAGAGATGGCCACCTTTAATCAATATTTCAAAATTATACTTAGTGAGGATTTTAACTAAATATAATTAAATTTAAAATAAATATATCACTTTTACGTTTATAAGTATAATGAATTGATATAATTATTTAAATTTTAACTAATATAAATATTTTAATAATAATAATAATAATAATAATAATAATATAATAAGACCTAACGATTTACTTGTTTCAGAAAATACTGAAAAACGTCGGAAACTTTCATAACAGAAATTGATAAATAAACTAAATTAACGTAATAAACCTACAATTAAAGCGAGAAAAAAAAACACGACAATTCCAGTAGCGAAGAAAACAAAATACTTTTAAATTATCAGATTCTACAGATTCCGAGTAAATAGAATTGGATTAGGATCACTGTGTTGGTTGTGCAAAACAATATAGCATCACATCCAAAAAGAATATCTGGATACAATGCATAAGGTACCTGAAGTGGTTCCATGAAATGTGTACAAATTATCAAGACATTTGCCAAGCATGTGGTAAGATTTTACGAAAAGTGAAGTATTGAAATTATACTTCAAATTTTGTTTATTCGAGTTTTTTTCACTCATTTTCCATTCTATATCTGCATCTTTATAAATTGCTATATGTTTTTCATGATTAACTATGTGAAATGTGTTATTTTTTTGCTATTTAAATTAACTTTTTCTTTCTTGTATTGGATGACCATCTCGCCTCGGCTTTAAGGAGAGATGGCCATTTGCCATTTAAATTTCAATTTTGTTTAACACTTTTTGTTTTCAATTTTTAATTATTTTTTGCATAAAATATTATGAGTATCTGTATAAGAATTTCAAATACGCATCAATATTTCTTGCATTTGTATCCTAAGAATTTTTATTTCAATCTTTAAAAACTATGGCCATCTATCCTAGAGTTATCCCTGCTATAAATATCCACACATTGTTTCTACACACGTAAAATGATTCTACAGAAATAAAATCTGAATATTTTTTTTAATTGATATTTAAGGAAGATTCATGCATATGGAACAAAATTCACTAGCCTCCTAAAATATCGATTTAATCGTAAAAAATGTAGATTCACGTGAGAAATTAAAAAGCTTTAAATAAGTTAAAAATCTGCAGAGTTCAAATTTTTTATTGTAAAATGTTTAAAATATAGAAGTCATTATTTTTTTTATTCATATTACTACCTTGAGGCATTTTGCAAAGTATGTTGAAAACAACATTATTTTATAAGGAAACAGCATTGGTGTTGTTTTAAAACAAAAACATTCAGGTGTATAGAACTAAACTCCAAATCTAAAAAAAATCAAGTAATTTATTCGAGGGAAATAATAAAGATTCAAATACATGAACCATAGGACTGAAGAAATTACGGGTGACCAAATTTTCAAAAATACAAAGAAAGATATTTAATACGTTTAACTTGCATTTATGCACCATATTAATATCCAATTTGAAAAAACTGCTTGAAAATGCTCTAAATGAAAATTCTTTGTATTCTCTTGAAAAATTCATGTTACATTCTATTTTAATCATAATATAATTCTTTTTTTTTTTTTAATGTAAAATTCACAAAAGTTGTTTTTCTTCCAGTTTTTAATACCTTCACTCGTCAGCAGGCGATATTCATTTGTGTTACTTTTTTTTAAAAATCTATGTCACAAATTAGATTATAAAAAGGTCAAATGACATCGTAGTTATATCGCTATGTCATCGCATTCACATCACATGGCATAACGCCATACACATCAGAAAGTCATACTGTGACTTCACTACATCATGCTGTACAGGATTATATTAAATTGGATTACAATGAAATACTACGTTTAACACGAAATTGAGGGAGCGAATTTTTTTTTTTCGTGTTAAAGGAATTTCGCGTTAAAAGATCCGTAAAAAAACGAACAAATCTCACAACTATTTTCGGCGTCGTCAAATTTTATTTCGATTTCCTGGTAAAACTATTAGTAGGTTGCATCCATTAGGATAAAAAGCAAGTAAGAAAAAAAAATTATTTTTCGAAAAATCAGATGTCTTTGTTTGAAGTGTCTTTTTCAACATTCTGAGATCTAGCTTGTTTCAGTCAAATACGCAAAGCTGTCTCTAAATCTTAGTGCTTAACGGTTCTCATACATTTTCTCGCTGGCTTAAACATACTGCGCTCAAACATTAACGTAATGGGATCCCTGTTTTTTTTATATTATTATTATTATCGCTGATAAATTAGAATTGGCAATGCCAAACTCTTTGCAGATAGATTTCTGTTTTCATCCTTCTTTTTCATCAACTGCATTAAGCAGTTCCATCTTCATTTGAAGCGAAATAGCAGTTTGTTTTTTCAGCGATTGTGCTCATAAATCATAATCTAATTTCTAAAAAAACCACGAAATTAACTGATTTTCACCAAAACTCACTGGTTTTAACACAAAATTCACCAATTTCAACTCAAACTAACCAGATCGAAAGCGAATTAGTTTCGTGTTAAACGATTTTTGTTTCGTGTTAAAAGAAAAAAAAATTATTAATTTGCATAGTATATTGTCCGACCGCTATATCATTTCGTGTTAAGAGGCTACTTCAGTCAAATGAAAAGACGCGTACGCTAATGCTAATCCTGTGGAAGATATTTATAAAGCTATCTCGGTCGCATTTCAATATTTTTAAATGATTTTTTTTATTGGATAACTGAGATCGATATGTATGCAGGCCGTTTTTTACTTTTTCGATTTTGATTGGAGATTTTGTTTATGAGGATTTTTTTACTTTCGAAACCGGTTTCGAAAACGAAAGTGTCCTCATTAAAAAATACCTATAAACAAAATTGAAAAAAGTAAACAACGGTCTTTGTACAGATCGATCTCAACTATTCAATGAAAAAAAATCATTTAAAAATATTCAAATTCAAACGAGATATCGTTATAAATGTCTTCCATAGGATTAGCATTAGCGAACGGGTCTTTTCGTTTGACTGAAGTAGCCTCTTAACCGATTATTCATGTTAGGCGTTTTCGTGTTAAAAGTATTTCACTGTAATTCATATTTAAATACAGGGTCATCGAAAAAAGTGTCCCTGATTTCGAATTGAAATAACTAAGGTCTTAATAAAGATAAACCATTTATTTTTGCACTGTTAGATTAGAAAAATCTACATTTTTTTTTCTTTTACATTACATAAAAAACTTCAATATGAGCTCTCTCGGTTTCTCGGCAAACATCTAAGCGGTAGTCGATCTGCTTCCAGTTGCGTTCAGCGGTTAAACCACGAACAATGGTTTTAATAAAACACACATACACACATAAATAACGCCTGCATTCAACAGTTAAAGGTATATATAAATATTATACAGACATACAAATAATAAATACAATAAACACAGCTGGAGTGAAAAATTAGCTAGAGTCAGGAATCGAACCCGTGACCGCAGTATACATGACTACTGCTCTAACCACTGAGCTACTCCGGCCGATACCTGGGTCTGCAATTTCTCACTAATAAACCATGTTGGATCAGTCACCAGCCATCTATACGACAGCCTTAGATGACCGGACAACGATGAATAGATTTTACTATTACATCGATCTACGATAAATATAATAATTTTTTTTAATATTTAATTTTTTTAATAATTTTTTATAATAAATTAAGCCAAATACACTATTTTTAAAAACTGGTGGTAATCAAACAATCTGTATTTTTTTTAAAAGTAACTTACTACCCGTGAAAGTCACGGGCGAGAGAATTAAGGTGTTAAAATATCTCCCCTCAGATAATAGGCAATGAAAACGTCGTCCTGTCTAATTTTCAAGGAAGTGTTGAAATTATTTTATAGAAGCGGCTTCAGTAAACAACTGAAATATTTTAAATTAATTTTTCAACTACTTTTCAGCAGTGAAATTACGCTTGAAATTATTGAATATTACAGACGGAATTATCACTTTGCTAACTAAGCGTAAACCAACAGAGAGAAAACGCCCAAGCCGGGAATCGAACCCGGGCCCTTGGAATAGCGCTCCAGTGCTCTACCACTAAGCCACGAGAACGATGCCCAGTTTAGCATCTCTCACTCACATAAGTCGGTAAGACTGCTACCGTAGCTATTACATGGAAAGTCGATGCTGGGTTCATTTGAGTCTCATGTTACGCCTCAAGATTGTGTGCTCATGAAGACTTTCCATCTAACAGCTGCTGTAGCAGTCTTACCGACTTATGTGAGTGAGAGATGCCAAGTTGGGCATCGTCCTCGTGGCTTAGTGGTAGAGCACTGGAGCGTATTCCAGGGGCCCGGGTTCGATTCCCGGCTTCATCATTTTGACTCTGTTGGTTTACGCTTAGTTAGCAAAGTGATAATTCACGTCTTTAATATCCAACGGAAATGTATTTTTTCCTAGGCTGTAATTTTCATAAAGAATGACTCATTCCCACGAAATGTGTATATTTTATTAAGATTCACACTATTATTTTACAATTTTGAAAAGCTATCGTATTGTGTATACTTTTTAAATCAAAAATTGTCATATAGGATCATATACTGCGCAGCAAATATGAGTGATTCTGGTAATAATTTTATTTAAGCCTCCTGTCCCTGCCCGTGAAGGTACTCACGATCTAATGCTAATCCTATGGGGAGGGATTTTTCTAGTATCTCGTTTGCATTTCTACATTTAATTTTTTTTTTTCAGTGGATAGCCGAGATCCGCCTCTACATCGCATCTCTTTTACTTTTTCGATTTTGATTCCAGATATTTTTTAGAATGGCACTTTCATTTTCAGAACCGGTTTTGAAAGTGAAAGTAACTTTATAAAAATATCTGCGATCAAAATCGAAAAAGTAAAAAATGTGCGATGCAGAGACGGATCTCGGCTATCCATTGAAAAAAAAATTATATTTAACAATGTTAAAATGCAAACGAGATATTAGATAAATCCCTCCCCATAGGATTAGCATTAGTTAGTAAGCGTCTTCGCCGGCAGGGACAGGAGCCTTAAGTTGAATATTGTACCAACTATTGTAACTGCGTAACAAAACTACTCTAACTTTGTTGCGCCGAATTGAAATTCTCCAACTTCATCAATGCCAGCTTCATTTTTCAATTAAAAAATACAATTTAATTTGATTAATTTTTTTTTCAAAAAATGACTTTACAAGGGTTTTGTTCTTATAACATTAATCACGATTCTCGTTTATTCCATTATAGAAAGCTATTTCTTTGTATGGACATTACATGAATATTAAATACTTCCCCTTCTTACTTGTGCGCATCGAAGAATAAAAGAAAGTTTAGTTTCTCAAGCAAAAGTTTTCTCGGAAGTTTCATTAAAATGCAAATGCAAAGGAATTTCAATAGATCTCGTTTGTGAAATATTTTCTGTAAATTTTGAATGAATCGTCGTTCTGTTGACAATTACCCTGTATTTGAAATTACATTAATGGGTTACATGAGTTTTGAAGGTTAACAAAAAAGCATATTTTCTCTATTTTTTTAGGTAGATTTCGTATGAAATACTACCTATTGGGATCGTTCCTATGTTGGAATTTCTGAAAAATTTTTGCAGATTTACACCGATCATGACCCCTAGAACCCAAAACCACCATCAGTAAAAAACTTTATTTATCTATCTATCTATCTATCTATCTATATCTATATATATATAACCATTAATTAAACATAACCTACCACCATCAAATATTATGAATTATATATATATATATATGTTATATCACTTTCTTCTGGACTTTCGTAATTCTGCACCAATCTCTTCCAAACTGATACATAAAATCAAGGGGCATAAAATCTCGGTCAGTTCGTTAATGGGAAAATCGGACCAAGGGGAGGGAAATAGGGAGGGGTTTTGTGAAAACAGAAAACCCGCCATAACTTTTTAATTTTTGTGCATATCAAATCAGTTTAAAGTTTTTATTACTTCTAAAAATAGGGCCAAAAATTTATGTATCACAGATTTTTGATAAAGTTAAAAATGGGCTCAAGGGGCGCAAAAAATAGAGTTTTTGGGAGAAAAAAATTCATAACATCGTCAATTCTCAAGATATCAAATCAATTAATTTTATTATAAATCTCCTTAACATTATCTACAATTTTTATATTCACAAGTTTTTGATAGGACCAATTCGTACCGCAAAAAAAAAAATTAAAAAGAAAACAAAAAGGGGGGTTGAAGAAGTAAAAAATCCATAACTCCGTCAATTCAAAAGATATAAAATCTCCATGAAGTTATCATATATCTTCTTAATATTGTCTACAACATCTATATAGACAAGTTTTGGATAAGACCAATTCTTACAGCAAAAAAAAAAAAAAAAAAAAAAAAAAAAAAAATTAAAAATACATAGCGGTTGAAGAATAAAACCATCTTAGTAAGGGTGTATTCAAATCCAAAATGCTTATTTTCTTACTCATTTTACAATTTATTTATGCTCTCAAAGGCTTCCAATTGGTACGTTTTCTTACTCAGAAACTATATAATGTACCGTAATGGTCGATTTTTTGATAGAGGCAGAATATATTTTTAAAAATGCTGTTAAAAAGGGCATTTTGAACCGAATTTACCGAAGCGGATTGTGTTGGAAAAATCATTGTATTACGGATGCACTCAAATCCAAACTGCTTATTTTCTGACTCATGTTTAAATTCATTTTTGCTCTCAAACGCATTTAATTGGTAGATTCGCTTATTCAGAAACTATATAATGTACCGTAATGATCGATTTTTTGATAGAGGCAGAATATATTTCAAAAAATGATGTCAAAGTGGTAATTTTGAACGGAATTTCCCGAAGCGATTGTGTTAGAAACGAAAAATATTGTCCTTCTGAGAGAATAATTGTTTATATATCAAGTTTTAATTAATTGAATAAAAAATAAAAACACAGGTCGCTTATAAATCTCTTCAAAAATTACGTCAGCAAGTTTCACATTTTTTTTTTAATTAAAAATAAATCTGGAATTATGCCAGAAAATTTCAAGTTGTTGAGCATGGAAAAGTATTTTTTTTAATACCGCCCTAACACGATTCTGATAAAACCAGCTATTATATAAAAATGAAATAAAAACTCGTCAAAAGCGGCCAGATAAAATTGTTAAAGTTGATTTATCTCTAATCATGATTTAGTTTTTCTTTGTGAAATTAATATATTTGACTTCGAAATCTACCCCTGCCTGTAGGCCGGGCCGGCCGGGATTTTTATACAGTGAAATCTCTCTAAGGAGACCATCCATTGGACCTTAAAAAATCGGTCTTATAGAGAGGTGGTCTCAGAATAGAGGTAATGAATAAAGCAAAGTTTCATGCAGTACACATTACAAAATAGATATATTTTATTGAATTAGTTTATTATATTTCGTGCTTATGCAACTTAGAAGGAATCAATTAAAGTTTGCTTTAATTTTAACAATTGATTATTTTAAACATTCTTTGATCTCTTTAAGAAAATTGTTTATATTAGTATCATCTCTAACAGGTATCAAATTTCCTATCAATCTGTTGATTTTAACGGTTGAATTTTGGATGTTGAGTTAGGAGGTAAAAAATACAGTTTCACATTTTCCAGCATGGAGCGTTACCCAAAATAAGGATAATGTTTCTATCCTTACTAGTTTCTGTTTGGTCCTATTTTTGCTAAAGCCATATAACCAATTTTCAAAAATGGTCGATGTCATCAATGTGAACAATTTTTTCCGGAGAATTTTGAGATTCGTACTTGTAAAGAGAAATAATCCTACATTTTGGCTGAAAAGTTGAAAAGTGGTCTTTCATGGAGGAAGACAGGAAATAGGGGTCCTTTAATAGAGGGAAAATTAACATTGAACCTATAGCCAAGAATTATAACCCAGAAATAAACGGTCTTTATGAGAGGTGGTCTCCTTATAGAGGTGGTCTTTTACAGAGGTTTCACTGTATATATAATAAATAAATTATTTCATTCAAAGTTTTAAGCATATAAAAGAGCAACATTTAAACAATATTTTATAAAATTTTCTTTCAAAAATTGGAAAATTCCGCCGGTGGGACCTGGTTTCTGGGGACCCCTAAAAAGTGTCCCCGTGGTGTCAGCAGGGCTTAATTTTTAACAAAAAAGTACCGGAACCTTAATATTCTGCGGTACTGGTACAACAACCGTACCGTTCCCCCCTCGCTCCCTGTCACTCCAATCTGCACACTTATATTTCGTACATTATTTGCAAAAGTTAATTTTTTTTTTCTTTAGCAAAATAAAAATTTTAAATATATCTATCAGCATATACTTAGGTGTCAGCTATTCCACTTTTTAAGTTATCACTCTTTCTGAATAGTAATCTTTGCCTAATTTTAATGTTAATTAATTGCAAAATTCTGCGATTAAATGTGGTAAGGATTATGATTAGGAAATAGTATTAACACAAAAAAGGGATAGTTCGTAGCTATGCATATTTTAAAAAAAATGAAATTTACAGAAATTAATATATATATGCTGAAGAATGGAACAATGCTTTTTAACTTCCTATAAAAGGTGCATATCTTAAACTATAATCGATTCCTTCTACATAACAATCTTTTGTGGTGAGTCCCTGAAAATAAGATTAAATTAAAAAATTGACACCGCTATCGGAAAGAATCGATGCTTTTATAGAAAAAGGGGAACACTGCTCGATTGTTTTCTATCAGAAAACAATATATGGAAATTATATTTACTTACAAAGAGAAGTGACTTCGTAAATGTGCAGAGCAGAGTCTTAGCATGAGATTCATTAATGATACAAAATAAATATCAAAATCACTAACGTGATTTTTATACTTGTACGCGATTGAAGACAAAATCTCCCAAACTCATGCTCGTTGGTTAAAACAGAAAATATTATTTTCAGGTTAGATATCTAAAAAAAAAACCAAAAAAAAAACCCAGACAATAAAAAATTATCCTACTGTCACAAAAGAAACTCGAACTGAAAGCAAATTCATTGTTCAGCCTCTTGAGTGGCGCCGTATCAGCACGTCGCCGACATTTGAAATAGGCAAACACGATTTCCGTTCCCCTTCATTGTCATAAAAATAGCATTAAAATAATTTAGAATAGAATATAAAATGTAATTTTAAAGGAGGATTTTTTTTCTATTAATGAATAAATTTTTAAATGTAATACAGATTGAGCTCGAGTCAATTCAAGCCCAAAAACTGTGTGTGCCCAAAAACTCACATGGCCCAATTTTTATAAATTGAGTCCGTTTTATCTCCATCTCCTACGTGTGTGACACATTACGTCGCATATAAGTGTTTGGGTAAAAAAGAATTCAAAATCTTGGAGATTGGAAGGAAAGGAAAAGGTAATTTAAGCTTCGGTTTTTCGGAAACACTATTGCACTGGGCTCCGAAGCCCTATATTTCTGAGCTCCGGTGATTTCCGACCAATATTTAAATATATACTAAAAACAGAGAAATACCGGAGCGGAGCTTCCGGCGCAAATTAAGCCCTGGGTCAGGATAACTCATATTAGCTTTATCTGAAATTAAATAACCAAATTTTTTCTGTTAGTAGATAAGTATAGCTCGTGATTGAACAAAGGATTTAAATAAAAATTGACATTTGAATTTTTGACAGAATTGTGTGCAAAACATTGCAGTTTTTATTACAATTTACACTACGTATTGGTCAATATCTGAAAATTGGACAATTTGCGCCCACTGACAATAATGACAATAATGATAACTGACTTTCATTAATTATACTGAAACCAAAAACTGAAAAATGTAATATATTGTAACATTTCTTATAACAATTACCAATGATAAATGGACATATAATGATGTATAAATAATTAATTTTAAGTTTTAAGCAAACGAAATCATCATTTCAGTCCCTGTCCCCAGGTACAAATATCAAATATTAATTGTATACTGTAAAAATTTCTATAAATATAATTAACTTTTGCTGTTATATATTTAGACCTATATAGATACAGTATGGGAAAATATAATTATTCTTTATTAGTATGGATTGTATAGTAAAATATTGTAGTAAATATATTTGTCCCTGACGTTGACCATCATCTCAGTCCCTCTAAATTCACATTTAGGTTAACAGATACTAGGTGGCGCTGGCAGAATTATTTCCATTGTAACAGCAATTAAAGTTCAACTAGCCACCATGGATGAAGGTAAGTCGTTCTTCTCTTTGTTTCATATTTAGAAATATTTAGTTTTTGTTCTGAATAGGGATGAGTATTTTTTATAGCATCATTCATCTCCCCATATTTAAATTTTTATTTATTATAAAAAACTTATTGCAACTTTATTTATGTAACATACAAATGTCACATGGCATATTTAATAATCTACATCTGTGCAAAATTATCCAACAAAATGGCTGTGCAGCTGTTAAGACAAAAACATCACCTCAGTCCCAATTATTAGACACTGATTATGATGTTAACAGACACTTTCTTCCATTAAAGTTTATCCTACGCATAAAATATACATCCTTGATCTCAAAACATACAGCATTCAAATGACAGAACATGTATCATATTATATAATTGTATTTGGAAGTCGGTACATTAAAAAAAAAAATAATAAAAATTCTGAAGTGAAATTGTCCAGTTTTCAGATATTGACCCGTATAGCCTTGTAAAATTAGACGTAATCGAAAAAGAAGAAAATTCTTCGTTCAATCATTAGCCAATTCCATTTTGAAGAAATGTGCAAAATTTCAATGAGATCGGTGCATTAGTTTTTTGAGAAATCATGACCACCGACTTCAAAAATAGCGTTTTTAGAAAAAGCGATAAAGTTGCGTTGCTTCCGTCGGTCTAGCCTAATGAGGAGAATTTCCAAAGGCTCTCTCTCCTAGACTTTTACTCCGATTGAATTGAAACTTTGGAAAAATATTCTAGACATATTGTACTATCGGATAAAAAAATAAAAAATAAATGGATTTTTTGAAATTTTCAAATTTATGTAACCCCTTATCAATGAAAAGGATCTTTGGATAATGTACATATTTGAGTTATCCCTTTAATAACTAAAGTTTAAAAACTAAGGTAGGACTAAGGTAAGGACTAATTTGGTTTATGTTTTAGTGTCACTATGACATGGTTTAGGTTTATTTATAATCCATTTTTACCTATGGAGGATTTACATATGTACATTATTGGGGGGGGGGGCTCCGCCCCCTGGTCGCTACGCTCACTCTCCCCCCCCCCCGCATAATAGCTTCGCGATTCCATTGGGTATCGCGAAGCAATCCCTATTTTCTAGCCAACCCCAGACGTAATTGTTTCGCGTTTCCATTCTGGATCGCTTCGCGATCCCTTATTTTCTATGCATTCAAATTTTAGATTCCACTTGGTAAAAACATGCTCCTCCCCAACTACTGACAATTTTATTTCCTTATCTCCAAGCACATAATCATTAGTGCTTACAGAGTTTCATAATTAAAAGAATTATTAAACATGAGATTATATATATAGTGTTACGAATATTGTAAATAGTTAGTGTTTGTGTTTAAAAATAATGTAAATAGTTCAATTAAGCTCTATTCATAAGTTAATATTAGTTTTTGTTCCATTGAACTATCTCAATTGGTTGATTTTCTACAAGCAAGAGTAAACCCTATTGGATTTCAATGGGAGTCTATGGAAATTTGGCGAAATACTGGAAATAGCGCCAAGTGGCTTCACTTTTGGCGGCTAATTTTTGTCGCCAAATGTGGCGATATATCACCAAGTCGGCGACAAACTTGGCGACGTTGGACGACAGAGCCCCCCTTCTTGATAACCCCCCTTAAAGCTTCAGAAAGCTCTGACCAATCAGATGCGTTTCGCAGTATCTACGTAGATTTTCATTGGTCCATTTCCAAATCGCTATTTTTTTTATAGGATACATTCATTCTTTACTTCTGCGTTAAAATATTTTAAATAATTTGAAAATGTGTGGAAAGTTTTAATAATAATGTTTGTAACATGACTTTTTAATTGAACTATTGTTATTTGAAATAGAGGAATTCTAATTTGGGTTATTCCTAGATATTTAATGGTTTGCATTTGAATGGAACTAAAAATATTCGTAAGCAGTAATAAACTTACTTAATATTATTTTGCGGTAAGCAGTAATGGTTATCGATGTTAGCAGAAAAAAATTATGATTTTGATATGAGCCATTGCACTTGTCTTACTTTCAAAAACAGTGCTTTGTTGAAAACGTTGATTTTCTGACATCTAATTACTATGCATACACCATCAGAGAATCCATAGAAATTCTGTGTAAAAGCAATCAATTATATATAAGGACACCCTGCCATACAATAACTCCAATATATGGTTAAATATCCTGAAAATAATTCCTGAAATCTTAAACACTCTGTAATTTTCCTGTACATACTTTTAATTCAAAGCTCCTTCTAGTACTTCCCATTTAAAAACAAAGTGACGTATTAACCCTTTGCACTCCGTTGTGGCCGCTGCGGCGACATTGTAAGGTAAGTGAAAAACTCCGTTGTCGCCGCTGCGGCGACATCATCTTGCCTTGGACATTTTGTTTTTTGCACCAGTAATAAAATAAAATAAAATTTACCTTATTTAATCAGAGCATTTTTTAAATTGTACACTATTTCTTCTTTTAAATATGTGGTTCTGATCGAATAAAATATTTGTGTAACGACGCGGAGTTGCTTGTAGTCCACAGTCAAAATGACGCGGAGTTGCTGGTTAGCCCATACTCAAAATAACGCGGAGTGCAAAGGGTTAAAATAAATGGAACGGCAGTTAAATATTTTTCTCTGTATAAGTTCAATTTAACGTGCTGCTGCTTTTACTTCCAGCTACCCTAAAAATTATGGACTCTCCCATTTCAAACGAAGTGACCTATTTGAATGAATGGAAAAGCAATTAATACTAAAAATATTCCCTGACTATGGCCGCGGGATTGCAGGCCGAAAGTACTAGGAAATTTAAATAAAATGTATATTTTTAACTTGTAACATCTATATAATTATTATCTATCACATTGTAAGTAAAACGGGGAACTTTTTATAGTTCATATTGTGCATTTCTTCGTTGATTTTCTTTGGATGGAGTCTACTAACAAAAGATAAGTTGGAAATTGCTCGTCAAACGTGGCAAACAAGGTGCGTTCGTACTGTAACTAGTTTTATAAATATCTTTTGCACCACATATTGTAATGAATGTATATTTTAATGTACTTCTTAAGTGCGTATCCATTTCATTCTGTTCGAAAGACTGTAACATTATTAAAATACACTTGAAATAATTTTTTCCCATTGGACTTAATGTAACGGAAAACTTTCGATTATCCCTGTATTTAAACTCTACATCCGATTTTCATAAAATTTGAAGTAACTCTACAAAATTTTGCAACAATTATATATTTAAAATTTCATACCATTCGGTTGGGTAGTTTTTGCTCTGTTATATGCGGACGGACAGACAGACGGACGGACTGAACGACGACTATAGATGCTACGTATTTATATAATTACGAACGCACCTAAAAATGGAATATTTTATTTTATTTGAATACTATTTTGTTCTTATTTAGAAAAGTTACAATAAAACAAAAAATAAATTTAATTTTATAGAAAAAGTTTCAAGTATATTTAGTCATAAGTCATATGTCTCTAAATATGTTTCTCTTCTTAATTTTAAAAGTGAGGATTTTACCTCTTTCCGGGCAAAGTTGTTTCTGCTGGTAAAGTATTGAAATGATTGAAAGAATCCAAGATTTAGAAACAAATTAATATAAATTTGAAATTTTATTTAAAAATTCTGGTGTCATTGGGGTATTTTGGGATTAAAATGAATTGGTATTTTGGGATTAAAATCAATTGCCTAATTACGGTTGTGGTTTATATCTATATATTTTATTTATAAAATAAATATCAAAAGTATGCAACTGCGTATCAAACGCGCTGGTATATTCACAAGTGTAATTTTCGAGATTTATTACGTAACTACGAATTTACGTAAGTCGCGTAATACGCAAGTCGGGGACAGAGATGTAGTGGAGGTATACGGGGGTATACGCCGTATACCTTCTGGATTTTTTTAACGAACACCGTATACCCGCTTTTTTTCAAGAAAGCTAAAGTATATACACTCTAGGGTATACCCTCTGCTTAGAGCGTTTATCCTCTGTTTGTTTTTTTTTGTTTTTTTTTTACGGCTACACCACTGGTCGGGGGATGCCTGCATATAATATACCGGTGCCTTTCAAGTGGTTAAGGTACTCATGATGAAATTCTGATTGTGCTTCTTAATATTATGCAATCTAAACAATAATTTTATTCAAAGTGGACTTGCCTAATTTCAAAATCAAAGCACTTTAAATATCGTTGACCCAATAAAATGCTAGTAACGAATTTATACCGATATTAAAAGATATTTATTGTGAATTGATTCAAAACATAAATTTTATGTTTGTTTGCAATAAATTTAGATTTAGCTTTAACAAGTTTTCTGATTTTAATAAGAAAATTGACTTTTACCCTTTTCAAAATCAACGGCTCAGTTTACATAATACAATTGAAACAGCCTTCAAACAAGATATATAGGAATTTACAATTTCATACTCATATACATTTCATCAGATTTCTGTTTATAACTTTAACATTAATGAACATATCTTAAGGTATCTATACACATTATCACAGGTTTTTTTTTTTTTTTACAATTTTGAATTTTTAACCTAAACGTTTTCCTAATTAAATGCAAGATAAATGTAACGAATTATCATTTGTCATATTTCTTCCTAATACATTTACATTTTTATGCAGCAATACATAATTCATAAATATTTCTGATGACACTATGTTATTTATGTTATTTGTCAAACAGGGGAAAAGTACTGTTGTCATGGAAACAAATGTCTTTCTTTTGATGGTGAAATGTATCGACAGATTTCAAAAGTAGAACCTTAAAAGCCATCAGTTGGAAAACTTTTACCGTCAGAGTAAGTGCGTTTTGCCGCTATTATCTAATCAAGAGAAAAAACAAACAAACAAAAAAGCGTTAAAGTTTGAACGAAACAAAATTTTACCTCCTAAATTAAATTTCAGCTGAAAATGAAATTTTAGCTGTAGACAAAAAGTCTTTTATTAGTATGCCTATTTATTTTATTTATTAACTTTTTTTTTTGTTGTTAACTCCGTAATTGCCGTGCCCGCGGCATTCACGGCCAGTGTAAGCTAATATTTTTTTTTATTATTATTCAGATTGTTTGATTCCCACCAGTTAAAAAAAAAAAAAAAAAAAAAAAAAAAAAATCCTGCCGGCCCGGCCTACAGGCGGAGGTAGATTTCGAAGTTAAGTATACTAATTTCACCAAGAAAAACCAAATCATGATTAGATATAAATCCACTTTAACCGTTTTATCTGGCCGGTTTTGACGAATTTTTATTTCATTTTTATATAATAGCTGGTTTTATCAGAATCATGTTAAGGCGGTATTAAAAAAATACTTTTCCATGCTCAACAACTCGAAATTTTCTGGCACATTTTCAGATCCATTTTTAATAGATAAAATATAAAATTTGCTGACGTGATTTTTGAAAAGATTTATAAGCGACCTGTGATTTTATTTTTCTTTCAATTAATTAAAACTTGATTAATAAACAATTATTTTCTTAGTAGGGCAATATTTTTCGTTTCTAACACAATCGCTTCGGGAAATTCTGTTCAAAATGCCCACTTTGACATCATTTTTTGAAACATATTCTGCCTCTATCAAAAAATCGATCATTACGGTACGTTATATAGTTTCTGAATAAGAGAATCTACCAATTGGATGCGTTTGAGAGCAAAAATGAATTTAAAATTGAGTAAGAAAATAAACAGATTGGATTTGAATATACCCTTAATAAGATGATTTTTTTTTCAACCGCTATCTATTTTTATTTTATTTTATTTATTTTTTATTTTTATTTTTATTTTTATTTTTATTTTTATTTTATTTTTTTTTTTTTTTTTTTGCTGTAAGAATTGGTCCTATCAAAAACTTGTCTATATAAATGTTGAAGACAATATTAAGAAGATATATGATAAATTCATGGGGATTTTATATCTTGTGAATTGACGGAGTTATGGAAATTTTTCTTCTTCACCCCCCCCCCCTTTTTTTTCGTTTTTAATTTTTTTTTTTCGGTACGAATTGGTCCTATCAAAAACTTGTGAATATAAAAGTTGTAGATAATAATAATTGGATTTGATATCTTGAGAATTGACGAAGTTAGGAATTTTTTCTCCCAAAAACCCTATTTTTTGCACCCCTTGAGCCCATTTTTAATTTTATCGAAAATTTGTGATTCATACATTTTCGGCCCTATTTTTAGAAGTTAATAAAAACTTTAAACTGATTTGATATGTACAAAAATTAAGAAGTTATGGGGGTTTTTCGGTTTTCACAAAACCCCTTCCTATTTCCATCCCCATCGTCCGATTCTTCCCGTTAACGAACTTGACTGAGATTTTATGCCCCTTGATTTTATGTATCAGTTTGGAAGAGATTTCTGCAGAATTATGGAAGTTATCGTGTCCAGAAGAAAGTGATATATATATATATATATATATAGAGAGAGAGAGAGAGAGAGAGATAAAGTTTTTTACTGAGGGTGGTTTTGGGTTCTAGGGGTCATGATCGGTGTCGATCTGCAAAAAGTTTTTAGAAATTCCAACATAGGAACGATCCCAATAGGTAGTATTTCATACGAAATCTACCTAAAATGTAGGTGGTTTTATTCCCGCATCATTTTATCTGTTATTAAGTGAGATGAATATTTCTTTTTCAAAAGTGAAAATCAAACAATCTGAATTTAAAAAAAAATAGCCTACACCTATCGGCTTATCGGTCACGACACTTAACCCTTTCAGGGGCAATCCATTGTGTTTGTGTAATGTTGAACTCATACCGAAATTGTATAATTAGGAAAAAAAAAAACGTTGCTAAAAGAATACTAAGACTTTGTAAAAAACTATACAACGTAGGGTTGGGTATAATTGTATATATTAGAAAAGTGTAATCGGGTATACCATGAAAGTTCAAAGAGATATGGAACCTAAATAATATCAAATATAGCTATTCGTATAACTCTTTTTTTAATATTATCCTAATCTGTTTATGATGAACTTAATTCGGTACTGACAATAAAAGCAGTGCATAGTTAAACTTCATTTGGCATTTCATGAAACTAAATTCAGCGTAGTAATACCCTTTATTTCTACAGTGTAGCTAAAACGAAACCTTTGTTCAAAGTTTTAATTTGGCATTGTGCTAATCGCGCTTCGAATTGAGGTCTCAAAGTTGCAACGCCGCGTTGGTCAGTGCTCCATTTTTCCAGATGTTTAATTAACTTTTAAAGACACTCGAGGCGTATTGAGAGATACAATTAATGCAAACGATCGCGAATCCCACAGTATTTATGCGATTCATTTTAATTAAATCTTTCGAGGGCGATGCCCTTAAAAAACGGACACCTAATTTTAATTCCAAAACAGACAAACGGCACCAAGAATATTTAATTAAAATTTTCCTTTTATCATGTACGTGAAAATAAGCAAATTCGCATTTTCTAATAAATTCGTTTATAAATTCTGGTGTCAGATCATTATTTCATAAGTTTATAAATAGAATTACTCCGTGCCGGAAAGGATTAAGTGGTCGCAGGAATCTTAAGCTTCAAAATTTAAGAAATTTTAATTTTTTTAGATGTTAAGCTCCTATATTTTCTGAATATTAGAACAGAAGTTTTGGCATTTAGTATTATACCCGCTCAATAGCTGAAGCGGCATTTCCGAAACTTTGAAGTCATTACTTTCCAAATGGCGTTTTTTGGGCATAACGCGCAGGATACCTCAAAAACTTCTGAACTTTTTTTCATGAAATTTTCAAAACATATATTTCGTGTTAGTCTGTATAAACTGAATCTAAAATTTCCTTTTTATTGTTCAAAAAAATATTTTTTTAGTTGATTTTACTGTTGAAAATTTCAAAATTTTGTGTTAGCTAAATGCAACATTGCATTAAAAATATAAAAATGCTTTAAATACAAATTTATTTAAGTTCAGGGAAATTATTACAATCTGAAGTATAAGTAAGCACCAAAATTTTCATTCTAGTTGCAATATTTATTTTGTAATCCTGCACGTAAACTGTTATGTGCTTATGTTGAAAATGGTATGAAATAACTGTTATGTTGAAAATGGTCTTTTTTTTTCATTTTTTCCCCTTTTTAGAGTCTCGAGACCCCTTAAATTAGTATGTTTTTAACAATTTGAAGTTTATTGCTTTTATACTGTTACTGGACATTAGATTACACATATATATCATTAAAAGTTGTTAGCTAGGTATAGAGTACGCCGCCCCTATTCTTGTGTATGTCCAAACTGACCATACCTTTAAGGTAGGGATGCACAACCTGTGGCCCGCGATGCGTTAACGTGTGGCCCGCGAATTTAGTCAATTTATAACTGGAAAAAAATTGTAATTTTTGTCCCTAAGTCACAGGAAAAAATCGTTAATTTTGTCAATTTCTCTCCAGGAAAATTGAAAATTTCATCAGTCAGCTAAGAATTGCGAGTTTTGTAGATGAGGTGTGGAAAAAATCGAAATTTTCACCAAACGGCCACTGAAAAATCACGAGTTTTGTCGATCGGGATAGGAAAAATCTCGAGTTTCGTTGTTCGGACACGGAAAAATTGCGAATTTTGTCGATCAGGCTCGAAAAAATAGCAAATTTCGGTCGTTGATCGGGCACAGAAAAAATCATCAATTTTGTTGATGAGGCGCGGAAAAATTGTAAATTTTCTTTATCGGCTGCGGAAAAATCGCGAGTTTCGTCAGTTAATTATGAATTGCGAATTTCGTCGATCCGGTGCGGAAAAATCTCAAATTTTGTCGATTAGGAGCGTAAAAATCTCAAATTTCGTTGATTGGATGCGGATAAATCGCTTGATTCGTCTGTTTATCGCGAGAAAAAATCGTGAATTTAGTCAATTTGCCGCAGGAAAAAAAAATTCAAATTTCGTCACAGCCAGTTAAGAAACGCGAATTTCGTTGATCGGGTGCCGAAAAATCGAAAATTCCGTCGATCAGGTTTGGAAAAATAGCAAATTTCGTTTATCGGGCACGGAAAAATCGCGAATTTTGCCGATGATGCGCTGAAAAATTGAAAATTTCTTTGATCGGAAGCGGAAAAATCGTGAATTTTGTCAGTTTATCGCGAGGAAAAAACGCGAATTTTGTCAGTTTAACGTGGTAAAAAATTGCAAATTTTGTCAGTCAGTCAAGAATCGCTAATTTCTTTAATCGGGCGTGGAAAAATCGCAAATTACTTCGATCAGGGGCGGGAAAATCGCAAATTCCGTCGATCGGCTTCGAAAAAACTGCAAATTTTTTTGATCTGCTTCGGAAAAATTGTGAATTTTGCCGATCAGTTCAGGAAAAAGCGAATTTTGTTGATCGACTTCGAAAACATTGCAAATTTTGTCAATCAGTCAAGTAAAAATCGCAAAGTTCGTTCACCGGACGCGGAAAATATCGCCAATTTCGATGATCAGGTGTGTAAAAATCTCAAATTTCGTTCATTGACTCCTCCTCCCCTCTTCATTCATAAAGTTCACATTTTTTTCGGCACTATCCACTTTCATGTTTGATTTTTGGTACTTTTAATAAAACAAAATTTATACACCCCCCCCTCCCCCAAATAAAGTCAAGGAATATTATCACTCATTGAAAACAATCCTTGCTATATCTGTGTTATATATACAAACGTAAACTATTGATATATCCTTTCCAACTGAATTGGATATGCTGACTGGGTAGGGGAACCTAGAAGGGTAAAAATCCACCCCCCCCCCCCCCCCCACCGTCTGAAACCATACTTTCTATCTGATTATATGCCACAGACCTCCTCCCCGAAATAGAATTCTTTCCATGTTACTGATGTGGCCCTCGACAACCCAGACATTTTTGTGAGTGGACCTTCTCTAAAAAAGGTTGTTCACCCCTACTTTAAGGGTTAATATCTCGGCTAATTACCTATGATTTTTTTCGAAAATCATTATCAACAATGCTTTTATTCTTCTGCAACGATAGGTATATTCAGCGATGCTCAACAATTTTTCTGAATGCCCGTAAATCGGAATTTGTGTATAACAGAAAAATGCTAATTACTAAAAAACTATGTGACCTAGGGTAATCGCTATAATTTCCCGGCAAGGTTTATATTAACGTGTACTATCTCTAATTTTTTCATAATTTTAGTTTCAGTAGATTCGGAATTAGATGGAGGGGAACATATTTTTGCGCTACATTTTCAACAATATCTTTGAAAATATAATACCTAAAATTAAAAGGAATATATTTTTGGGTTCAGCGTTACAAAAGCTTTCACAGAATACCTCACATGATATACAAAGAAAAGATTTTGTTTTTTCAAGTAGCATAATTAGCCCCTCTACTTTTTTACTAAATATATTTATGAATGTTTATTAATCTGAAAATATGTGGGTCAATGGTCTTTATTACTTCCCCGAATTTGAACTTTCCACGTTCCATAGTTTACGATTAAAATGACTGTGACAGACAGACGGACGGACAGATACAGGAGTAATCTTATAATGGTTCCGTTTTTACTTTTTAAGTACGGAACTCTAAAAATTACCTCAAAAGTAGGAAAAGCATTTTTTTCAACTTTTTTCAATCAAAGTTAGAAAAGTAAAATTTAATTAAAAGTTCCTCGTGCGAATCTTCATTAAAATTAGGTGGGATAGTACATACCACCGCCCTTCAAGGGGTTAAGGCTGTCCTCAAATCCAAAGGGGCAACTTTATGACAGAAGTTTTAATTCATTTTTGTTCGAAGACGCATGAAACTGGCAGTTGTTGTTATTCAGAAACTATGTAATCGAAAAATGTTTTCCGTTTTTTGTACTTTTTTTTTTTTTTTTTGTTCTTTCACAAAACACTGTCAAAGTGGGCGTTTTCAACGGAATTTCCGGACGAAAGCAGAAAAACCAGCCAACGAAGGGAGAAAAACGGCTTGTCATGTGATTAAAAACGCTTATAAATCGATAGGTAATTTATTTACCAAAAAAATGGAAAAATCAGTTCGATTCCAAATTGCTCCCATAGTCAGGTCTGCCAACATTATACCTTTACGCTTAAACATGTGTACGTCATTGCGAAAGAAAGCTTCGCACTAGTTGAGCAGTGAACTTGAGAACAGCCTTAAGGGGATAAATTACATTTGTTATATGAAGACAAATTTTCGAAACTTTTTTGATGGTACATATTTTACATAGTGCAAAGAGTTCAAGAATACAATATAAATAGTAGAATTCGGTTGCTAATTAAAAACAATCGTCTCAAATCGATAGTATGCTATTTAACCGGTGGACTCCACTTTTCGTTTCAATATCCGCGCACTCCGCGCTATTGCGATTTGGGATTCCGTAATTTCGGCTGCGTAAAACTTTGTTGGCAATGCATTGATAATAAAATATAACGCATAATTCCTGTACGAAATTTAATAAGGAATTGAACTGTGGTATTTATTTTTATAGAACATTTCATTTTGTCAATAAAAAAAAAGCAAATTAATTAAAGCATGATTTCAAAAATGAAATTTTGGTCGGTGCAAATTTACGCCGGTAAGAATTGGACTAAAATATAAAACTCCCGTTACGTGTTTTATCTCGTTACGTATCTATACCATAATTGTTTTATTACCGCAGTTTCCTGAGTATATACCGTGGCTCAAATAATCTATCTCTTTCTGAGCAGGAATTTTATTTTATAAGATTAAGAGTCCACACTAGTCACGGGAAGAAACGAAAACGCTAATGTTAAGTTTATGGGAATGTTATTTTCAAGTATCTATTTTGCATTTTAATATTTTAAAATGATTTTGTTTGCATAGGATAGCTGATGATGATCTCCACCCGGCTAGTTTTTACTTTCTTGATTTTGATTTCAGATTTAAAAAATAAAAATTACTTTCACTTTCGGAAAGTAATCTTTCAGTTTCTGAAAGTGAAACTGTTCGAATTTAAAACAAACTATAACCAAAATCGAAAAAGTAAGAACTATCCCTGTTGTAGATCTTCAGCTATCCTCTGCAAAGAAAATCATTTAAAAATATTAAAATGCAAGCGAGATATTTGAAAATAACGTTCTCATAGACTTAACATTCGTATTTTTTATTTTACCCGTGACTAGTGTGGGTCTTATCCCTTTAATTCTCGTCTGCTCTTATCCCCTTAATTATAAGGGCTGTGACTTTTATTCAGATTATTTAGATTTATTTGATTCCCACCAGTTTTACAGAATAGTGTCATTGGCTTTATTATGGTATTATTTTACTTGTCATTAAATAAGGTGAACATTTCTTTTTTCAAAAAGTAGTGCCAATAAGCAATTTGAATTTTTAAACCGTAAATTAATGCGACCCTTAAGGGGTTAATTTTTTTATAATCGGTATTGTATTTGTCTTCAGTTTAAAATAAAATTTCTGGATCAAGACAGACTTATTTTAGCTGCGGCTTATACGCTGGAAATTACAGTAAAACAATTTATTAGAAACATTCCCAAAATATACTTTTATTCATTACTTTTTCTCAGACAGTTCCATGAAAAGGTGTTTTGTATGTGTTTACGTCTGCGTCTTTAATATGAATGGCAATTGTAATGGAAGAATGTCCGAAGAAAGGTATGCTTCGGAAAGAAAGGTATGCTTTTGCTGTTCTATATCAAGTAAATAGCTTTTGTGTTGAGGATTACTTTTGAAAAAGTAGAATTGCAATGAATATTGCTGATTTTCCGCAGTTTCTCTGCGTATCAAAAGTTTTTTTTTTTTTTTTTTTTCCCAGAAAACGCTGAAAAAGTACAAAACAAAACGTTCTCACAATTGTTTTATATAGGAATGTAAAGTTTTTAAGGGACCAGAAATGTTAAAATTGATTGAAGTTTAATTGCGGATTAAAGCCCCTGCAAAATTTTTATGTATATATTTTTTCTTTTTTGCATTTTTCACTGAAGTTTCATAGAAATAAATAATGTTTGTTAAATTGTAAAAAAAAAAAAAAAAAAAAAAAAAAAAAGGAACAATAGTGTACAACAAATCCAATCTTGTAAAACTGGTTTTGTCACGATTTTGAAGTCTGAATAGTGGTGTAAAAACCGTGTGTGAACTGTAAGTGTAAGAACCGTATTCCATATTTCCGAGTCGTCATTTATTATTTAAACTGTTTATTATGTTGTCTCTCAAATGTATGTAAAAAATAATAAATGATATTAATAGTAAATTGAAAAACCATACAAATTAATCCTATTGCTTGTTATAACTTGTTACTACTTTCTTCTATCTTTACCAGAAGAAAGTATTGGATTCGTGAAAAATTTCGACTTCCTTTTTTCGATGGATTTTACGCTTTAGAAGGTCCTGAATATGATTTGATGGTTTTTAGAAAATGTCTGTCTGTCACTCTGTCTGTTATGATTCTGTCTGTGAATCTGTCTATACAAAACAAAAATTATGTGGGGACTAATGCTATGGAACTAATGCACGGAATTTCACAAAACTTTAGATTCAGTTAGACTTTGATATAAACTGGTGCTAATTAGTTTTTTGTGTATATCGCCCAACAGGTGTCGCTGCTATGCTGCATTTTTACCGATTTCCGAAATAACTCTATCTAAAGATCTAATTCAGGAATTTTCATCAAACTTCAGATTCAGTTAGACATTGACATAAGTTGTTGCTGATTACGTTTTTGTGTAAATCTCCCAACAGGTGGCGCGGTAGTTATATCTCAAGAGCTAAACGGATTTTCATATCTTTAGAATCGTCATGATGGGTATAGATTGCAGTTTAATTTTGACACTGTGCTAGCGAATTTTGAAGTATAAACATGTAGGAGGTAGAAGAAAGTTTTGGGATTGGCTGATCCGGATAGTTTTTCAGGTATAGTTTGTAGAGAATTTGATTTCCTTTATTTAAAAAGAAAGGATAGAGAAACATTTAATTCCGTTAGCTTAGTTAAAAAATATCGTAGCAAAATCGCTAAAAAACAGCGTTTCGTGGCACTCGAATTTAAAGTTTTGCTTTTGAAGGTATCGTTGGTTTGCGCGGCTTAACCCTTTATATACTGAATTCTAAAGCATTTTTAGTGAATTGTTTAAATTACATTAGAAGATTTTCATAATCATTTAATAAATTTAAGAAGGATTTTAGAAGGGTTGGATGATTTAGAAGGATTAACTAAATTTAAATTTATAGGGATTTTGTGCACTATTTCTAAGCCCACTCAAATCTTTTACTTTAAATATTTTTCTTAGTATTTTGTAGAATTAGGA
This sequence comes from Maratus speciosus, assembly GCA_963932465.1. NCBI lineage: Eukaryota > Metazoa > Arthropoda > Arachnida > Araneae > Salticidae > Maratus > Maratus speciosus. The sequence goes on from OZ010792.1 coordinate 587,589,707, forward strand.
AATGCACAAATATAATGTTCTTACAATAGAAATAAAGAAATATTTCATAATTGAAAAATTCCGCCCCCCCACCCCTTCCAACGACAAGACAGCTGAAAAGTTGCAAAGGCAAAAGAAATTATCGACCTTTTAAAAATGCCTTTGGAACAAGATAAAGTAATGAATCTATAACTCATTCTAAACTGTATTACAACTAATCGATGTACTAAACGAATTTTATAACAAGTTATTTTAATGGCACTTATAAGTATACCGTCAACAGATAAAGGTTTAATGTTTAAAGCTCTTAAGACTGTAATTTTAGGAATTTTTCTCTCTGCCCAATTGTGCGACATCCTTAACCCCTTAATTCTCGCTCCCGTCAATATCACGGTCTGAGGTGTCGTTCGTTATTTCTCGTGGTCGTCTTATTTCCAGGCTGTAGATTTATTGCTGGAAAAACTTTTGAAACCATAAAAATTTAACTGGCATTTCAGTGTGAAGTCTTTGAATATTATTGATTGGATTTGGTTTTAGGCTCTGATTGTGATACTGGACTTCGTATTGCACGTTTCGAAATATATCACACTCAAAAAAAATTATGAATGATCAAAATTTAATGAACATAATATTATTTGTAAAAATTTGTTTGATGATGATAAATAAAGATCTACGATGTGAAAAATAAAGGTCTTATTCGCATTAATTTGTATGGTGTAAAACAAACATTAAGACACGGAATTCTCGCATGGTGGCTTTATCACAAATGTGAATTTGTTCTGTAAAATCTTTTTTTTTTTGCCTTAAAAAAAAAAAACTAATTGCATATTTTATATAGAAACCTTATAATTATCCAATTTCTGTAAGAAAAAAAAATAGGTACTTTTTTATGGTTTTTCCAAATAATAAGCGACCGTTAAGGGGTTAAAGTATCAACGTCGTAAAAATAAAAGAAAAAATACAGTGTTTTACCATATTGTTCTACCAACTTTTTTACCATGACAAAACTTTCTGGTTAGGTCTTTTGGAAATTTCTTTCAAAACGTCATACAAGGGATTAAAATTACGAAATAGTTTATCGTGAATCAGCAGTTTGGAGTCTCATCACTTTTTTCCCTAATCTGAATTTCGTAATTACTAAATTTGTGCATATAATGACGAAATAGATCGTGTAATTGGTTCTTAATGCCTTGAAAGTAGCGTTGCCAGTTTGGCCTCCTTTTTTATTCTGAAATTTAGTCTTTATAACAGAAAAAAAGAATAGTATTTTAATGCTTTATTTCACAAGAAACATTTCGTGATCAAATAAAGTAAAAATTCTTTTTTCGAAATTTCTGGTCTGAATTTGAAATTTCGGATTAAACTTGGAGGCCAAAGTGGCAACCCTGCTTGAAGGATGATGGCTCATTTTTGGACCACTTAAATTTAATCCTTAAATGTCACACTGACACTTGAATTATCGAATCAAAATTTTACGCTTATTATGTACACGAAGAACAGCTTTTTCTTATTTCCGAATAAATTTGTTTGTAAATTGTGGTGTCAGTTAATCATTTCGTCATTTTTGTGTAGAAGTACAAAAATGACGAAATGATTAACTGACGAAATGACAGGGATAAAGAATTGTGCTATCTCACAGCGGATAAAAAAACCGACAAAATCGCAGTATAAAATCTCAAATCATGTAAAAACTCATTCTAATCTTACAAGTTTTATGAGATATTTTTGTTCATCGAACAATTTAATTTGCTTTGATATTTTTAATTTCATACTTTATATTAAGTACCTTTTAGTATACCTATTGTTTCTTTTTATAAATCGAAAAGGCTAGAAAAATAAATCAAAATTTTTTCGTGCTTCAACAGCTACTCCGTCACGCGATGACATGAATAGCATGAATCAGAAGAATGATAATTCACGCAATTACGAAAGAAATCCATTAAGTGTTACGAATTCTTTTTGTTTCAATCAGAGACATTCTGTCTTGACGATTTATCTTTCATTTTTATTATGTTGTATTAAGTAAAGAAATCAATTTTATAATTTTTGTTATAGCAATAAAGCACCATTATTTATAGTTTAATAAAAGAGCATAACATTTGCTCTCATTGTAGTACTATGAGTTAATGATAGCGACGCCATGCATCACGATCGACGTCATTCCGATTTGTACAAAGATCCCTCCCACACGGACAGGCTTAAAAGAACAGTGTTCTACGTATTTTTGTCTGAACTGTGTGGCATAAAAATCTGAAATTTTTATTTTTTCATAAATCAGGGAGACCGGAGCTGATTGTTAAAAAACTTATCTTTTGTGCATGAGCTGTTTCAGCTCAAAAATTGACATAAATAAATGGGAACCCTATGACCTAGGACATAGCTGCCAACTTTTAAGCTTTTCGCGAACCACTAAAATTTAAAAATATATTTTACCTTTTTGAATCCCCGTAATCTGCCGATTAAATAAGAAGTAAATTTGGAGAGGTGATCGTGTTGCAAGGGCATTAGGGAGCCTTAAAAAATAATTTTCAGACGTGGCTGGTAGCCACAAAAATTAAATTACTTAAAAAGTTAAGAGTAACAAAATAATGAAAAGTACATAAGTACTTAAGTATAACATAATAAGTGTGAGAATAAGAAAATTTAAATTTAAAAAGAGATCTCTATTAGTTCCAAAAAAGAAAGAACAGGCAAAAAAGCTACCGGGGGAAACACCCCATAAAAAAAACTCTTTTCAGAGACCATACATAAGTTAAGCTGATAAAAACGCTATATTTATAGCAGAAAAGCTTGATATAGTTTTTTAAATACTATATAAACAGGACAGAACAAACAGAATGGTTAAGTATAAAAGAAGGTGAGGGAACCTCAGTCTTCATTAACCCTAGATCTACCGGGAATTTTATTCAAGTTTTAATAAAACGTTCTACACCAGAATTTTTATTTAAAACTATTTAACTTATTTATTTACCTTATTTTTGTCTGGTTTATATACTTAGTTTATTTTAAAGAAATTTCTGGTTTGAATGAATATTTTGTATGTACATGTCGGGTCCAATGGACCCGTCTGGTAGACGGAGGGTTAAGCAAAAGCGAGTATTTAGGGCGTTTTTTATTAGTGGAATCGGATACCTCTTAGTCGGGTAGTTCCGCAACTATTTGGTTGGGAAGATTGTAAACAGACTTATAAAAATTTTTAGAAAGTTTGTGAATACTATTTTTTAAAGAGGTAGTTTTTAGATCCCTGCGGATTGTTGTATTACGAAAGTAATGGCGACCATTGCGGATATGACGGAGATTTTTGTCGTGAGAACGGTATAGATGCTCCATACTAGCTTTGCCTGCAAATCCCCAGATCGGATAGGCACAGGTTAGAACAGATCTGATACAAGCATTTTATAAAATAAGTTTATTCTGAATAGAGAGTGTATTACTTTTTAATAATATGACACCTTTTCGTGAATAACATAAAAAGAAATTGCTATTAAAATTTTTCTGGTGTGAATTTAAAATGTCAGAATTAAAAAACGCCCGACTTGGCAGTTTCAAACCGGACGTTTCGTACTTAATTACCTAGCATTTACCACTTAAGATAACACTTTAAACTAGGCATTGTAGCTGGAAGAAAAATATTTTTCTTACCTTTGAAAAATAATGAAACAATTCAACTGCAAAATATTTACTTTTGTACTTTGAAAAATGATTTCCGTCTTTAATTTCTCAGAACTTCATTCTTCTGAAATTCAAAATAGCTGTAATAATAAAAACTGTTGCCATTCAGTCAGATGAATTATAAAACTAGATCGATCAATATTATTAAAAAAGAGTACCTTGGTACACAGATCTCCCCGTACATTAAAAAAAACCTTACGTATCTTAATCTGCGAAAATATAATATAACCAAAAAAAAAAAAAAAAATACATATAATTAATAACCTATTTTGTGATACACACGATTCCAAGTTCTTTATAAAAATTTCCAAAATCTGTATATTTTAGAGATTTAAGGAAGTATCTCAAGTTTAGAAAAATCCATTTTGTATAGAAATATGCTTAGTTTACTATGATGAGACGTGTTTGGATTTTAAGAAATTCATTATCAATCAAATTCACCAGGTAAAAAAACTAAGTTTTAATTCATCAGGTTTTTAAATTTAAAAAGTACTTCATCTGAAAGCATTAAAATAATATTAATAGTTTGATGACAACAGACAGTGATCATAGTCCTAGATTCAGCAAACGTTGAAATCGAGACACTAAAATCACAGTTGGATGAATATTTTCCCAAATTCACACCAGAAACTTTTCATTAGTATTATTATTTTCATTTTATTCATGAATTGCTACTGATTACTAAAGTGTATAAATGTTAATAATTTAACACAAGAAGCGGCAAGAGCAGTCAATTTGACTGCTACCAAATACATATAATTTGACTTGAACCAGAAATTTCTCTTAAAAAGACAAATATATATATCACACACCAAAAGTAAATTAAATAAGTGAAAAAGGCTTTAAATAAAAATTCTGGGGAAGAGCATATACATTTTATATATATATATAAAACTTGAATGAAATTTATTCACAAATATATATAATTTGACTACCACAATACAAAATTTGGTACACATTATATTTCGTATTATCCACCTGAAACTTACGTATTATCCAAGCATTTCATTGGCTGTTCGGGAAAAGGCTTTTCCATCGTCAGATTTCTTGGAAATCTGACGACCCATTTTAAATGAAATTTCATTCTTAAACTTCTAAACATCCCACAATATTACTTTTTACACCGTCGTATAGAGGGAAAAAATGTATATATATATATATATATACATTTACCCATACCCTTGGTATGTATACACCATTATATACATATACCCATATTATATATATATATAATTTGTCTACCAAATATATATAATTTGACTTGAACCAGAAATTTCTTTTAAAAAGACAAATATATATATCACACACCAAAAGTAAATTAAATAAGTGAAAAAGGCTTTAAATAAAAATTCTGGGGAAGAGCATATACATTTTTTATATATATATAAAACTTGAATGAAATTTCCGTCGCTTCTAGTGTTAAAAGATTCGAATGCTTTCTCTCCTGTTCATATCTTCCTAAAAAACTTATTTAACCCTTTCAGGGGCAAAGCAATTCCATTGCTAAAGTGTTGAAATTAAGGAGTGACACCGAAATTTGAAAACAAATTTATTTGTAAATAAGAAAAAGCTATATTTCATACACATAATGTACCGAAATTTTGTTTACCAAAATTCTGCTGCCAATGTGGCATTTGGGAATTAAAATTAAGTAGTTTCATAAACATACCACCGCCCCTCAAGGGGTTAAAAGTAATTTTATTAACCATTTGAAAAAAATGGTTATTATCCTCGTCAGGGTAGGAAATCAAAAGCATATCTGAAGCTTTTTATTGGTTTAATCCGCATTTTATTCATTTCTGATTGGTCTATACATTAATCTGTATTTCCCTTTACTTTCAACAGAGATGGATACCTCCTGTTGCCACTATGACAAAAAAGTAACAAAGACTACAAAAAAAAATTAATAACTCAGAAACAAATGGAGATACAGCTTTCAAACAAATAGCATTTAAAAGCACATTTTTTTTCTCTATACGACGGTGTAAAAAGTAATATTGTGGGATGTTTAGAAGTTTAAGAATGAAATTTCATTTAAAATGGGTCGTCAGATTTCCAAGAAATCTGACGATGGAAAAGCCTTTTCCCGAACAGCCAATGAAATGCTTGGATAATACGTAAGTTTCAGGTGGATAATACGTACGAGTCGCAGGCGATTTTTGTCACTTGCAATTTTTATGTGTAATAACACAATTAATGACTTCATGGCGTACGTAATGTATGATCAACTCCGTGCGATTTTTTATGTCTTAAATTTTAGTCTTTGAAAAAATCATTTTCCAAATGGTCGTTGTAATTTGTTAAATCGCTTTTTATTTTTTTATCTTACACAAATAACTAGACACTGGTCCATAAAGATCTGTTTTCTTTTTTCACCGAAATGATTGCGCAACTGAAGTACATTTGAGCGATAAAAAATTCTTTAATTAATGAGCTATCTAATTCAGGAAATTACATTGCGTTCTTAATATTCAAAATGTAATTGTGATTCGTAAGTTTTATTCCATTTTATTCCAACTTCCGCTCATCCTCTAAAACTTTTGCACTGCTTTTGAAAAAAGAAACACAAATAGAAAAGATTCTTAATTAACACTTCAATGCAGAAGACAGACAAAAGGAAAATAAAGAAGGTAAACTTTACTTTCCATCGTATTTATGAAGAAAACGATATATCATGATGTATTTTTCGTGGGGTTAGAGTGTTAGATTGTACAGTAAACATCCTCTAGTCCGGCACGTTCGGGACTTGAAGCATGCCGGATTACGAAATTTTCCGGATTAGAGGATGGATGTCGAGGAAAATGTGTAGAAGTTAGAATTAAACAAAAAATGACACTAAAACATGATTTTTATTCTTTAAACAGCTTGAATAGAATAAACGAAATACTCAATAATGTAAAGTACAACATGAACATATGTACATATCTATAAAATGAAAATGTGCACTATAGGTCTACACAGACCTACATGTAGAAGCCATTTTAAACAAATCTCAAATATCAGGTTGTTTTGTCCTCTCTCTTCATTTTTTAGGAAATCATTTCGTATGACGTGGAGTAACTGGTGGTGACCCTACACACATGTCGATATACTATGTCCGGCACAACGTCTATCAATCGCGCATTCCGATGTTTTGTATGTTTTGTTCGATATAAATTGGTATATACTCCGAAAATTCATCAAAATTATTTTGCTTATCTTTCGCAGAGAAAAAAAAACATTTGAAGCTAATGATCCACATTCATTATTTATTATTTGATGACTGATGTCAATTTCCATTTCAAGTTGAGCAATCTTTTCTGAAGTGGAAAAGGTATTTAATTCTGATGATAAAAATTTATTTTTCATTTCAACAGTTTCGCAATTATCCACAATAATGTTTTTTTCTCATCTCCGTTCCACCAGATTATTATACACACCAGGTGTGATTGAACAAGAAATAGTATTTTTTTCTCGAAAGTCGTGTCTGATTATCCAGCGTGCCGGACCGTAGGATGTCGGATTAGAGGATGTTTACTGTAATTAAAAAGTAGACAGAAACATATACGTACGCATGTGCACACATACAGAGAGATATGATGTATTTTCGATATGACGGTCAAAGATGCGCTGCAACCATAAAGTATAACGAATTACCTATTACGGGTTAACCACAATTTCTAAAAGCGTTCTTTATCTTTAAAAACCTCGAAAACCCATAGTTTTCTATATTTAAAGAAGCATTTAGTTTGCAAAAGCGTAGTGCAAGAAGACATCATTCATAAAGCTTGGAAATTTGCTTATTCTGTTACATTTTGCCCACTAATATTTTATGTTACTTTGCCCCCAAACCAGGCCCGGACTGGCGCCTTTGGGGTCCTCGGCTAGAGATTGAAAAGGGGCCCCTTACCGGGAAATTGAGAGGGAATACAATATTAGAATATTTATTTTTTGAAAATTAGGCTTACCTGCCCAAAAACCACATTTAGCTATTTTTTTGCTTGGAAAATATTAGGTTGTATCAAATGAATTTCGTTTCGTTCGTTGCAATATTTTAACGTAAAATAAGAGCGTCACATCAATATATAAACCATGAAATTGTATGGTTTCTTTCCATCTTCCTGAAAGTTCAACAATACCATTTTGATACCAACCTTTGGATATAGAAGCAAAAAAGCCTAGAAAACCCCGTTCCAGATCATCAACTTTATGCAAGCGCCTTGCCCCCAAAAATGATGCCATAAAATAGAACATGTGACAGACCGAAGGAGCAAGGTCCGGGCTATATGGGAAATGAGGTAATTCCGTCAAGCTGTTCTAATTTATTGAGAGATGTGTGCGGTCTTGCACTGTCTTGTGGGAGAAGATGTCTCTCTCTGTTGACTAATGCAAGCCATTTGCTTTTAGCCAGCCATTTGCAAAGAAGCATACATCCTGTCCATCTGTTCACAGTAAATTTCAGAGTTGACAGATCGAACATGTGGAATGATTTAAAAATGAATGGCATGCTCAAAATTCCACCAAACGTTGATCATGATGCCATAGAATGGAGCATGTGACAGACCGAAGGAGCAAAGTCTGGTTGGTTGGTTGTATTTATGTCGGCCAATTATCTGCACGTGGGATATAGGCCCAAGGGGGAGAGTGCCTTCCGTGGAGGTCTTTCTAAGGGAACCTAACCCGTATTAACGCTTGGAGTACCAAGGATCGAAGAAAACCACGAAAACTCCGAACGATTAGGCCGACGGGCGTGATTGGGACCGAACCCAGCACCTCCCGTCTACCAGCTTCGAGAGCAGAACCTCTCGGCCACTGGTGGGGCAGCAAAGTCTGGACTATATGGGAAATGAGGTAATTCCGTCAAGCTCTTCTAGTTTATTGCGTGATGTGTGCGGTCTTGCACTGTCTTGTGGGAGAAGATGCCTTTCTCTGTTGACTAATGCAAGCCATTTGCTTTTAGCCAGCCATTTGCAAAGAAGCATACATCCTGTCCATCTGTTCACAGTAAATTTCAGTGTTGACTGATCGAACATGAGGAATGATTTAAAAATGAATGGCATGCTCAAAATTCCACCAGACGTTGATGATGGTGCCATAGAATGGAGCATGTGACAGACCGAAGGAGCAAAGTCCGGACTATATGGGAAATGAGGTAATTCCGTCAAGCTCTTCTAGTTTATTGCGAGACGTGTGCGGTCTTGCATTGTCTTGTGGGAGAAGATGTCTCCCTCTGTTGACTAAAGCAGGCCATTTGCTTTTAGCCAGCCATTTGCAAAGAAGCATACATCCTGTCCATCTGTTCACAGTAAATTTCAGAGTTGACAGATCGAACATGTGGACTGATTGAAAAATGAATGACATGCTCAAAATTCCACCAGATATTGATCATGAACTTCTTTTCAAACCGCGCTTGTTTTGTAACATGCTGGACTAATTGTTCCACATCCAACAATTATTTCTCGATTATCTGGATTCCGTAGATATATCCATTTCTCATCATATGTTTTTTTTTGCGTTTGAAAAACCGCAAATCTTGTAAGTTTTCCAGAAGAATTTTGCACATTTCCACTCTGTGATTTGCTTGCTGCATAGTCAGTTCATAAAGAACTTATATAGAGTTTTTGTACGTTTTCTGTAGTTTATGTAAAGCTTGGCATATCGTATCCTTGAACGGTCCTAGCTAGCTCCTCTGAAAGTTTCCGTATGTTGGTGGTTGGTTTAATCTCCACTCTGCTTCAAAGCTTCCAGATTAACAATAGTTTTGGGCTGAACGTTTGCTAATCGTATCACCCCTTCAACCTCACGAATTTTACGAGACGCTTCAGCAACTTTATGACCATTTTTAAAATAAATTCTTAAGATGGATAATATTTCAATGTTTGTATCAGGCATTATATTACCTATAAATAGATAAAAGAATAGACATTAGCGTAAATAATATGGAGGACAATATACTCTTTAATATAACATTTTGCACTGGTCGTTAATTATAAGATAGTGCCATCTGTAGCCTTTCATATCGATATAGAGGTATCCTAAAAACGAAAATACTTTTGATACACCCTAACACTTGAGTAAAAAAATAATCTTCTGTTGTAATTTACTTACTTTCATAATAAATATTTATATCATTTTATCATTAGTTTAGTTACTGTATACAGTAACTAAACTAGTTCCATGTTAGAAAAAATAAATATACTAATTACGAGATGTTTGTAACTTAAAAATGAGACGGGAAAATGTCTTTAGTTTTAGGCAACTAAATCTCTATGTTGAAGCTATAATAATCTAAATCCTACTGTAATACCTAAGTAAATATTAACAAGAACGAAAAATCATCCGTCCAGCAAAGATTATGTAATATTTTCCAACACATTCAGAAACTATAATAAACTTTGCAGTTTATTAAGGTGAAAAATGTCTAAATGAACACTTTAGAAAATGCATAATACAATAGTGCTACAACTACTGAAATTACCATCAATAATCGCAAAAATATCCGATTTTTTTGTGCAGCCCTCTATATGATCTATAGATTTGTACGTATATTACGATGTATGCTAAAAGTATGTTAAATTAGATGCATCGTGCAGTTTAAAATTCCTAGCCAGCAATATCCGCCAGTAAATGGAAATGCACTTGAGATCTTTTGTGTAGCCCTGTATATGATCTATAGAACTTATATTCGCCAAGTAATATGCAAAAAAATAGTTAAATTTTTAATCACGTATAGCAACTGAAAACACACAGCAATTATTTTTCATATTCAGTACTATAACCAAATACTTTTGTGTCTCCCTGTAAATTAACAATAAATTATATGCACATCAGATTCCACAATAAGAGCTTTGTGGTACACCTCAGTACTATACACAAATTTCAATATCCTTAAAAATGTGTAATATTATTAAAATACATCGCATACGATATTTCCCCATAGACCGTCATGTAACGGAATACTTTTGAGTGTGCTTGTAAATGAACCATAAACGTTACACACTTCATTTTCAATACCGAACATGCCATGGTAAACCCCAATAACATATAGATCAATTTCATGATAATCTGAATATATTTACGCAAGTTAGAGCATGAACAGACAGACGGACAGACAAACCGAATTCATAAACACTTTTCAACTATGTTGTAAAGTGTTAAAAGCTAAATAGTGGGAATAAAAAACAAACATATTGTTAAAAATGTCCTCTTTAATTTTGATTTCATTGTTACAAATTGTATAATAGATTTTATAACAAAGAGAAAAATAGCTGTACTGTATCTTGGTACAGATACAGCGAACTAAGAAAGGTTATGCAATTCTGAATGGCTGTTTACTAACCTAACAGCTTTTTGGTCAGTTCTTCACTGACCCTGGCTACGTCATCTATAATAACATCTTTATTCAAATTATAAAGTAAGTCTCTTTATAAATTCATGAAAAGAAGATGAGACATAAGGTCTTAAAGTAGACCTAAGTCGATTCTTAGCTATTTTAAACTTAAAAAACACCCTTTCACAGGTGACATTCCCACAAGGTATGGTTATACGACCTTGTAAGCTGCATACAGGTTGATAAACATTCAAGATTGTGTGAGAGTTCGAAAAGCACAGAAAATATTGATTCTTGTCAGAGGAGTAAACATAAAATTTTTTGTCTTCTTCAAATTCAGATTCTACATCGTCATATTCACAGATTCGAGGCTAACGAGAAAGACAGGCTACCGCGGTGGGTCCAATTCTTCTTTTTTTACAGACCGCTGGAGTCACGTGATGCTCGAATACACCAATGAAGGTGTGCGAAAAGAGCATAACGTGACCCCCAGCGGTCTGTAAAAAAAGAAGAATCAGTCCCACCGCGGTAGCCTGTCTTTCTCGTTAGCCTCGCACAGATTTCTTCAGCTCCATTCAAAGATTGTCTTGTTTTCTTTCAATGTTAGTTTTTTCAGCCATTGAAAAACTTTCATACTGACCTACAAAATATTTCAGCTCTAACAATAATTGATTTCTTTCAACTTTACAAAGTTTAGAAATACTACAAAGGACTTCCGTTAAAAAACTATATAAAGCATTATGATTTCATAAATTTTCTTTGGTTCTAACTAGGAATCAATCGACTAAATCTTCTTTCGATACTTGTCCTGGCACAATCTAAAACACTGTAAAAAACAATTTATAGTTTTGAGCAGTTGAGATTCAAGGAGCTTCGTCTATTGATTTTTCAACAGGCATTACCCTACTTCAACATAAATATTGTTATCTTCTAATTTGCTATTACCTGTACTTGCATAATATTTTGTTTTTGAATACAGAACCTGAAAGTGTTTATCGCTCCTTTTTATCCCTTACTTTTTGAAGCAGCTTCTGTACCAAGTTCCAGTTTGTAGAATAGTCTTACTTTATTGTATTTTATCCCTTACTTTATAATAGTAAGGGATAAAAGACCTTGTCAATAATTTGAAGTAGGAGATGTAAGAAGAAATAAATATAGTAAAACAATGCAGATAAATAGGTTTTCAAATTTGGACTATTTATTAATCAAATGTTTTGCCATGAATTTAGATTTGCATTCAAAACTTCATTTGATATTTCCTTTAAAACGGTAATAAAATGGAATAGTTTCCTTGTGTTTACACTTTCCTCATATCTTAAAATTCCCTTATCGATAATCGAAAAAAGAGCTTTTTATTTGCTCCTCCAACTTGTGGCTCCTATTTTTTGCAACCTGTGCAGTTTTTCATGTGCAATACAGTTGCTGTTTGTTTCCCTCTCCCATACAGCCATTCTTTTTTTAGATGAGCTTAGAAAAACAGTAGATTCTTACACCAACCTAAATAAGCTTTTTGCTAGGAGCAACGTTACTGTTGAACCAGCTACTACCAAATTCAGTACGTTTCCTGTACAGTGGGTGTAAATAAAATCTTTGTTTCCTTTTTGAATTAAACTTGTAGACCATTATAGCAGCCTTTCATATTTGTTGCTCCGTCAAATGAATAAGAAATAATAATTGATGTTGCAATATCACACTTGGTCTGATTTTATAAGATCGTACAAAGTCAATCCAGATGAATTATCGACTACTGTTATTTCTAAAGGCTTTCATATATCTTTCCTTGAACGACATAGCGGAACGCAAATTGCAGCCGGTCCATAACATCTGCATCTTGAGTACTATCTGACACAATTTAAAGTTAAATATTAGTTTAATAAGCAAAGGTTACATATTAAATTAGGAATAGTAGCGTGAACAACATCTCGCTTAGTAAGCACGAGAATAACAACAACGTGGTAGTATATAAAAAACGTTTAAGAGGTTGGAATTAAATTCAAACAGTCTCAGTCATAGTTTGTACAACTTAAAATAGGGCAAATTACTTTTTCATTTGCAGAATAAAAGCATTTTTTAAAAACCAGATTCCTACGAAATGCAGCAGAGTATAATCGAAATGAAAGAATTACAAAAAGCTTTTGGCAATTTTTTTCAGCTGTCTTGCCAATCGTGTTACTATTTTCAGCAAAAATTGAGCATGTGCAGTAAATCTGCGTAGGGAGGCTTAGCCAGAGTCGCGATGTGCGCTGAACCTGAGCCTACGAGCACTGCACAGAGCACGATGAGTAAATCAACATCCCTCCTCCGTTTCGCCAGTGACACAATGGCACTACCTGTGCTACTATATAAGCTACTATAAACAAAAACCAACTGGCAACAGCTTAAATTGATTGTAAATGCGTATAAGATTACGGGAAAATAGTCAAATTATTCTGATGTAACTAGTTATGAAGTAGTATATCCATTTTTGTAGGGCCCTCCCGGGGGCCCCTTACATTCGCTGCCATAAACAAAAATGAACTGGAAACTGCTTAAAATTTATTGTAAATGGGTAAGATTATTCTGATGTAACTAGTTATGAAATAGTATATCCATTTTTGGAGGCCCCTCCGAGGTCCCCTTGAATAGGTTGTCATAAACAAAAACCAACTGGCAACCGCATAAAATTGATTATAAATGGGTAAGATTACGGGGAAACAGTCAAATTATTCTGATATAACTAGTTATGAGGTAGCATATCCATTTTTGGAGGCCCCTCCGAGGTCCCCTTGCATAGGTTGTCATAAACAAAAACCAACTGTCAACCGTATAAAATTGATTATAAATGTGTAAGATTACGGGGAAACAGTCAAATTATTCTGATGTAACTAGTTATGAGGAAGTATATCGATTTTTGGAGGCCCCTTCCGAGGCCCCCTTGCATAGGTTGTCATAAACAAAAACCAACTGGCAACCGCATAAAATTGATTATAAATGTGTAAGATTACGGGAAACAGTCAAGTTATTCTGATGTAACTAGTTATGAGGTACACTGTTAAAAATTTGCAGCATTCTGGCAGGTCATTTGACCGTTTTTTCCGAAAACGGTTACTCAACCGTAATTTAACACTATTCTGACCATATTATTGGCCATTTTACGGTCAGAATATAGTTAAATTATGGTTATGAAACCGTTTTTTCAAAAGACGGTCGAATGACCTGCCAGAATGCTGCAAAATTTTTAACAGTGTAGTATACCCATTTTTGGAGGCCCCTCCGAGGTCCCCTTGCATAGGTTTTCATAAACAAAAACCAACTGGCAACCTTATACAATTGATTATAAATGGGTAAGATTACGGGGAAACAGTCAAGTTATTCTGATGTAACTAGTTATGAGGTAGTATATCCATTTTTGGAGGCCCCTCCGAGGTCCCCTTGCATAGGTTGTCATAAACAAAAACCAACTGGCAACCGCATAAATTTGATTATAAATGTGTAAGATTACGGGGAAACAGTCACATTATTCTGATGTAACTAGTTATGAGGAAGTTTATCCATTTTTGGAATCTCTCCGAGGTCCCCTTGCATAGGTTGTCATAAACAAAAACCAACTGGCAACCGCAAAAAATTGATTATAAATGTGTAAGATTACGGGGAAAAAGTCAAGTTATTCTGATGTAACTAGTTATGAGGTAGAATATCCATTTTTGGAGGCCCCTCCGAGGCCCCCTTGCATAGGTTGTCATAAACAAAAACCAACTGTCAACCGCATAAAATTGATTATAAATGTGTAAGATTACGGGAAAACAGTCAAAGTATTCTGATGTAACTAGTTATGAGGTAGTATATACATTTTTGGAGGCCCCTCCGGGGCCCCATTACATTGACTGTCATAAACAAAAAACAACTGGCAACAGCTTAAATTGATTGTCAATGCGTAAGATTACGGGGAAACAATCAAGTTATTCTGATGTAACTACACGATGGCACTACCTAAGCTACATAAGCTACTATAAACAAAAACCAACTGGCAATAGCTTAAATTGATAGTAAATGCGTATAAGATTACGGGAAAACAGTCAAATTATTCTGGTGTAACTAGTTATAAAGTAGTATATCCATTTTTGAAGCCCCCCCCCCCCCCGGTGGCCCTTACATGGGCTGCCATAAACAAAAACCAACTGGCAACAGCTTAAATTGATTGTAAATGCTTAAGATTACGGGAAAACAGTCAAGTTATTCTGATGTAACTACTTATGAAGTAGTATATCCATTTTTGGAGACACCCACAGGGGCATCCCTTACATAGGCTACCATACACAAAAACCAACTGGCAGCTGCTTAAAATTTATTCTAAATCCGTAAGATTATGTTAAACTTACGGGGAAACAGTCAAAGTAATCTGGCATAACTAATTATAAACTAGTATATTCATTTTTGGAGGCCCCTTGTGCCAGGGGCCCTCGGCAATCGCCGACTAGCCGACCTGGCCAGTCCGGGCCTGCCCCAAACCTTTTTAACCGACTGCCATGAAGGTTTATGTATTTTACGCGTATCTGGGTATGTGGATTTCTTTATACCCTCGAAACATCCCAACGGATGGATGGATTTTAATGAATGGGATCTCTATCGATTCGTCTTAATCGTCCGATGGTTATAGGCTAGGTTTCGTTTTTATAAATGCAAAATGGCGGCCTTAAAATACAAAATGGCAGTAGAGACGAAAAAAAAATTCACGCACCATATCGAGTGGCATATCATTGGGTAGGTCTTTCAAAATGAAGACTACGTTTCATTGACTATTTTACAGTCAGAAGCTCCGTTTAAATATTACACAACCTGGAAGTTGTTTTGGTAGGATCTCTAGCTTTACTGCAACTCTAACCTTCATAGGCCTCATCAAAACAGCGTATATAGACAGGAACTAACAATTAAACACAACTTAAAAGCCATCAATATAAGTAAATAAAAAAAATAGGTAAGCAATATAAAAAATAGTTTCACATTGATGAGAGATAATTAATTAGTTCACTTTTTACGCAGTCGGTTTTTTTGATGTTTTAAATTTAATTTTTACTTGTTTGTATTGTTTTCTGAAGTAATAAGGTAACAGCCAATTCGTATAGAAATTTATCATGCTAATTCAGTTGATACGTCTTTCAATTAATTTTGAAAGTATTTACCAAAAAATGATTTCACATGCAAAAAAATATTCTCTTCTTAGAAACTTATGTTTTAAATTTTACACACTTTTCAATTCAAAAACTTTCATTTTTATTTCAAAAGCATTAAAAATAATATTAAAGTAAAATGATTTTTTGAATAAATTAAATGCTCTGTGTCCTTTTGATATATCTTTAAAAAACTTATTTAAATAATTCTTTTGTGTACTTGTATTTAACAAATATACGAAGACACTGTTTTTAAAAATCTGCTTTATTTTCAGCAAACTAACTGTACAACCGAAATGTGTTTGAGACGTAAGAAATTCTTTTATTAACAAGCTATCTAATTCAGGAAATTACAATGCATTCCTTATTATTCAAAAGATAATTGGAATTCACAAGTTCCACTATATTTTATTCCAATTTCCGTTCGGCTTTAAAACTTTTATTCTTCTTTTGAAAAAAAAAATAAAACAATGATCCTTAATTATCTCTTCAATGCAGTATAGAGACAAAAATAAACTTTTAATTCCATCGCATTCGTGAAAAAAAAAAAAAAAATCATTTTGGTGTATTTGAATTGTAATTAAAAAGATGAATAAAACTGCCTATCGGAGTAAGAAGCACCAGAACTCATTCGCTTACTCAAACAGAAACACATACACACACATACACATAAATACATATACAGAGTGTCCACTCTCAACTTTCAACGATGTCCAATGGCTAATTTCTAAACCGTTAGACATAGGGTAAGGTGCCCTACACTGTAAAAAAAATGGTAACGTTCTATGTAAAATCCAGGAACGTTTCGCCTTTTCTCAGGTTTTCAGAATAATCTAGCTCTTTCCTGTGAAATTCTGGTTTTCTTATCTGAAACGTTCCTGAACAAAAGTTGGGAACAGCAAAACGCTGCTGCCGCCATTTATTATTTTTTTGCTATAATCCGTTGCTCGCGCGCGAGTGTCGAAAAAGAATTCCTTAAATGAATGTAAAAAAATCAATATGGAATGCAAATAAATCAATAGACGACATAATCCTTTACGTCTTTATTGTCAAGACCATTCAGATGAAAATACAATACCTCCGTGACATCGCTAAGAGATTATCTCTCGTACTTGTCTGTGGAATGTTTAAGGAGCAGACCGTGTAAAAAAATACACCTATTATTTGGATCTCCATTAACCAGGGGACCATCAAACATGATTCTCACCGATTTTGATTAATTTAAAGTATGTTTTAGAGTTCTTATCTCTAATTATTCTTGTGAAAGGATTTCTTCAAATGGGACTTAGATTTTCAGAAATTAGATGCCGAGGTTTAGCATACGTTTCAAATACCCATTAGTTTGCAGCCCTCAACGTGTCTTTCGTGGTGTGGACGCAGAAAGCTCGCACGCCACCCGTACGGCCCGAGTTCGATGCTACCTCTGGACTTTTTTTTTCTTTTTTAATTAATTTTATATTTTAACACTTTATTACAATTTGATTTAAATTTGATATATATTTGACACTTTGAATTGCTGCAAATTTGAATTTTTTTTTTTTTTTCGGAAAAAAATATACAATTACGTTTAGTTTTTTTTTTTTTTCATGAAAATTTATATGTATTTTATCTAACTTGTAAACTAACACAATTACTAACGAAAATCCAAAATATTTTATGTCTAGATTTTTTTTCTAATTATTATTTACATTTATATATTTTTATATTTTAAGCAAAGTTCAGAAACAATATATCATATATATATTTACTTTATTGAATTTTAACTGAAAATTTATTTTTTCGTGTAAATTATAAATAATAATTTTGATGTCAATTTCAAAATATTTTTTCATTCTAACAAATAATGATAATAAAGCGAAAATTGTCAACTGGAAATGTAAAAATCGTCTGCGGATCCCGCATGCTGTGAAATGTCAGTAATGTTTTGCTGTCAACAGAAATATTCCTGGTATTTCGCAGGAAACTCACTGGCATTTCTGTAGAAAGTTTTTAACATATACAGTAAAGTTCCAGTCATTTTCAAGAAATGTTTCTTGGAAATAATGGGCAACTCAGCTGCCCATTTTTTCCCAGGAACGTTGCGGAATTTTTTTTACAGTGTATTATCGTCCCCCAGTCATTTTTAGGCCCTTGGAAGTTGTAATTTTCAATAAAATCAACCAAATTTGGATTTTGGATAGACAAACTATCCACGCACATAGAAACATAAGCAAATATCTTACAAAAAATCTTAACAATGCGAAAAATTGTTTTTTCAAAAGTATCTAAAAAATGCAAAGGAAAAAAATGGTCCCAATTTCGTCCCCCAAAAAATCCAATAAGCCAAGGCTTAACTTATAACTAAATCAAAATTTATTTCTAAATGAGTAAGTAATTTCATTTATATTAAAGTAAGGCACAAAGAAATGTACTAATTATTAGTAGAAGAATAACATAACGAAACATTAGCCATCCAAAAATGAGGGAAAAAATTGAAAAAAATGTCATGAAAAAGCATTCCTAATTTCGTCCCCGGGACGAAAATAAGGACTGCAACGGGGACGAATTTGGGACCACGCTACTTCCCAATATGACGGAGCTTCAGTTCCCGTAAGATGAACTGAGCGTCCTAAAACTCACTGAAATGGAGCAACGGATAAACATCAGGTTTTGCTAAAATTGGGAAAAGCCGCCATAGAAACGCATGCAATGTTGGTCCAGGTGTACGGAACAGATGCAGTGAGCAAAAAATACGTGTACGACTGGTTTAAACGTTTTCGGGAGGGAAAGGATACCGTGGATGACGAACCACGTTCACGTCGACGCTTAACATTTTGTAGCGTCATTTCAAATTTTATGTTAATCAAATCAGAACTTAAAAGATAATAATAAAAGTTTTCTTCATTCTACTAAATCCTATCATACGTAATTAATTCAGTGATATTCCATGAAAGGTAATAGTTCTAGGATTGTCATATTGATTACGTCCTATTTAAGACGGTTGGTTGGTTGTGTTTATGACGGCCAATTATCAACACGAGGGATATAGGCCCTAAGGGGGGGGAGTGCCCTTCGTGGGGGGTCTTTCTAAGGGAACCTAACCCGTATTAACGCTTGGAGATGCAAGGTTCGAAGAAAACCACGAAAACTTCGAACGATTAGGGCGACGGGTGCGATTGGGTTCGAACCCAGCACTTCCCGTCTATCAGCTTCGAGAGCAGAACCTCTCGGCCACTGGTGGGGTCCTATTTAAGACGGAGTCTTATTATTTCCGTATTTTGAATTAAATATGTAGAATCCTAACAAATTTTGTATTCGTGCAATTTTGCATAAGCTATTGCATCAAGATCTGAATATTTATAGAACTAGTTATAGTACGAACGCACCTCATTTGCCACGTTTGACGTGCAATTTCCAACTATGTCGCGTTAGTGTATTAGATAATAAGAGGGAAAGAATGATCAAATTGTTATTAAATCGTGAAAGAAAAGGAAAAAATTAATAAGAATATAATACATATATTCGATCTTGTGTTATACTGATGATACAATGCAGCTATGAATATGAGGAGACAGAAAATGTAGTGTCTACCGATTGCGATTGAAATAATTGTGTATGTAGCCACTAGATGTCGACTGTCGTTTTTTCCCATCGGGTCAAGGTCTATTTAACGCCGGGTCAAACTTTCACCAGTAAAAACGAATAGAACATTTTTGTTTTATTTATGACAGAAATTCTGCATGGATTAAGTTTTTAAATAAGGCAACATTTTCTATTTATTTGATATTTGAGGTCCACCGCAATGCAGATTGCTTTGAGGCCTGTAGCAACTATGTCTGTCGCCTCGAATGATCCTTATTTATACACAGAAACAGATACACAAGACATAACAAGACAATTTTTTTTGTTATATATAACTTTTGAACACACAATTACATCCATACCTTCTCCGGAATTCGAACCCGGACCTCGGCGTGGTAGCAGCCTCCGCTTATTGAATTTCTATTCAAATTTACTGTTGGAAGTTTGCCCCGTCGGCAATAAAATTCGGTGACATAGACAGGACGATTAGTTATGTTGTCACAATATGGTGGAACCACGGGGCTTGTTTATTATCGGGGCAAACTTCCACAAGTAAAAACGAATAGATATTTTCTCCTTAATTATGACAGAAATTTTGCAATTATGAGACGTTTAGATAAAGATGAAATTTCTATTCCAATTTACTGGTGGAGCTTCACCATTTTGAATTTGCCAAAATTTACCAAGGACGCTGTTTAAGGGGACCGGGTAAGCGAAATTGCACCAAAAAATCCATTTTTACTTTTTTTTTATCATTAAATAGTTTAAACTTTTCTTTTCAACGATGTATTACACACGTTTATATATTTATAAAAAATGGTGGATTTTGTCATTCTTTCTAAGAGCACTTCACAGCAGTGAGCCACTTTTTTTAAATTCAGATTTCTTGATTGGCACCACTTTTCTGACGTGGTAAAATTCCGATTGTTTTCGCCTTAATTAATATGTTATTAAATTAGGCGAATTTTACTATTTCAAAAAAGTAATGCAAATCAAGAAATCAGAATTTAAAAAAATTAGTGCACTGGCTACACTGTTTCACAGCTTTAATTGACTTTTTCTCAAAAATTCGATTTTTCAGGTTTGTGTTCCTTTTTTTCAATATCTATTGAACTTAAGAACTCAGATTTTTCTAAATACATACTGCATACTTTGACTCAGGGATTTAATGATTTGTTAAGAATTTTTTATTTTAGGCAGTGAAATCTTACCAAAAATGCTAATTTTAAAATGTCATTCAATAAATAATTAATAATTAATTTTCAGCTTCACATAGAAAGAAAATAGTCCATTAAAATACGTAAAACATATTATTCAAACTACTCTAAAAAATCTAGACCTCTATCTTTCGCCATATCTGAGAAAGAGATACATAAAGTTGGTGCAATTTAACATGGCCGAGATAGAGCTTACCCGGTCGCCTTAAAGAATGGTACTTTTTACATTGCGCATGCTTGGTATGAGGATATCAAATGCTGAGTTTGCGTTTTTCTATTATCTTTTAAAACTATTCCAGGAATTTTGTGATAATAGCAGGGCTGTGCCACTGGCGGCTATTTTTTAATTCCATCTCGCACCATTTTTTCAAAACAAAAATCTTTTTTAGATTGTTAGGCAACATGTGCAACCGAAATATAATACAAGAATTATTTCTTAAAAATAGTGCTGCAAGTAGAATATAAAAATAGTTGCCAGTGGAAGAACTGTAATCGGGTCCCAAAATGTAGCTTTTTTCTGAAGTTAAAAACAAATATCCAATTTAAATGGAAATGTAATATGTTCAATCTGCTGAAATGTGTTTGAATTGTCTTTTAGAAATTGTTTATCAATCAAATTATCCAAGTAAAAACAACTCGTAAAAAATACAGTTTTGTTTTTACACTTGTTTCAATTAAAAAATCATTCATTCTGAAAGCTTTAAAAGTGATACTAAAGAAAATCAATTCCTTAAAAGACTTCAACAATAATAATTGAATGCTCTGTTTCCCTGCAAGCTGTGATGGTTTGAAACCATAAGGATTCGCTTTTAACTGCACCATTTAATTAGGCGGGATATTTGTTGGGCTAAAATGGGATACCTGTTTTGTGACTGTGTGCTTATATGAGTGATGTTTTTGCTTATATTTGTATTTCAAGTACCCCTGAAGAAGTGTAAGCTTCCTGCTACATCCATCCAATTGATCTATTATTTGTTTACTATACGTTTTTTAATGCTTCAACAATATTTCGCTGGTTATTTGTATCTTTTGTCTTTAATAGGATATTGAATCAAAATTAGGTGGTTTTTCATATGTTTTATGTGGATTAATCGTCCGCAATGTGCTAGTGAATTAGTGGTATTGTGCTTGATTTTGTATTACAAGTTAAAGGTTCCAACTTTATTTTGTATAATGTCAGTATTATGCATTGAAGCTAAATTTATTAATTTAATTTCAGTAATTGGAAATAGATAATGAATTGTAATTATATCATGGTTATATATATATATATATATATATATATATAAACTTAACTTATTTAAATGATTTTTTGTTTGCTTGTATTTTACAATAAATACATAGACGGAGGTTTTTAAAGGTTCTCTTTTATTTTCAGGAAAGTAATTGTACAACTGGTATGTAGTTTAGTGATAAGAGATTCTTTTATTAATGAATTTTCTAATTTAGGAAATTATATTGCATTTCGTGTAATTCAAAAGGTAATTGGAATTTATAAGATTTATTCCATTTTATTATAATTTCCGTTCTTCTTTTAATTTTTTTCACCATTTATTTTGAAAAATGAAACACGAATAGGAAAGATTCTGAATTATTTCTTCAATGCATGATAATGACAACGTTAAACTTTTCTTTTCATCGTATTTATAAGAAATGGATACATCGAGACAATATTTCAATGCATTTTAATTGGGATTAGAAAAATACTTAAAAACTGTCGATTGCAGGATTCCCAGTTTGGCCGCTTTTTCTATTCGAAAATTTCCAGTTAATACTCAAATTCAGAAGGAAAACTTTTTACTTTAATTCATCACGAAATGCCTGTCATAAAACAAGCAAAAAATACTGTTCGGTATTTCTAGTATGAATTTTAAATTCCTGAATGATAAAAAAGGAATATAAACTGGCAAACCTGAGCTCTTTTTTTTAATTCACTCTTTATTTCAGTAGATTAATTATAAGCTATTTCACCAGAAAAAAATGAAAAAAAAACTTAAATTACTTGATGGTTTTCTGTATAACAAAACTATACGTAGAAGGGGAAAAATCGCTGGGTAGTGCATTTTCCGTCAAACAGTTAGAGATATCTCGAATGATGAAAATTGTTGAAAATGAAGTATTTTAAAAAAGTTTATTTTAATTAATTTTTTTTTTTTTTTTTGGTGTGTGGGATTTAAAAAAAAACCTTGATCCAAATTCGATGACATTTGAATAGAACCAATTCGAGAATATTCTCTTTCAATTAAAATATATATATATATGAATCGGTTGTGTAGCTAACCCTTTCAGGGGCAAGTAATTGTGTTGCTGTAATGTTGAATTCACACCATAATCTTTCAAAAAATGTTTTGCAAAAGAAGGAAAAGCACTTTTACGACTTTTTTTCCACCAAAGTTAGAAAAGTAAAATTTAATAAGTTTTTTCTGGTGCAAAACTACATTAATCGTAGGTGGGATATAATCGCCCCCAAGGGGTCTTAACCCCTTGAGGGGCGGTTATATCCGGTTACCGGAGCGGTTACCCTTTAGAGTAATCTGTGAACATACATAAGAAAAAATTACATACGCGTCGAATTAAGGAATTGATAACCTCCTCTTTTTTTTTTTTTTTTTTTTTTTTTTTTTTTTTGGTCGTTTAAAAATAACTTATCTCGAAGATAGGTAGAAATTTATTTTAATGGTTTTTAAAGCACACATGAATTAACGTCTAAATGTATTTATTTAATTATTAAAGGTACATATATCGTCGCTACCACACTGTAAAAAAAAAAAAAACGGACTAAAAAACGGAAATACTACTGGCAATCTAGACGCCAGTACTATTTCCGTTTTTTTACGGGAATTTTTACCCATAAATTACAGAAAATAATCGTTTTCTGATTAAAAATGGAAATTTTTCTGTAATTTATGGGTAAAAATTCCCATAAAAAAAAACGGAAATAGTACTGGCGTCTAGATTGCCAGTAGTATTTCCGTTTTTTAGTCTT
Source organism: Maratus speciosus (assembly GCA_963932465.1). NCBI lineage: Eukaryota > Metazoa > Arthropoda > Arachnida > Araneae > Salticidae > Maratus > Maratus speciosus. The sequence goes on from OZ010792.1 coordinate 587,613,578, forward strand.
TTTTTTTTACAGTGCATGTCAAACTATCCAATGTGGAAAAATGCATTTTTCATATTTTGTGCCCTTTTGTTGTATTGTGATACGTACTAATCAAAATCGTCACGTCTCTAGCTTGCATAGAAACTTAGATAACGACTGTTTCAAAATATCCAATATGCACTTTTTTTTTTAAATTTACAATGTCAAACTGTCCAATATGGCATATTCGATCCTTTGCCGCAAATGTTTGGATATTTTTCTTTTCCTAAGCATCCGTAACACATCAAACTATCCAATATGAAAATAGTCCTTTTATCAGGAAGACAAAAACTGTTTTATTTATGAATTGTAATTTAGCGCAATTGATATATGTTTTTGACGTTTACTATAGCTATTGTTAATGGAACAAAAGAATCCCGTTACATTACACTCAATATGGAAAAAGAGCGGTGTCTTTTAACGCTGTTACGATATTTAAAACATAATGAAATTAATATGGATTTATCAAGCGTATTAAAACATTTTTTATGCAGAATATTGTGTACAAGCCATTTATTATTATTTATAGGTTCATACAAAAGAATTTCGTTACATAATGGTTTATAGTAAAAAAAAAAAAAAAAAAAAAAAAAAAAAAAAAAAATGTTTGAAGCATATTTCAATAATGTTAAAATATTCCAAACCAAGTGAAATTGACATCCGTAATTGATTTACATTACAAGTTGCTTACTGTAAAATATGACATGTATGATAGCTATCGTTAATTTACAGGGACACACAGAAACATTCGGTTACACTGCACTGTAAAAAAAACGGACTAAAAAACGGAGATTCTATTGGCAATCTAGATGCCAGTATTATTTCCGTTTTTTTTACGGAAATTTTTCCCCATAAATTACAGAAAAAATTCCGTTTTTTAATCAGAAAAACGGAAATTTTTCTGTAATTTATGGGGAAAAATTTCCGTAAAAATACGGGAATAGTACTGGCGTCTAGATTGCCAGTAGAATCTCCTTTTTATAGTCCGTTTTTTTACAGTGTGCTGTCTATTAGCGATAGTTGTTCGAAATGCGTTTTCAATTATAGTATGAGTTTTTAACTATTTGAATACTACGTTGTGTGTATAAATTCCATAGATCATATACAGGGCTATACAAAAGAATTTGTAAGCATTACTTTGTACGGGCGTGAATTTCTTAAAGGGGGTTTTAAATTGAGTTATGCACGGTCGGTCTTTTATTTCTTTTGCTATAATAAAATATGTTAGTAGAAATTCCTAATATTCGGGGCTATGCAAAGAACTGAAAACATTGCCGGCTATGGCTGGTAATTTCTGGAAGTGTCTTTATAACAATTTTTTGCCTGAATTAAATTTTACTATATTGCGTAACATGTATAAAAATCTGTAGATAATATACAGGGCTTTACAAGATGTTCCAGTATATTTCCGTTTATTAGCGGAAATTGCTAAAGTTTGAAAATGTAAATTGCATTACGCATTTTCTAATTAAACTAAATTGTTGCATACGATCTAGATTATATACAAATCTATAGATCATTTACAGGGCTTCACAAACTGATTCGAGTACTTTTTCTGGCTATGGACGGTAATTGTTTTTTAGTAAATTATTTTGTGCAGTCCTGTATACGAGGAATAGAATTTTTATACAACATGAAAAAAAATAGTTAAATTGAAAAGCGCATACCGAAATTTAAAAACGCACTTCCAGCAATTATTGCTCAAAGAGAGTGCTGTAACCCATTTATTTTGAGTGACCCTGTAAATGAGCGACAAATGCTATGAGTGCCTTATTCTGTCGACATCTTCTTGTAAGGAAATTCATTGAGCGAACACATTCAAAATAGTGTAATGTCATTAAAATATTCTCCAAATGATTTCTTCCCATATACCATAATGTATTGGAAATCTACCTGTAAATGCCTGTAAATGAACTATTAATGTTACACACTTCTAATGCAATACCGAACATGCCATTCTAAGCACAATTAACATTTTTCAATTTCATGAAAATCCGAGTATATTTACGAGACTTAGAGCACGGTGAGACGACAGAAAAGTAAACCAAAAGTCATAAAAACTTTTTAACGATCAAGAAAGTTTTGAGAAAAGGGATTACATTTGCAATTATTGTATTAAAAGAGCCTGTTATGAATTTCTTCCAATTTTCTTCACAGCCATTAGTTCCAACTTTTTTAAGAGGGATTAAATAAATCAAAGATTTCTATTCGAAAATAGTGGTATAAAGCGGCACATGAGTTTCTTAGAATAAAACAGCGCAAAGATTTCTAGTTATAATTACTGGTATGAAGTGCCTGTTGTTCCCCACCCCATTATCCCCTTCGGGACGGGAGCCTTTTACTAAATTTTTAATCTTTTGTCACCGTTTTTTAAAAACAGAAAATTGTGTCTTATTGAATCGAGAAGATGCGCTGATTAAATAAGGCAAATATTACAGTAAAATTTTACTGGTGAGGAAAAACAAGGATGCTGAGTGCTTCATGCGGCACGTACATGTGTCGCTCGTCCCCAAGGGGTTATTTGAGATATTTTTGTTTTCTTATATTTTACAAAATTAACAAAATGTTTAAAAATAAGGTTTTTTCTGTATTAATTTACTGTATATTCGTTATTAAAAATATTAAAGAAATGTCTTAAGGGCTTTATATTGAATATGTAAATACCAAATGTTTTACAAATTAAACTAGTGAATACGACACATTTGCTACTATGAAACGGTGAATCTGGAAAAAGCACAAAATTTTTACAAGTCAAACTATCCAATATAACATATTCGCTACTATGGAATGGCGAACCTGGGAAAAGAATAAAATTTTTACAAGTCAAACTATCCATTGTGGCATATTGGATAGTTTGAAGCTGAAAAAGTTCAACGAAGCTGAAAACGTACCAAAAAGTATGCCATATCAAACTATCCAATGTGATTTTTTGGGGAGTAAAATTATTCAAATGATTTATCTCAATAGCATGCTTAAATAGGATATAAAACAGTGCCCCAAAAATATAATAGTTTACTGCTGCTTGGCGCTGATTTGGAATCCACAATTAAAACAGTTTTATTGCCCTCCTGAAAAGTGGCTATTTTCACATTGGATATTTTGACATGGTACCGACGATATATTAAACAGACATTGGTTTATTAGGGTACATTGGTAGCTTTAATAATTAATGGTTTTTGTTTGAAACTAGTAATTGATGTACAATAAAAAATAATCGTCTGAAGCAACCCTGCATAATAAGCACATACACACAAATATACATATTGGGTGATTGCAAAAGTTTCTACAAAAACTTGCAATTTTGACTGTGCTGACGTTTCTTTTATAACCCTATTGTAAACTAACAGTTATCTTCATGTGCCGTGAGTAAACATAGCGTTAAAAAGTTTTTAAATTCATTTATGTGCAATGTTAATATTCAAAATGGAAAATGAAAGTTACATTTTTCCCATTTTATGTTATATGAATTTAAAAAAGGAGTGAGTGTTGAACGTGCCACAAAACATTTTCAAGACGTTTATTTCAGGGCTGCCACAGGCGATTATTTATCTGTTATATTCGCACCACAATTAAAAAAGCAGATTTTGTAGTACAGGCATCCCTCGACTTACGTAAATTCGCAGTTACGTAAGAAAGGAATTGAGTAAGAGGAAGTCCAGGAAGGATAATTGTATGGGCCGGTATAAAGGTTTTTTTATATAAGTTGAAAATTGTCTTTTAACTGTGTTTAAAAACGTTTTAAAATTTTAAACCTGTTTTTCTCGAAACTCTGCTTTTCAAATCGGTATCAGGTAGAATTCGAGATTGGATCTGCCGATTTGGTTGAAATTTTCATGCTTTTCTAGTACAGGCATCCCTCCACTTAAGTAATACTCGACTTACCTAAATTTGCTCTCACGTAAGAAATTTCGAAAATTACATTTATGAACATACTAGCGCGTTTGATACGTAGTTGCATACTTTTGATAATTGTTTTATAAATAAAATATGCAGATAAAAACCACAACTAAAACATAGTTTTATATATTACATAGAGTTATATTTTTATTGGGATATACAATCGAATCTTTAACAAAACAAACACAAATCTGATTAAAATGAGCTAAAGAAAACTCTGTTTAACCGTTACAATTTTGTTATATGAATACAAACCATAACGAAACCTAATTTTAAAGTTTCGGTGGAGAGGAACGAGTGTATTTTTGCTTCCAGCTTCAGAGCTGTTCGTTTGATGTCGATTCAAAATTGATATAAATTAATTCAGCAATGTAAAATTTATAAATCCCAAAGTGTTCTTTCAGTTTGTTTTTATATTTTTTCATACTTTTATAGTATATATCCAAGTAAATACTGCTGCAGGCTACTTTATTTATAAAATAATACTGTGTAAATAATGTATATATTATGTATATATAATAAATATTGCAGTTTCTGACGAAATTTTACCTAAGGAATTTACAAATTCGACTTAAGTAAAATTCGACTTACGCAAAAGTTTACGAAACGCATTACTTACGTAAGTCGGGGAATGCCTGTATATTTCTCTTGCAAATGTTCTCGAACAGTATGTCAATAATTTTTGTTTTGAGAAAGTGGTTTGAGGTAGAATTAAAAAATAGTCCTCAGTGGCAGCCGTGTTATTTGGATCGTGCTCCCGCTCTTAAGAAAGTTAAAAAGTGTTTTTGTTGATTTCAATCTAAATGATAAAACTCGCCCTGGGCGACCTTCTGTCATTGATAATGACTTAATCCGTGATTTAGTGAATAATAATTCAAGAGATTTTTGATAGACTAAATGTTGACAATTCGACTGCATTTCGCACATTTCGAAACTCGATGTATCGGAAATCAGGTAAGAAATTTTGCAATCTAACAATATGTATGAATGTATGTTATGAATGTCCAGCATATATTACAATAATAAATTTTAATCAATATACATATTTGTTATAAAATTTTATTGTCAGTTTTCTTCTGTTTGTTGCGTTAACTTACACTGAATAATTATGAATGTTATGCGTGGTCGCCTAAGTGCGTTATAAAAAGTGATAGAGGGTAAATAGGAGATCACAAACAGGGAATAAATCGTAAAGTACAAGAAAAAATTAATAAAAATTTCATACTTATATATGATTGTGTGATAATTATTTTTAGTTTGCTTAGCCTGTTCACACGCGGTGCTAAGACGGCACATACAAAGCTTGGCTTTCTCTTTATTTAATCTTTTTAATCTATTCTGAAAATTTTTTGATAATTTTGTCCAAAAATTTGTCTTTTTTCTTTAAGTTAAAAAAACAGCCAGTGTGAAAGGAAGGGCTGAAGATTTAAATGCCGTTAGTGTCATGCGATTTTTTCCTTTGAGGTTTTATAAAAGATCGTGCATATGTTCCGTGGCTGCCTAATGATTTGCCACAGTTGAGATACAGAATTGAATAGGCTATTGCTTCCATTACACCGGACAATTTAACCGAAAATAATATTCCATAAAAGTATTGCAATCCTGACTGATATTTATAATTTATTTTATTTCTTTTTAAGTGTCTTAAAATTATGAATGAAGACGCTGAAGCATGAAAGAAAAATTCTTATAACTTTAAATTCTCTTTTCTCCGAACGCCACGGCCAGATTCACAATGTTTCCATTTCGCATTTCCGCTTCGATCCCCACCCCCCTATCCACCCATCCTTCCAAATGAGGGGAATTGCGAAATGGAAACACGATCCTCCCCGCGATGTTGGATTAGAGACGCTCAAAGACAATGTCAGTAAGCAAAAGTCATAAGATTCTTTAAAGACTTTTGTTATAACATTTTTATTACATTTAACAATTTTATTGTTTTAGGGGAAAAGTAGCTAGAAATTCAGAAAGTAGACAAAATTTGCAATAAATTAGATATATGACATTATGAGTTAGGATGAAGGGGAAGGGGGGATCTGCCTCGGAACATGCGCCGCAGTGCTGCGTGCACTAAGTTGCGCAATTCCATTTAACCACTCACACGTTTTCATTACCTCTCCCATCTTCCCTCCGAACTTTCTCTATAAGGTTTACTTTAAGTTTTTTGGGTCGCTGAATCCGAATTTTTAACTTACCCCCAAAATTTTCCCTCCCGAAACCCACCCCCCAAATAGTTGTTTTTAACTTAAATTTCTTATTGTTTTAGGGGAAAAGCAATACGAAATTCAGAAACTAGACAAAATTTGCAACAAATAGGATACATGACATTATGACGTAGGATAAACAGGGAGAGAGTGGGCTGCCTCCGAACATTCCCCGCGCTTTTCTGAAAAACCAAATTTTTTCAAAAAAAAAAAAACAATTTTTCGGGGGGTTGCCGGGTGAAATTTTGGTGGGAGTTACAAATTCGGATTCAGCGACCCATAAAACATAAAGTGAGTCGAAATCCAGAACTAGTATTAATTTTGCCAGATAAAATCCCCAATTGTTTGAACTTCGTAATTTAGTGCACGTAGAGCCGCAGTGCATGTTCAGAGGCAGCCCTCACCCTCCCCGTTCATCCTAATTCATAATGTCATATATCCTATTTATTTCAAATTTTGTCTAGTTTCTGAATTTCGTAATGCTTTTCCCCTAAAACAATAAGAAATTTAGGTTAAAAACAACTATTTGTAGGGTTTCGGAAGGGGAAATTTTTGGGGGAAAGCTGAAAATTCGGATTCAGCGACCCAAAAATCTTAAAGTAAACCGTATAGAGAAAGTTCGGAGGGGAGATGGGAGGGCGAATATTTTTAATAAAAACCTTTTTTGGGGGGCTTTTTACCAAAATTTGGGAGGTTGCCCGGGGAAATTTTAGTGGGAAGTTACAAATTGGGATTCAGCGACCCAAAAAACATCTAGAAAGCCGATTTCCAGTACTACCATTGATTTTGCTAGGTAAAATTCCCTATTGCCTGGACTAATAATGATATTATATAATAGTATTCAATAAAAGTATTACAATCCTGCTTGATATTTCTTTTTAAGTGTCTTAAAATTATGAATGAAGACGCTGAAGCATGAAATAAAAATTCGTATGACTTTAAATTCTCTTTATTTTTTTTCTCCGAACGCCACGGCCAGATTCATAATGTTTCCATTTCGCATATCCGCTTCGATCCCCCTCCATCCATCCATCCTTCCAAATGAGTGGAATTGCGAAATGGAAACATGATCCACCCCGCGTTGTTATATTAGAGACGCTAAAAGACAATGTCAGTAAGCAATAGTCACAAGATTCTTTAAAGACTTTTGTTATAACACTTTTATTAAAACAAATCCATTAATAATATTACATATCTATAATAGTTCCGTACATTCCATACATAACAGTATTCCATAAACGTATTACAATCCTGACTGATATTTCAAATTTATTTTATTTCGCTTTATGTGTCTTAACCCATATTGGACCGCTGTCCTATAAATAGGACAGATAATAAAACATTTTTAAAAGGAAATTGGTAAGGATTTTTTGGAAGCATTTTGTTATGACGTCATTAAAATAGATAAAAGTATGACATATAAACAAAAAAACAAGTAACCTATTAAAATTTAATTGAAAAAAATCTATTTAAATTTTTTTTAAAGAATTGTGATATCTAAAATTTTACCTTTATTATTATCTTTTTATTGGAGAAATCAAACAGTATTTTTGAAGTAAAATAAAATATTTGCTCATAAAATTAGTTTATGTATGAAATTTATATGTCCTTACTGTGTGTCCTACTAATATGTCCTGTTTATAGAACAACTAGTTACTTAAAAAAGTAAAAACTTTTTTTCAAAATTTTGCTAGTATCTACTTAATTACACCATAATAATGATGTAATTGAAGATTTTAAAATTTTCAAAAATATTTAATCGGTGTGGTCCAATATGGGTTAAAATTTAGAATGAAGACACTGAAAAATGAAAAAAAAATTCTTATGACTTTAAATTCTCTTTCTTTTTTTTCTCCGAACAACACGACCAGATTCATAATGTTTCCATTTCGCATTTCCGCTTCGATCCCCCTCTATCCATCCATCCTTCCAAATGAGGGGAATTGCGAAATGGAAACACGATCCTCCTTGCGTTGTTGGGTTAGAGACGCTCAAAGACAATGTCAGTAAGCAAAAGTCGTAAGATTCTCGAGACTTTTTTTATACCATTTTTATTAAAACAAATCTATCAATAATATTACATATCTATAATAATTCCATACATTCCATAATGATATTACATAATAGTATTCAATAAAAGTATGACAATCCTGACAGATATTTCTTTTTAAGTGTCTTAATATTATGAATGAAGACGCTGAAGCATGAAATAAATATTCTTATTACTTTAATTTCTCTATTCTCCGAACGCCACGGTCAGATTCACAATGTTTGCATTTTGCATTTCCGCTTCGATCCCCCCAACCCCTATCCACCCATCCTGCCAAATGAGGAGAATTGAGAAATTGAAACACGATACTCTCGCAATGTTGGATTAGAGACGCTCAAAGACAATGTCAGTAAGCAAAAGTCATAAGAATCTTTAAAGTCTTTTGTTAAAACATTTTTATTAAAACAAATCCATTAATAATATTACATATCAGTAATAATTCCATACATTCCATAAAGATATTACATAATAATATTCCATAAAATTATTACAACCCTGACTGATATTTCAATTTTTATTTTTTTTAAGTGTCTTAAAATTATGAATGAAGACACTGAGGCATAAAATAAAAATTCTTATGACTTTAAATTCTCTTTATTTTTTTTTTATCTCCGAACAACACGGCCAGATTCACAATGTTTCCATTTGGCATTTCCGCTTCGATCCCCCTCTATCCATGCATCCTTCAAATGAGATGAATTGCGAAATGGAAACACGATCCTCCTCGCATTGTTGGATTAGAGACGCTCAAAGAAACTGCCAGTAAGCAAAAGTCATAAGATTCTTGAGACTTTTTTATAACATTTTTATTAAAACAAATCTATTAATAATATTACATATCTATAATAATTATATACATTCCATAATGATATTACATAATAGTATTCTATAAAAGTATTACGATCCTGACTGATATTTCTTTTTAAGTGTTTTAATATTATGAATGAAGACGCTGAAGTATGAAATAAAAATTCTTATGACTTTAAATTCTCTTTTCTCCGAACGCCACGGCCAGATTCACAATGTTTCCATTTTGCATTTCCGCTTCGATCCCCTTCTATCCACTCACCCTTCCAAATGAGGTAATTGCGAAGTGCAAACACGATCCTCCCCGTGTGGTTGGATTAGAGACGCTCAAAGACAATGTCAGTAAGCAAAAGTCATAAGATTCTTGAGATTTTTTTTATAATATTTTTATTAAAACAAATCTATTAATAATATTACATATGAATAATAATTCCATACATTCCATAATGATATTACATAATAAAATTCCATAAAATTATTACAATCCTGACTGATACTTCTAATTTATTTTATTTCTTTTTAAGTGACTAAACCCATATCGGACCGCTGTCCTCTATGTAGGATAGTTAATAAAACATTTTTAAAAATAAAATTGGCAAGGATTTTTTGGATGCATTTTGTTATGACGTCTTTAAAATACATAAAATATAATATATAAACAAAAAAACAAGTAACCAATTAAAATTTAATTGAAAAAAAATCTATTTAAAATTTTTTTTTATGAATTGTGATCTTATAATTTAGAATTTTACCGTTATTATGATATTTTTATTGGAGAAATCATAGGGTATTTTTGTACAACATAAACAGTATTTCTGAAGTAAAATGAAATATTTGCTCATGAAATTAGTTCATGTATGCAATTTATATGTCCTTACTGTGTGTCCTACTAATATGTCCTGTTTATAGGAGAACTAGTTACTTGAAAAAGTAAAAACTTTTTTCAAAATTTAGCTAGTATCTACTTAATTACACCATAATAATGATATAATTGAAGATTTTAAATTTTTCAAAAATTTTTAATTTTTCAAATCTTAAAATCTTTAAAAAATCGGTGTAGTCCAATATGGGTTAAAATTGTGAATGAAGACGCTGAAGCATGAGATAAAAATTCTTATAACTTTAAATTCTCTTTATTCTTTTTTCTCCGATCGCCACGGCCAGATTCACAATGTTTCCATTTCACATTTCCGCTTCGATCCCTCTCTATCCATCCCTCCTTCCAAATGAGATGAATTGTGAAATCGAAACACGATCCTTCCCGCGTTGTTAAATTAGAGACGCTCAATTACAATGTCAGTAAGCAATAGTCATAAGATTCTTGAGATTTTTTATAACATCTTTATTAAAACAAATCCATTAATAATATTACATATCTATAACAATTTCGTACATTCCATAATGATATTACATAATAATATTCCATAAAATTATTACAACCCTGACTGATATTTCAATTTTTTTTTAAGTGTCTTAAAATTATGAATGAACCCGCTGAAGCATGAAATAAAAATTCTTATGACTTTAAATTCTCTTTATTCTTTTTTCTCCGAACGCCACGGCCAGATTCACAATGTTTCCATTTCGCATTTCCGCTTCAATCCCCTCTATCCATCCATCCTTCCAAATGAGATGAATTGTGAAATGGAAACACGATCCTCCCCGCGTTGTTGGATTAGAGACGCTCAAAGACAATGTCAGTAAGCAAAAGTCATAAGATTCTTGAGATTTTTTATAACATTTTTATTAAAACAAATCTATTAATAATATTACATATCTATAATAATTCCATACATTCCATAATTATATTACATAATAGTATTCAATAAATGTAATACAATCCTCACTGATATTTCTTTTAAATTGTCTTAAAATTATGAATGAAGACGCTGAAGCATGAAATAAAAATTCTTATGACTTTAAATTCTCTTTGTTCTTTTTTCTCCGAACGCCACGGCCAGATTCACAATGTTTCCATTTCGCATTTCCGCTTCGATCCCCCTCTATCCATCCATCCTTCCAAATGAGATGAATTGTGAAATGGAAACACGATCCTCCCCGCGTTGTTGGATTAGAGACGCTCAAAGACAATTTCTGTAAGCAAAAGTCATAAGATTCTTGAGACTTTTTTATAACATTTTTATTAAAACAAATCTGTTTAATAATATTACATATCTATAATAATTCCATACATTCCATAATTATATTACATAATAGTATTCAATAAAAGTATTACAATCCTGACTGATATTTCTTTTTAAGTGTCTTAAAATTATGAATGAAGACGATGAAGCATTAAATAAAAATTCTTATGACTTTAAATTCTCTTTATTCTTTTTTCTCCGAACGCCACGGCCAGATTCACAATGTTTCCATTTCGTATTTCCGCTTCGATCCCCCTCTATCCATCCATCCTTCCAAATGATATGAATTGTGAAATGGAAACACGATCCTCCACGCGTTGTTGGATTAGAGACGCTCAATGACAATGTCAGTAAGCAATAGTCATAAGATTCTTTAAAAACTTTTGTTATAACATTTTTATTAAAACAAATCCATTAATAATATTACATATCAATAATAATTCCATACATTCCATAATGATACTCCATAATAATATTCCATAAAATTATTACAATCCTGACTGATATTTCTTTTTAAGTGTCATTATATTATGCATGAAGACGTTGAAGCATGAAATAACAATTCTTATGACTTTAATTTATCCTTTCTGCGAATGCCACAGTCAGATTCACAATGTTTGCATTTCCGATTTCCGCTTCTATCCCCCCACCCCTATCCACCCATCCTTCCAAATGAGGAGAATTGCGAAATGGAAACACGAACCTCCCCGCAATGTTGGATTAGAGACGCTCAAAGACAACGCAAAAGTCATAAGATTCTTTAAATACTTTTGAAATAGAAGAATGCCACGGCCAGATTCACAATATATCCATTTTGCATTTCCGCTTCGATCCCCTTATATCCACCCACACTTCCAAATGAAGGGAATTGTGAAATGCAAACACGATCCTCCCAGTGTTGTTGGATTAGAGTATTTAAAATTTTTTTTTAAGAATTCTGATCTTATAATCTGGAAGTTTACCCTTATTATTACCTTTTTATTGGAGAAATCATTGGGTATTTTTGTACAACATAAACAGTATTTTTGAAATAAAATAAAATATTTGCTCATAAAATTAGTTTATGTATGCAATTTATATGTCCTTGCTGTGTGTCCTACTAGTATGTCCTGTTTATAGGACAACTAGTTAATTAAAAAAGTAAAAACTTTTTTTCAAAAATTTTCTAGTACCTACTAATTACACCATAATAATGATATAATTAAAGATTTTAAAATTTTCAAAAATATTTAATCGGTGTGGACCAATATGTGTTAAAATTATGAATGAACCCGCTGAAGCATGAAATAAAAATTCTTATGACTTTAAATTCTCTTTATTCTTTTTTCTCCGAACGCCACGGCCAGATTCACAATGTTTCCATTTCGCATTTCCGCTTCGATCCCCCTCTATCCATCCATCCTTCAAATGAGATGAATTGCGAAATGGAAACACGATCCTCCTCGCATTGTTGGATTAGAGACGCTCAAAGACAATGTCAGTAAGCAAAAGTCATAAGATTCTTGAGATTTTTTTTATAACATTTTTATTAAAACAAATCTATTAATAATATTACATATGAATAATAATTCCATACATTCCATAATGATATTACATAATAAAATTCCATAAAATTATTACAATCCTGACTGATACTTCTAATTTATTTTATTTCTTTTTAAGTGACTTAACCCATATCGGACCGCTGTCCTCTATATAGGATAGTTAATAAAACATTTTTAAAAATAAAATTGGCAAGGATTTTTTGGATGCATTTTGTTATGACGTCTTTAAAATACATAAAATATAATATATAAACAAAAAAACAAGTAACCAATTAAAATTTAATTGAAAAAAAATCTATTTAAATTTTTTTTTTATGAATTGTGATCTTATAATTTAGAATTTTACCGTTATTATGATATTTTTATTGGAGAAATCATAGGGTATTTTTGTACAACATAAACAGTATTTCTGAAGTAAAATGAAATATTTGCTCATGAAAATAGTTTATGTATGCAATTTATATGTCCTTACTGTGTGTCCTACTAATATGTCCTGTTTATAGGAGAACTAGTTACTTGAAAAGTAAAAACTTTTTTCAAAATTTAGCTAGTATCTACTTAATTACACCATAATAATGATATAATTGAAGATTTTAAAATTTTCAAAAATTTAAAATTTTTCAAATCTTAAAATCTTTAAAAAATCGGTGTAGTCCAATATGGGTTAAAATTGTGAATGAAGACGCTGAATCATGAGATAAAAATTCTTATAACTTTAAATTCACTTTATTCTTTTTTCTCCGATCGCCACGGCCAGATTCACAATGTTTCCATTTCACATTTCCGCTTCGATCCCTCTCTATCCATCCCTCCTTCCAAATGAGATGAATTGTGAAATGGAAACACGATCCTCCCAGCGTTGTTAAATTAGAGACGCTCAATTACAATGTCAGTAAGCAATAGTCATAAGATTCTTGAGATTTTTTATAACATCTTTATTAAAACAAATCCATTAATAATATTACATATCTATAACAATTCCGTACATTCCATAATGATATTACATAATAATATTCCATAAAATTATTACAATGCTGACTGATATTTCAATTTTTTTTAAGTGTCTTAAAATTATGAATGAACCCGCTGAAGCATGAAATAAAAATTCTTATGACTTTAAATTCTCTTTATTCTTTTTTCTCCGAACGCCACGGCCAGATTCACAATGTTTCCATTTCGCATTTCCGCTTCGATCCCCTCTATCCATCCATCCTTCCAAATGAGATGAATTGTGAAATGGAAACACGATCCTCCCCGCGTTGTTGGATTAGAGACGCTCAATGACAATGTCAGTAAGCAATAGTCATAAGATTCTTTAAAAACTTTTGTTATAACATTTTTATTAAAACAAATCCATTAATAATATTACATATCAATAATAATTCCATACATTTCATAATGATACTCCATAATAATATTCCATAAAATTATTACAATCCTGAATGATATTTCTTTTTAAGTGTCATTATATTATGCATGAAGACGTTGAAGCATTAAATAACAATTCTTATGACTTTAATTTATCCTTTCTGCGAATGCCACAGTCAGATTCACAATGTTTGCATTTCCGATTTCCGCTTCTATCCCCCCACCCCTATCCACCCATCCTTCCAAATGAGGAGAATTGCGAAATGGAAACCCGAACCTCCCCGCAATGTTGGATTAGAGACGCTCAAAGACAACGCAAAAGTCATAAGATTCTTTAAATACTTTTGAAATAGAAGAATGCCACGGCCAGATTCACAATATATCCATTTTGCATTTCCGCTTCGATCCCCTTATATCCACCCACACTTCCAAATGAAGGGAATTGCGAAATGCAAACACGATCCTCCCAGTGTTGTTGGATTAGAGTATTTAAAATTTTTTTTTAAGAATTCTGATCTTATAATCTGGAAGTTTACCCTTATTATTACCATTTTATTGGAGAAATCATTGGGTATTTTTGTACAACATAAACAGTATTTTTGAAGTAAAATAAAATATTTGCTCATAAAATTAGTTTATGTATGCAATTTATATGTCCTTTCTGTGTGTCCTACTAGTATGTCCTGTTTATAGGACAACTAGTTAATTAAAAAAGTAAAAACTTTTTTTTCAAAATTTTTCTAGTACCTACTAATTACACCATAATAATGATATAATTAAAGATTTTCAAATTTTCAAAAATATTTAATCGGTGTGGACCAATATGTGTTAAAATTATGAATGAACCCGCTGAAGCATGAAATAAAAATTCTTATGACTTTAAATTCTCTTTATTCTTTTTTCTCCGAACGCCACGGCCAGATTCACAATGTTTCAATTTCGCATTTCCGCTTCGATCCCCCTCTATCCATCCATCCTTCAAATGAGATGAATTGCGAAATGGAAACACGATCCTCCTCGCATTGTTGGATTAGAGACGCTCAAAGAAAATGTCAGTAAGCAAAAGTCATAAGATTCTTTAAAGACTTTTGTTATAACATTTTTATTAAAACAAATCCATTAATAATATTACATATCAATAATAATTCTATACATTCCATAATGATACTCCATAATAATATTCCATAAAATTATTACAATCCTGACTGATATTTCTAATTTTTTTTAAGTGTCTTAAAATTATGAATGAAGACGCTCAAAGACAATGTCAGTAAGCAAAAGTCATAATATTCTTGAGACTATTTTTATAACATTTTTATTAAAACAAATCAATTAATAATATTACATATCTATAATAATAATTCCATACATTCCATAATGATATTACATAATATTATTCAATAGATGTATTACAATCCTGACTGATATTTCTCTTTAAGTGTCATTATATTATGAACGAAGACGCTGAAGCATGAAATAAAAATTCTTGTGACTTTAATTTATCCTTTCTGCGAACGCCACGGTCAGATTCACAATGTTTCCATTTCGCATTTCCGCTTCGATCCCCCTCTATCCACCCACCCTTCCAAATGAGGGGAATTGCGAAATGGAAACACGATCCTCCCCGCGTTGTTGGATTAGAGACGCTCAAAGACAATGTCAGTAAGCAAAAGTCATATGATTCTTGAGACTTTTTTTATAACATTTTTATTAAAACAAATCGAGTAATAATATTACATATCCATAATAATTCCATACATTCCATAAAGATATTACATAATGCTTGTAGTATTCCATAAAAGTATTAACATCCTTACTGATATTTCTTTTTATGTGTCTTAAAATTATGAATGAAAACGTTGAGGCGTGAATTAAAAATTCTTATGACTTTAAATTCTCTTTATTCTTTTTTCTCCGAACGCCACGGTCAGATTCACAATGTTTCCATTTCGCATTTCCGCATCGATCCCCCTCTATCCATCCATCCTTCCAAACGAGATGTTTTGTGAAATGGAAACACGATCCTCCCAGCGTTGTTGGATTAGAGACGCTCAAAGAAAATGTCAGTAAGCAAAAGTCATAAGATTCTTGAGACTATTTTTATAACGTTTTTATTAAAACAAATCCATTTAATATTATTACATATCTATAATAATTCCATACATTCCATAATGATATTACATAATAGTATTCAATAAAAGTATTACAATCCTGACTGATATTTCTTTTTATGTGTCTTAAAATTATGAATGAAGACGCTGAAGCATGAAATAAAAATTCTTATGACTTTAAATTCTCTTTATTCTTTTTTCTCCGAACGCCACGGCCAGATTCACAATGTTTCCATTTCGCATTTCCGCTTCGATCCCCTTCCATCCACCCACCCTTCCAAATGAGGGGAATTGCGAAATGGAAACACGATCCTCCCCGCGTTGTTGGATTAGAGACGCTCAAAGACAATGCCAGTAAGCAAAAGTCATAAGATTCTTGAGATTTTTTATAACATTTTTATTAAAACAAATCTATTAATAATATTACATATCTATAATAATTCCATACATTCCATAATTATATTACATAATAGTATTCAATAAATGTAATACAATCCTCACTGATATTTCTTTTAAATTGTCTTAAAATTATGAATGAAGACGCTGAAGCATGAAATAAAAATTCTTATGACTTTAAATTCTCTTTATTCTTTTTTCTACGAACGCCACGGCCAGATTTACAATGTTTCCATTTCGCATTTCCGCATCGATCCCCCTCTATCCATCCATCCTTCCAAATGAGATGAATTATGAAATGGAAACACGATCCTCCTCGCGTTGTTGGATTAGAGACGCTCAAAGACAATGTCAGTAAGCAAAAGTCATAAGATTCTTGAGACTATTTTTATAACATTTTTATTAAAAAAAATCCATTTAATATTATTACATATCTATAATAATTCCATACATTGCATAATGATATTACATAATAGTATTCAATAAAAGTATTACAATCCTGTCTGATATTTCTTTTTAAGTGTCTTAAAATTACGAATGAAGACGCTGAAGCATGAAATAAAAATTCTTATGACTTTAAATTCTCTTTATTCTTTTTTCTCCGAACGCCACGGCCAGATTCACAATGTTTCCATTTCGCATTTCCGCTTCGATCCCCCTCTATCCATCCATCCTTCCAAATGAGATGAATTGTGAAATGGAAACACGATCCTCCCCGCGTTGTTGGATTAGAGACGCTCAATGACAATGTCAGTAAGCAATAGTCATAAGATTCTTGAGAGTTATTTATAACATCTTTATTAAAACAAATCCATTAATAATATTACATATCTCTAGCAATTTCGTACATTCCATAATGATATTACATAATAGTATTCAATAAAAGTATTACAATCCTGACTGATATTTCTTTTTAAGTGTCATTATATTATGAATGAAGACGCTGAAGCATGAAATAAAAATTATGACTTTAATTTATCCGTTCTCCGAACGCCACGGTCAGATTCACAATGTTTGCATTTCGCATTTCAGCTTCGATCCCCCCACCCCTATCCACCCATCCTTCCAAATTAGGAGAATTGCGAAATGGAAACACAATCCTAACCGCAGTGTTGGATTAGAGACGCTCAAAGACAACGCAAAAGTCAAAAGATTCTTTAAAGACTTTTGATATAGAAGAAAGCCACGGCCAGATTCACAAAGCTTCCATTTCGCATTTCAGCTTCGATCCCCTTCTATCCACCCACCCTTCCAAATGAGGGAATTGCGAAATGCAAACACGATCCTCCCCGTGTTGTTGGATTAGACTATTTAAAAATTTTTTAGAGAATTCTGATCTTATAATATAGAATTTTACCGTTATTATTACCTTTTTATTGGAGAAATCATAGGGTACTTTTGTACAACATAAACAGTATTTTTGAAGTAAAATAAAATATTTGCTCATAAAATTAGTTTATGTATGCAATTTATATGTCCTTACTGTGTGTCCTACTAGTATGTCCTGTTTATAGGACAACTAGTTACTTAAAAATTAAAAACTTCTTTTCAAAATTTTTCTAGTATCTCCTTAATTACACCATAATAATGATATAATTGAAGATTTTAAAATTTTCATAAATATTTAATCGGTGTGGTCCAATATGGGTTAAAATTATGAATGAACCCGCTCAAGCATGAAATAGAAATTCTTATATCTTTAAATTCTCTTGATTCTTTTTTCTCCGAACGCCACGGCCAGATTCACAACGTTTCCATTTCGCATTTCCGCTTCGATCCCCCTCTATCCATCCATCCTTCCAAATGATATGAATTGTGAAATGGAAACACGATCCTCCCCACGCTGTTGGATTAGAGACGCTAAATGACAATGTCAGTAAGAAATAGTCATAAGATTCTTGAGACTTTTTCTATAACATCTTTATTAAAACAAATTCATTAATACTATTACATATCTATAACAATTTCGTACATTCCATAATGATATTACATAATAATATTCAATAAAATTATTACAACCCTGACTGATATTTCAATTTTTATAAGTGTCTGAAAATTAAAAATGAACCCGCTGAAGCATGAAATAAAAATTCTTATGACTTTAAATTCTCTTTATTCTTTTTTTTCCGAACGCCACGGCCAGATTCACAATGTTTCCATTTCGCATTTCCGTTTCGATCCCCCTCTATCCATCCATCCTTCCAAATGAGATGAATTGTGAAATGGAAACACGATCCTCCCCGCGTTGTTGGATTAGAGACGCTCAATGACAATGTCAGTAAGCAATAGTGATAAGATTCTTGAGACTTTTTTATAACATCTTTATTAAAACAAATCCATAAATAATATTTCATATTTATAACAATTTCGTACATTCCATAATTATATTACATAATGGTATTCAATAAAAGTATTACAATACTGACTGATATTTCAATTTATTTTTAAGTGTTTTAAAATTATGAATGAACCCGCTGAAGCATGAAATAAAAATTCTTATGACTTTAAATTCTCTTTATTCTTTTTTCTCCGAACGCCACGGCCAGATTCACAATGTTTCCATTTCGCATTTCCGCTTCGATCCCCCTCTATCCACCCACCCTTCCAAATGAGGGAATTGTGAAATGCAAACACGATCCTCCCCGTGTTGTTGGATTACAGACGCTCAAAGACAATGTCAGTAAGCAAAAGTCATAAGATTTTTGAGACTTTTTTTATAACATTTTTATTAAAACAAATCTATTAATAATATTACATATCTATAATAATTCCGTACATTCCATAATTATATTACATAATAGTATTCAATAAAAGTATTACAATCCTGACTGATATTTATTTTTAAGTGTCTTAAAATTATGAATGAAGACGATGAAGCGTGAAATAAAAATTCTTATGACTTTAAATTCTATTTATTCTTTTTTCTCCGAACGCCACGGCCAGATTCACAATGTTTCCATTTCGCATTTCCGCTTCGATCCCCCTCTATCCATCCATCCTTCCAAATTATATGAATTGTGAAAGGGAAACACGATCCTCCCCGCGTTGTTGGATTAGGGACGCTCAATGACAATGTCAGTAAGCAATAGTCATAAGATTCTTGAGAGTTTTTTATAACATCTTTATTAAAACAAATCTATTAATAATATTACATATGTATAATAATTCCGTACATTCCATAATTATATTACATAATAGTATTCAATAAAAGTATCACAATCCTGACTGATATTTCTTTTTAAGTGTCTTAAAATTATGAATGAATCCGCTTAAACATGAAATAAAAATTCTTATGACTTTAAATTCTCTTTATTCTTTTTTCTCCGAACGCCACGGCAAGATTCACAATGTTTCCATTTCGCATTTCCGCTTCGATCCCCCTCTATCCATCCATCCTTCCAAATGAGATGAATTGTGAAATGGAAACACGATCCTCCCCGCGTTGTTGGATTAGAGACGCTCAATGACAATGTCAGTAAGCAATAGTGATAAGATTCTTGAGACTTTTTTATAACATCTTTATTAAAACAAATCCATAAATAATATTTCATATTTATAACAATTTCGTACATTCCATAATTATATTACATAATGGTATTCAATAAAAGTATTACAATACTGACTGATATTTCAATTTATTTTTAAGTGTTTTAAAATTATGAATGAACCCGCTGAAGCATGAAATAAAAATTCTTATGACTTTAAATTCTCTTTATTCTTTTTTCTCCGAACGCCACGGCCAGATTCACAATGTTTCCATTTCGCATTTCCACTTCGATCCCCCTCTATCCACCCACCCTTCCAAATGAGGGAATTGTGAAATGCAAACACGATCCTCCCCGTGTTGTTGGATTACAGACGCTCAAAGACAATGTCAGTAAGCAAAAGTCATAAGATTTTTGAGACTTTTTTTATAACATTTTTATTAAAACAAATCTATTAATAATATTACATATCTATAATAATTCCGTACATTCCATAATTATATTACATAATAGTATTCAATAAAAGTATTACAATCCTGACTGATATTTATTTTTAAGTGTCTTAAAATTATGAATGAAGACGATGAAGCGTGAAATAAAAATTCTTATGACTTTAAATTCTATTTATTCTTTTTTCTCCGAACGCCACGGCCAGATTCACAATGTTTCCATTTCGCATTTCCGCTTCGATCCCCCTCTATCCATCCATCCTTCCAAATTATATGAATTGTGAAAGGGAAACACGATCCTCCCCGCGTTTTTGTATTAGGGACGCTCAATGACAATGTCAGTAAGCAATAGTCATAAGATTCTTGAGAGTTTTTTATAACATCTTTATTAAAACAAATCTATTAATAATATTACATATGTATAATAATTCCGTACATTCCATAATTATATTACATAATAGTATTCAATAAAAGTATCACAATCCTGACTGATATTTCTTTTTAAGTGTCTTAAAATTATGAATGAATCCGCTTAAACATGAAATAAAAATTCTTATGACTTTAAATTCTCTTTATTCTTTTTTCTCCGAACGCCACGGCAAGATTCACAATGTTTCCATTTCGCATTTCCGCTTGGATCCCCCTCTATCCATCCATCCTTCCAAATGAGATGAATTGTGAAATGGAAAAACGATCCTCCCCGCGTTGTTGGATTAGAGACGCACAATGAAAATGAAAGTAAGCAATAGTCATAAGATTCTTGAGACTTTTTTTATAACATCTTTATTAAAACAAATCCATTAATAATATTTCATATCTATAACAATTTCGTACATTCCATAATTATATTACATAATGGTATTCAATAAAAGTATTACAATCCTGACTGATATTTCAATTTATTTTTAAGTGTCTTAAAATTATGAATGAACCCGCTGAATCATGAAATAAAAATTCTTATGACTTTAAATTCTCTTTATTCTTTTTTCTCCGAACGCCACGGCCAGATTCACAATGTTTCCATTTCGCATTTCCGCTTCGATCCCCCTCTATCCATCCATCCTTCCAAATGAGATGAATTGTGAAATGGAAACACGATCCTTCCCGCGTTGTTGGATTAGAGACGCTCAAAGACAATGTCAGTAAGCAAAAGTAATAAGATTCTTGAGATTTTTTTATAACATTTTTATTAAAACAAATCTATTAATAATATTACGCATCTATAACAATTTCGTACATTCCATAATTATATTACATAATGGTATTCAATAAAAGTATGAGAATCCTGACTGATATTTCTTATTAGGTGTCTTAAAATTATGAATGAAGACGCTGAAGCATGAAATAAAAATTCTTATGAATTTAAATTCTCTTTATTCTTTTTTCTCCGAACGCCACGGACAGATTCACAATGTTTGCATTTCGCATTTATCCACCTCTATACATCAGTCCTTCCAAATTAGATGAATTGTGAAATGGAGACACGATCAGTGACGCTCAAAGACAATGTCAGTAAGCAAAAGTAATAAGATTCTTGAGATTTTTTTATAACATTTTTATAAAACAAATCCATTAATAATATTACATATCTATAATAATTCCATACATTCCATAATTATATTACATAATAGTATTCAATAAAAGTATTACAATCCTGACTGATATTTCTTTTTAAGTGTCTTAAAATTATGAATGAAGACGATGAAGCATGAAATAAAAATTCTTATGACTTTAAATTCTGTTTATTATTTTTTCTCCGAATGCCACGCAAGATTCACAATGTTTCCATTTCGCATTTCCGCTTCGATCCTTCTTTATCCATACATCCTTCCAAATGAGATGAATTGCGAAATGGAAACACGATACTCCCCGCGTTGTTGGATTAGAGACGCTAAATGACAATGTCAGTAAGAAATAGTCATAAGATTCTTGAGACTTTTTCTATAACATCTTTATTAAAACAAATTCATTAATACTATTACATATCTATAACAATTTCGTACATTCCATAATGATATTACATAATAATATTCAATAAAATTATTACAACCCTGACTGATATTTCAATTTTTATAAGTGTCTGAAAATTATGAATGAACCCGCTGAAGCATGAAATAAAAATTCTTATGACTTTAAATTTTCTTTATTCTTTTTTTTCCGAACGCCACGGCCAGATTCACAATGTTTCCATTTCGCATTTCCGTTTCGATCCCCCTCTATCCATCCATCCTTCCAAATGAGATGAATTGTGAAATGGAAACACGATCCTCCCCGCGTTGTTGGATTAGAGACGCGCAATGACAATGTCAGTAAGCAATAGTGATAAGATTCTTGAGACTTTTTTATAACATCTTTATTAAAACAAATCCATAAATAATATTTCATATTTATAACAATTTCGTACATTCCATAATTATATTACATAATGGTATTCAATAAAAGTATTACAATACTGACTGATATTTCAATTTATTTTTAAGTGTCTTAAAATTATGAATGAACCCGCTGAAGCATGAAATAAAAATTCTTATGACTTTAAATTCTCTTTATTCTTTTTTCTCCGAACGCCACGGCCAGATTCACAATGTTTCCATTTCGCATTTCCGCTTCGATCCCCCTCTATCCACCCACCCTTCCAAATGAGGGAATTGTGAAATGCAAACACGATCCTCCCCGTGTTGTTGGATTACAGACGCTCAAAGACAATGTCAGTAAGCAAAAGTCATAAGATTTTTGAGACTTTTTTTATAACATTTTTATTAAAACAAATCTATTAATAATATTACATATCTATAATAATTCCGTACATTCCATAATTATATTACATAATAGTATTCAATAAAAGTATTACAATCCTGACTGATATTTCTTTTTAAGTGTCTTAAAATTATGAATGAAGACGATGAAGCATGAAATAAAAATTCTTATGACTTTAAATTCTATTTATTCTTTTTTCTCCGAACGCCACGGCCAGATTCACAATGTTTCCATTTCGCATTTCCGCTTCGATCCCCCTCTATCCATCCATCCTTCCAAATTATATGAATTGTGAAATGGAAACACGATCCTCCCCGCGTTGTTGGATTAGGGACGCTCAATGACAATGTCAGTAAGCAATAGTCATAAGATTCTTGAGAGTTTTTTATAACATCTTTATTAAAACAAATCTATTAATAATATTACATATCTATAATAATTCCGTACATTCCATAATTATATTACATAATAGTATTCAATAAAAGTATCACAATCCTGACTGATATTTCTTTTTAAGTGTCTTAAAATTATGAATGAATCCGCTTAAACATGAAATAAAAATTCTTATGACTTTAAACTCTCTTTATTCTTTTTTCTCCGAACGCCACGGCAAGATTCACAATGTTTCCATTTCGCATTTCCGCTTCGATCCCCCTCTATCCATCCATCCTTCCAAATGAGATGAATTGTGAAATGGAAAAACGATCCTCCCCGCGTTGTTGGATTAGAGACGCACAATGACAATGCCAGTAAGCAATAGTCATAAGATTCTTGAGACTTTTTTTATAACATCTTTATTAAAACAAATCCATTAATAATATTTCATATCTATAACAATTTCGTACATTCCATAATTATATTACATAATGGTATTCAATAAAAGTATTACAATCCTGACTGATATTTCAATTTATTTTTAAGTGTCTTAAAATTATGAATGAACCCGCTGAAGCATGAAATAAAAATTCTAATGACTTTAAATTCTCTTTATTCTTTTTTCTCCGAACGCCACGGCCAGATTCACAATGTTTCCATTTCGCATTTCCGCTTCGATCCCCTTCTATCCATCCATCCTTCCAAATGATGTGAATTGTGAAATGGAAACACGATCCTCCCCGCGTTGTTGGATTAGAGACGTTCAATGACAATGTCAGTAAGCAATAGTCATAAGATTCTTGAGAGTTTTTTATAACATCTTTATAAAAACAAATCCATTAATAATATTACATATCTATAGCAATTTCGTACGTTCCATAATGATATTACATAATAATATTCCATAAAATTATTACAACCCTGACTGATATTTCAATTTTTTTAAGTGTCTTAAAATTATGAATGAACCCGCTTAAACATGAAATAAAAATTCTTATGACTTTAAATTCCCTTTATTCTTTTTTCTCCGAACGCCACGGCCAGATTCACAATGTTTCCATTTCGCATTTACGCTTCGATCCCCCTCTATCCATCCATCCTTCCAAATGATATGAATTGTGAAATGGAAACACGATCCTCGCCGCGTTGTTGGATTAGAGACGCTCAATGACAATGTCAGTAAGCAATAGTCATAAGATTCTTGAGAGTTATTTATAACATCTTTATTAAAACAAATCCATTAATAATATTACATATCTCTAGCAATTTCGTACATTCCATAATGATATGACATAATAATAATCCATAAAATTATTACAACACTGACTGATATTTCAAAATTTTTTAAGTGTCTTAAAATTATGAATGAACCCGCTTAAACATGAAATAAAAATTCTTATGACTTTAAATTCTCTTTATTCTTTTTTCTCCGAACGCCACGGCCAGATTCACAATGTTTCCATTTCGCATTTCCGCTTCGATCCCCTTCTATCCACCCACCCTTCCAAATGAGGAAATTGCGAAATGCAAACACGATCCTCCCCGTGTTGTTGGATTAGAGACTCTCAAAGACAATGTCAGTAAGCAAAAGTCCTAAGATTCTTGAGACTTTTTTTATAAAATTTTTATTAAAACAAATCTATTAATAATATCACATATCTATAATAATTCCATACATTCCATAATTATATTACATAAAAGTATTCAATAAAAGTAATACAATTCTGACTGATATTTCTTTTTATGTGTCTTAAAATAATGAATGAAGACGATGAAGAATGAAATAAAAATTCTTATGACTTTAAATTCTCTTTATTCTTTTTTTCAAAGTTTCCATTTCGCATTTCCGCTTCGATCCCCTTCTATCCAACCACCCTTCCAAATGAGGGAATTGCGAAATGCAAACACGATCCTCCCCGTGTTGTTGGATTACAGACGCTCAAAGACAATGTCAGTAAGCAAAAGTCATAAGATTCTTGAGACTTTTTTTATAACATATTTATTAAAACAAATCTATTAATAATATTACATATCTATAATAATTCCATACATTCCATAATTATATTACATAATAGTATTCAATAAAAGTATTATAATCCTGACTGATATTTCTTTTTAAGTGTCTTAAAATTATGAATGAAGACGCTGAAGCATGAAATAAAAATTCTTATGACTTTAAATTCTCTTTATTCTTTTTTCTCCGAACGCCACGGCCAGATTCAAAATGTTTCCATTTCGCATTTCCGCTTCGATCCCCCTCTATCCATCCATCCTTCCAAATGAGATGAATTGTGAAATGGAAACACGATCTTCCCCGCGTTGTTGGATTAGAGACGCTCAATGACAATGTCAGTAAGCAATAGTCATAATATTCTTGAGACTTTTTCTATAACTTCTTTATTAAAACAATTCATTTAATAATATTTCATATTAACAATTTCGTACATTCCATAATTATATTACATAATGGTATTCAATAAAAGTATTACAATCCTGACTGATATTTAAATTTATTTTTAAGTGTCTTAAAATTATGAATGAACCCGCTGAAGCATGTAATAAAAATTCTTATGACTTTAAATTCTCTTTATTCTTTTTTCTCCGAACGCCACGGCCAGATTCACGATATTTCCATTTCGCATTTCCGCTTCGACTTTTTTTAGAGACGCTCAATGACAATGTAAGAAAGCAATAGTCATAAGATTTTTGAGACTTTTTTTATAACATCATTGTTAAAACAAATCCATGAATCATATTACATATCTATAACAATTTCGTACATTCCATAATGATATTACATAATAATATTCCATAAAATTATTACAAACCTGACTGATATTTCAATTTTTTTTAAAGTCTTAAAATTATGAATGAACCCGCTGAAGCATGAAATAAAAATTCTTATGACTTTAAATTCTCTTTATTCTTTTTTTTCCGAACGCCACGGCCAGATTCACATTGTTTCCATTTCGCATTTCCGTTTCGACCCCCCTCTATCCATCCATCCTTCCAAATGAGATGAATAGTGAAATGGAAACACGATCCTCCCCGCGTTGTTGGATTAGAGACGCTCAATGACAATGTCAGTAAGCAATAGTCATAAGATTCTTGAGACTTTTTTATAACATCTTTATTAAAACAAATCCATTAATAATATTTCATATTTATAACAATTTCGTACATTCCATAATTATATTACATAATGGTATTCAATAAAAGTATTACAATCCTGACTGATATTTCAATTTATTTTTAAGTGTCTTAAAATTATGAATGAACCGGCTGAAGCATGAAATAAAAATTCTTATGACTTTAAATTCTCTTTATTCTTTTTTCTCCGAACGCCACGGCCAGATTCACAATGTTTACATATCGCATTTCCGCTTCGATCCCCATCTATCCTTCCATCCTTCCAAATGAGATGAATTGTGAAATGGAAACACGATCCTCCCCGCGTTGTTGGATTAGAGACGCTCAATGACAATGTCAGTAAGCAATAGTCGTAAGATTCTTGAGACTTTTTTTATAACATCTTTAATAAAACAAATCCATTAATAAAATTTCATATCTATAACAATTTCGTACATTCCATAATTATATTACATAATGGTATTCAATAAAAGTATTACAATCCTGACTGATATTTCAATTTATTTTTAAGAGTCTTAAAATTATGAATGAACCCGCTGAAGCATGAAATAAAAATTCTTATGACTTTAAATTCTCTTTATTCTTTTTTCTCCGAACGCTACGGCAAGATTCACAATGTTTTCATTTCGCATTTCCGCTTCGATCCCCTTCTATCCAACCACCCTTCCAAATGAGGGAATTGCGAAATGCAAACACGATCCTCCCCGTGTTGTTGGATTACAGACGCTCAAAGACAATGTCAGTAAGCAAAAGTCATAAGATTCTTGAGACTTTTTTTATAACATTTTTATTAAAACAAATCTATTAATAATATTACATATCTATAATAATTCCATACATTCCATAATGATATTACATAATAGTATTCTATAAAAGTATTACGATCCTGACTGATATTTCTTTTTAAGTGTTTTAATATTATGAATGAAGACGCTGAAGTATGAAATAAAAATTCTTATGACTTTAAATTCTCTTTATTCTTTTTTCTCCGAACGCCACGGCAGATTCACAATGTTTCCTTTTCGCATTTCCGCTTCTATCCCCCTCTATCCATCTATCCTTCCAAATGAGATAAATTGCGAAATGGAAACACGATCCTCCCCGCGTTGTTGGATTAGAGACGCTCAAAGACAATGTCAGTAAGCAAAAGCCATAATATTCTTGAGACTTTTTTTATAACTTCTTTATTAAAACAAATCCATTAATAATATTTCATATTAACAATTTCGTACATTCCATAATTATATTACATAATGGTATTCAATAAAAGTATTACAATCCTGACTGATATTTCAATTTATTTTTAAGTGTCTTAAAATTATGAATGAACCCGCTGAAGCATGAAATAAAAATTCTTATGACTTTAAATTCTCTTTATTCTTTTTTCTCCGAACGCCACGGCAGATTCACAATGTTTCCATTTCGCATTTCCGCTTCTATCCCCCTCTATCCATCTATCCTTCCAAATGAGATAAATTGCGAAATGGAAACACGATCCTCTCCGCGTTGTTGGATTAGAGACGCTCAAAGACAATGTCAGTAAGCAAAAGTCATAAGATTCTTGAGACTTTTTTTATAACATTTTTATAAAACAAATCCATTAATAACATTACATATTAATGATTTCGTACATTCCATAATTATATTACATAATGGTATTCAATAAAAGTATTACAATCCTGACTGATATTTCAATTTATTTTTAAGTGTCTTAAAATTATGAATGAACCCGCTGAAGCATGTAATAAAAATTCTTATGACTTTAAATTCTCTTTATTCTTTTTTCTCCGAACGCCACGGCCAGATTCACGATGTTTCCATTTCGCATTTCCGCTTCGACTTTTTTTAGAGACGCTCAATGACAATGTCAGAAAGCAATAGTCATAAGATTCTTCAGATTTTTTTTATAACATCTTTATTAACACAAATCCATGAATCATATTACCTATCTATAACAATTTCGTACATTCCATAATGATATTACATAATAATATTCCATAAAATTATTACAAACCTGACTGATATTTCAATTTTTTTTTTTAAAGTCTTAAAATTATGAATGAACCCGCTGAAGCATGAAATAAAAATTCTTATGACTTTAAATTCTCTTTATTCTTTTTTTTACGAACGCCACGTCCAGATTCAAAATGTTTCCATTTCGCATTTCCGTTTCGATCCCCCTCTATCCATCTATCCTTCCAAATGAGATGAATTGTGAAATGGAAACACGATCCTCCCCGCGTTGTTGGATTAGAGACGCACAATGACAATGTCAGTAAGCAATAGTCATAAGATTCTTGAGAGTTTTTTATAACATCTTTATAAAAACAAATCCATTAATAATATTACATATCTATAGCAATTTCGTACGTTCCATAATGATATTACATAATAATATTCCATAAAATTATTACAACCCTGACTGATATTTATATTTTTTAAGTGTCTTAAAATTATGAATGAACCCGCTTAAACATGAAATAAAAATTCTTATAACTTTAAATTCTCTTTATTCTTTTTTCTCCGAACGCCACAGCAAGATTCACAATGTTTCCATTTCGCATTTCCGCTTCGATCCCCCTCTATTCATCCATCCTTCCAAATGAGTTGAATTGTGAAATGTAAACACGATCCTCCCCGCGTTGTTGGATTAGAGACGCTCAATGGCAATGTCAGTAAGCAATAGTCATACGATTCTTGAGACTTTTTTTATAACATCTTTATTAAAACAAATCCATTAATAATATTTCATATCTATAACAATTTCGTACATTCCATAATTATATTACATAATGGTATTCAATAAAAGTATTACAATCCGGACTGATATTTCAATTTATTTTTAAGTGTCTTAAAATTATGAATGAACCCGCTGAAGCATGAAATAAAAATTCTTATCACTTTAAATTCTCTTATTTTTTCTCCGAACGCCACGGCCAGATTCACAATGTTTCCATTTCGCATTTCCGCTTCGATCCCCCTCTATCCATCCATCCTTCCAAATGAGATGAATTGTAAATGGAAACACGATCCTCCCCGTGTTGTTGGATTACAGATGCTCAAAGACAATGTCAGTAAGCAAAAGTCATAAGATTCTTGAGACTTTTTTATAACATTTTTATTAAAACAAATCTATTAATAATATTACATATCTATAATAATTCCATACATTCCATAATTATATTACATAATAGTATTCAATAAAAGTTTTACAATCCTGACTGATATTTCTTTTTAAGTGTCTTAACATTATGAATGAAGACGATGAAGCATGAAATAAAAATTCTTATGACTTTAAATTCTCTTTATTCTTTTTTCTCCGAACGCCACGGCCAGATTCACAATATTTCCATTTCGCATTTCCGCTTCGATCCCCCTCTATCCATCCATCCTTCCAAATGATATGAATTGTGAAATGGAAACACGATCCTCCCCGCGTTGTTGTATTAGAGACGCTCAATGACAATGTCAGTAAGCAATAGTCATAAGATTCTTGAGAGTCTTTTATAACATCTTTATTAAAACAAATCCATAAATAATATTACATATCTATAGCAATTTTGTACATTCCATAATGATATTACATAATAATATTCCATAAAATTATTACAACCCTGACTGATATTTCAATTTTTTTTATGTCTTAAAATTATGAATGAACCCGCTTAAACATGAAATAAAAATTCTGGAAGCAGGACGTTTCGGTCCCGACACTTCGGTCCCGCCATTTCGGTCCCGCCGTTTCGGTCCCGAGACATTTCGGTCCCGAGACATTTCGGTCCCAAGACATTTCGGTCCCGAGACAATTCGGTCCCAAGACATTTCAGTCCCGAGACATTTCGGTCCCAAGACATTTCGGTCCCGAGACAATTCGGTCCCAAGACATTTCGGTCCCGAGACATTTCGGTCCCGAGACAATTCGGTCCCGAGACATTTCGGTCCCAAGACATTTCGGTCCCGAGACATTTCGGTCCCGAGACAATTCGGTCCCAAGACATTTCGGTCCCGAGACATTTCGGTCCCGAGACATTTCGGTCCCAAGACATTTCGGTCCCGAGACAATTCAGTCCCAAGACATTTCGATCCCGAGACAATTCAGTCCCAAGAAAATTTCGGTCCCCAGATATTTCGGTCCCTTCTCCAGCAAGCTGAAATTTTGTGCACTTGAAATAGGTGACAATTTTATAGAGGACATTGTAGAGTTTTTTAAATAAAGGCCTTAAAATTTTAGTAAACACACACAAATTTCGTATGGTAATCATTTTAAAAAACAAGAGGGGGGGGGGGGGATTGACATTTTCTATATTTTAGTGCATCATAAGTATAAGGGTCTGATAAAGTAAAACATTTATAACTCGATCTATAATTATCGCAAAACACTCATATTTTGTATGGTAAACGTAATCTTTATAAAAGGAGGGACATTATCAAATTTTTTAACTGAACTCCCTAAATTTTAGTATAACTCGAATATAAGGACTCGAAAACGCAAACACTTATAACACAGATCAAAATTGTCGTAGCCCACACAAATTTCCTATGATAATCATAATCTTTTTATAAGGCAGGTGGGGGGGGGGGGGCTCTGTTGACTTTTTATACATTTTAGTGTATCTTAAGTATAAGGTCCTGATAAATTAAAACATTTATAACTCTCTCTGTAATTATCGTAATCACACTCATATTTTGTACGGTAATCGTAATCTTTAAAAAAAGAGGTACATTATAAGATTTTTTAACTGAACCCTTGAAGTTTTAGTATAACCGAATATAAGGGCCCGAAAACCGCAAACACTTATAACTCGCAATCAAATTATAGCACCCCATGCAAATTTTATATGGTAGAAGTAATCGTTTTCAGGAGTGGGGGAAGGGGGAGTTCTGTGGATTCTTTATAGAAGCTCCTCATATTTTAGTCTATCATAAATATAAAGTCCAGACAATTTAAAAATATTTATAAGTCGAGCTTTAATTTTCATATGCAAATGCCCATGCCAAAATGCACATATTCAATTGTATATAATTTGCACACTATGTGATTAATAATGAAAAAATCTGCAAATATTTTTACAAATCTTTATTTTATCCTATTACTAGCAGGCTCTGCCCGCTGCGCTGGTCAACATTTCCAAATGAACCTTGGATTAAACTAAATGGTGAATTTGAACTTGTATTTTAAACAATATGGATCTTCAGCTTGACCTTGCACATTACTGAAAACGATGCGAACGCCATTGCGATATAATGTTATCTTAAGCGTTGGACAAAATTTAGCAATTAAGAAGTAATTGTTTTAGTTGATTATAAACAGCGCACTTATGGTCGGGTAATGAGACCGTTATGACAACAGGAATTAATACCTCTGTAACTAATCAACATATAATGAAATCGTATATACTAACACCATTCCTAAAAGTCATGTAACAGGGCCACTTGTAACAAAATATGTTCTGTAGATTTTTTTAAAAAGTCTAAACTTTCATAATCAGGTTCACTTAATTTTTGAACTTTTACTGTTGCTCTATAACTAAGTACCCTTGAACAATATGTATACACTAAAACCTTTCCAAAATTATTACCTAACTAATTGAGGTATATCCTACGAAAGTATTATAAACAATCGGAATGAAATACAAATTTCCGTTGTAAATATATAGTAGATGATGATGATGCGATTTTGTGTAATAGAATTCATAGTAAAGTTTTCGCTTCAAACAAAAACGACGCTTTCAACATTAAAGCTAATACACCAATATGTGAAGTATCCGATTACGGAAGGTTAACTTGAATTCTCATGAGCAACTACTCAAAGAAAAGTGAATATGTGGCTTTTGTGATACTTTTATGTCAGCCGGGCGCAGGTAATAAATCAATAAAGATTGTTTTCATAGCATATTCTTATTTTATTATTTTCATTTAAAACACAAACCTTTCACTCATTTAATTTAAAATGCATGCCTTATACTAATTTCATTTAAAAAACTGAAAAGATAAACAATAACAGGAAATAATGCCATAATTAAAAGCAAAAAAATATTTTCAATTTACATACGCAAAATGTAACTACTGCTACTGGGAATTTTAAAAATGCTATCAGCGAGATGTGCGCACGGTTGTTATAAATGTACCCATTTTTTCTTCTTACCGAGGAGCAATTTATAAATCGCACAATATTATTCCAATTCCAATTTCTTTCATTGAGGAACCTATGACCGGAAAAAATGGAAAACGACTCTTGTAGATTCTTCGGATGACGGCATCGGACGCCATAAACCGAGTTTATATATATGAAAATAATTTTTAAGTCGTTACAAACATTGCTTTCATACTTAAATATTTTCATTGGTACTACTTGTTATCCCGTCGACCAATTTCGCCAAATTATATAAATCGCCAAACCATTCGCCAAATTATATAAATTGACATAATCTTTATTTTAAATAACGAAATAACAAATAAATTAGTATAACATTAATATAAATACAAATAAAACGTCGAAATTAAAATCACTTGATGACGTAAACACGTGTAGTTTGTTTAAATTCAAGTGAATTTGATATTTACGATCAACCATTATTGGCATTTAATCTTATAGTTTGACGATAGATTTTTGGTCGACGGAATATCTAAGTAGTACCTTTTCCATTTTTGTTTTATAACGCTAAATTCTCAGTAATTTTTTCCCTTTTATTTTACATAAAATCACTATTTTTTTAAAAAAAATAAGATGCTTGCATTTTTATTTCAAACTCATAGAGCCGTTTTTATTTTTTAGCCAAAAGGGTTGATTTGAATTTTTTCCGTTGCTAGAGTAACGGATGTAATGATAAATATTTTGAGGTTTAGATGCCAAAGACACCGCCAAATTAGAAAAATATGAAATGTGTCATGAACTGTTCGACTTATAAAAATTTATTTGGTAGCATTCGATTCAGCATACAAAACTACATTAAATATGCTACCATTTGACGCATAATTTTGATATTCGATTTTTTTTCCCCTCCCCGTGCAAAAACCATTAGGGGTGACACTTTAGAAAATCCTTTCTTAGCAGAAGTTTATGTCATAAGAAGTATTTTTACCACGATTTTCAAGATTTTAGGTTCAGTAGTTTGCGCTGTGCGGTAATTAGTCCCCTAATCCAGACTTTATTGTATATACTATATTAGATATTTGATTTTGCGGTGAATCGATGATCGAAAATTAGTCCAATATCATTTGAAATATTACATAACAGAGGAGAAAGTACGAAGAAAGACGAAGAAGAAATGACGAATTACAAAAGACTTGTAATTTTTTTTTTTCAAAATGTTGAATTTTTCCATAGTAATAACGTATTAAAACATAAATTTCCTTAAAAATTATCTTTATTTCCTAGATTTCGAATCTGTGAATTTTCCTATAAATGAAATTGGCTATATGACTTGAGAAAATAGATAATATTTGCTTAAATAAAATGGGTAATATTCGTTGATCTGAGTTCGAGTTTATAAATATCACATGCTTTCGGAATTACGGCGAAAAACATTTTAAAAAGTATGAAATTATTTTACAATATGTATGTGTGGCAGAAATTCACACTGAAATTTAAGTATTCGATTCCATTTTTAAAATATTAACTGATATCTATATAAGTTACAATTGAATATGAAAATGTACTCAAAAAATGATCTCTTTCACCTAAAAAAACACCATTTGTGAGAACATCCTCAAGCTAATGTCACGCTTATGCATTTTTGGCTTAAAATCACATTGTTTGGCGACAAAAGAAAAATAAAAAATTGTAAAGAAACAAATAGTAATTACACATGTGACTCAGAATTACATCTGCTTGTTTCTTCTATAAGTCACGTGATGGGACAATTAGATATAAAAAAAAAAGAAAAGAACAGAACAGAAAGAAAATGTCGTTAAAATTTCATCTAATCAAATTTTCAGATTCGTTTCCATATCTAACGCAAGCGATAAAGAGCCAAATATTGCGTATCAAGTGTAATATTTCTTATTAAATTAATTTTTAAGCATTACAAATATTTCTTTCAGGTTTTGATTAAATGTTTCCGTTTTTTAATATTATCACTCATTAAAACGGATTTTCTTCTTCTTTTTTTTCATCTAAATAAAATTAGTAACAGTTTTTTTTATTTTTCGAGATTTAATAGCCGTTTCAATTTTTTTTTTTTATCAACGATGAATTTCGCCAAGAAATAAAATGGTAACCTTATCGCCCAAAATAACAGAATTTTCCGTCATAATTCTAAAACTAATATAGGTAGAATAATGTGTTATAGCTTAAAACCTTCCCTGAAACAATACCTATCTAATAGGTATAGGTTCCGTAAAAATCCATGCAGTAGAACTCGAAATCTAGGCGTTCGGAACGAAATTTCCGTTAGGATTTTATATATATAATAGATAATAGAATAGATAATAGATTTTATATATATATAATAGAATAGATAATAGACTATGTGTTATGAACTATCTCAAAGTTTAAAACAGATCGCATTGTTAGATTTCCTAATTTTAACAATATCGCGTTATGTTAGTTCCACATTCCACCACCAGGGAGCGCACTAACGAAAGCGTATCTGAACGAAACTCCTTCATGCAACCTTTCCGTAGATACATGAATCGGGAGGGTGGCGGTCTTAACCAATAATTTAAGATAATTGCTGAAATTACTACGAAAAATATTTTAAAGGGGCTTCTACGCGGGCCCCTAATAGAGTTAGAGGAAATCGGAAGACGTCAAAATAATCGCGGGGAAAAGTTTGCTTGGGTGCTTCGGAGCTACTTTGGGCGCGAGATCTAAGCTCTACGACCAATAGGAGCCCAGATATTTAAGGAAATATGAAGTAACAAAGTCCAAAATAATAGAATTTTCCGTAATAATTCTTAACTAATCTAGGTAGAATAATGTGTTATAGCTTAAAACCTTCCCTGGAACGATACCTATCTAACGGTATAAGTTCCGTAAAAATCCATGCGGTAGAACTCGAAATCTCGGCGTTCGGAACGAAATTTCCGTTTGGATTATATATATATAATAGACTAGCAGGCTATGCCCGCTGCGCTGGTCAGTATTTCCAAATGAACCTTGGATTAAACTAAATGGCGAATTTGAACTTGTATTTTAAACAATATGGATCTTCAGCTTTACCTTGCACATTACTGAAAACGATGCGAACGCCATTGCGATATAATGTTATCTTAAGCGTTGGACAAAATTTAGCAATTAAGAAGTAATTGTTTTAGTTGATTATAAACAGCGCACTTATGGTCGGGTAATGAGACCGTTATGACAACAGGAATTAATACCTCTGTAACTAATCAACATATAATGAAATCGTATATACTAACACCATTCCTAAAAGTCGTGCAACAGGACCACTTGTAACAAAATATGTTCTGTAGATTTTTCTAAAAAGGCTAAACTTTCATAATCAGGTTCACTTAATTTTTGAACTTTTACTGTTGCTCTATAACTACATACCCTTGAACAATATGTATACACTAAAACCTTTCCAAAATTATTACCTAACTAATTGTGGTATATCCTACGAAAGTATTATAAACAATCGGAATGAAATACAAATTTCCGTTGTAAATATATAGTAGATGATGATGATGCGATTTTGTGTAATAGAATTCATAGTAAAGTTTTCGTTTCAAACAAAAACGATGCTTTCAACATTAAAGCTAATACACCAATATGTGAAGTATCCGATTACGGAAGGTTAACTTGAATTCTCATGAGCAACTACTCAAAGAAAAGTGAATATGTGGCTTTTGTGATACTTTTATGTCAGCCGGGCGCAGGTAATATATCAATAAAGATTGTTTTCATAGCATATTCTTATTTTATTATTTTCATTTAAAACACAAACCTTTCACTCATTTAGTTTAAAATGCATGCCTTATACTAATTTCATTTAAAAAACTGAAAAGATAAACAATAACAGGAAATAATGCCATAATTAAAAGCAAAAAAATATTTTTAATTTACATACGCAAAATGTAACTACTGCTACTGGGAATTTTTAAAATGCTATCAGCGAGATGTGCGCACGGTTGTTATAAATGTACCCATTTTTTCTTCTTATC
Organism: Maratus speciosus; assembly: GCA_963932465.1. NCBI lineage: Eukaryota > Metazoa > Arthropoda > Arachnida > Araneae > Salticidae > Maratus > Maratus speciosus. The sequence goes on from OZ010792.1 coordinate 587,650,440, forward strand.
GAGGAGCAATTTATAAATCGCACAATATTATTCCAATTTCTTTCATTGAGGAACCTATGACCGAAAAAAATGGAAAAAGACTCTTGTCTTCGGATGATGGCATCTGACGTCATAAACCGAGTTTATATATATGAAAATAATTTTTAAGTCGTTACAAACATTGCTTTCATACTTAAATATTTTCATTGGTACTACTTGTTATCCCGTCGACAAATTTTGCCAAATTATATAAATCGCCAAATCATTCGCCAAATTAGATAAATTGACATAATCTTTATTTTAAATAACGAAATAACAAATAAATTAGTAAAACATTAATAAAAATACAAATAAAACGTCGAAATTAAAATCGCTTGATGACGTAAACACGTGTAGTTTGTTTAAATTCAAGTGAATTTGATATTTACGATCAACCATTATTGGCATTTAATCTTATAGTTTGACGATAGATTTTTGGTCGACGGAATATCTAAGTAGTACTTTTTCCATTTTTGTTTTATAACGCTAAATTCTCAGTAATTTTTTCCCTTTTATTTTACATAAAATCACTATTTTTTTTTTTTAAATTAAGATGCTTGCATTTTTATTTCAAACTCATAGAGCAGTTTTTAATTTTTAGCCAAAAGGGTTGATTTGAATTTTTTCCGTTGCTAGAGTAACGGATGTAATGATAGATATTTCGAGGTTTAAATGCCAAAGACACCGCCAAATTAGAAAAATATGAAATGTGTCATGAACTGTTGGACTTATAAAAATTTATTTGGTAGCATTCGATTCAGCATACAAAACTACATTAAAATATGCTATCATTTGACGCATAATTTTGATATTCGATTTTTTCCCCCTCCCCGTGCAAAAACCATTAAGGGTGACACTTTAGAAAATCCTTTCTTAGCAGAAGTTTGTCATAAGAAGTATTTTTACCACGATTTTCAAGATTTTAGGTTCAGTAGTTTGCGCTGTGCGTTAATTAGTCCCCTAATCCAGACTTTATTTTATATACTATATTAGATATGCGATTTTGCGGTGAATCGATGATCGAAAATTAGTCCAATATCATTTGAAATATTACATAACAGAGGAGAAAGTACGAAGAAAGACGAAGAAGAAATGACGAATTACAAAAGACTTGTAATTTTTTTTTTTCAAAATGTTGAATTTTTCCATAGTATAACGTATTAAAACATAAATTTCCTTAAAAATTATCTTTATTTCCTAGATTTCGAATCTGTGAATTTTCCTATAAATGAAATTGGCGATATGACTTGAGAAAAAATGAAATAAACAATAGATAATATTTGCTTAAATAAAATGGGTAATATTCGTTGATCTGAGTTCGAGTTTATAAATATCACATGCTTTCGGAATTACGGCGAAAAACATTTTAAAAAGTATGAAATTATTTTACAATATGTATGTGTGGCAGAAATTCACACTGAAATTTAAGTATTCGATTCCATTTTTAAAATATTAACTGATATCTATATAAGTTACAATTGAATATGAAAATGTACTCAAAAAATGATCTCTTTCATCTAAAAAAACACCATTTGTGAGAACATCCTCAAGCTAATGTCACGCTTATGCATTTTTGGCTTAAAATCACATTGTTTGGCGACAAAAGAAAAATAAAAAATTGTAAAGAAACAAATAGTAATTACACATGTGACTCACAATTACATCTGCTTGTTTCTTCTAAGTCACGTGATGGGACAATTAGATATAAAAATAAAAGAAAAGAACAGAACAGAAAGAAAATGTCGTTAAAATTTCATCTAATCAAATTTTCAGATTCGTTTCCATATCTAACGCAAGCGATAAAGAGCCAAATATTGCGTATCAAGTGTAATATTTCTTATTAAATTAATTTTTAAGCATTACAAATATTTCTTTCAGGGTTTGATTAAATGTTTCCGTTTTTTAATATTATCACTCATTAAAACGGATTTTCTTCTTCTTTTTTTCTTTTTTTTTTCATTTAAATAAAATTAGTAACAGTTTTTCTTTTATTTTTCGAGGTTTAATAGCCGTTTCATTTTTTTTTTATCAACGATGAATTTCGCCAAGAAATAAAATGGTAACCTTATCGCCCAAAATAACAGAATTTTCCGTCATAATTCTAAAACTAATATAGGTAGAATAATGTGTTATAGCTTAAAACCTTCCCTGAAACAATACCTATCTAACGGTATAGGTTCCGTAAAAATCCATGCAGTAAAACTCGAAATCTAGGCGTTCGGAACGAAATTTCCGTTTGGATTTTATATATATAATAGATAATAGAATAGATAATAGATTTTATATATATATAATAGAATAGATAATAGATTATGTGTTATGAACTATCTCAAAGTTTAAAACAGATCGCATTGTTAGATTTCCTAATTTTAACAATATCGCATTATGTTAGTTCCACATTCCACCACCAGGGAGCGCACTCTATTCTTAACGAAAGCGTATCTGAACGAAACTCCTTCATGCAACCTTTCCGTAGATACATGAATCGGGAGGGTGGCGGTCTTAACCAATAATTTAAGATAATTGGTGAAATTACTACGAAAAATATTTTAAAGGGGCTCTACGCGGGCCCCTAATAGAGTTAGAGGAAATCGGAAGACGGCAAAATAATCGCGGGGAAAAGTTTGCTTGGGTGCTCTGGAGCTACTTTTGGCGCGAGATCTAAGCTCTACGACCAATAGGAGCCCAGATATTTAAGGAAATATGAAGTAACAAAGTCCAATATAATAGAATTTTCCGTAATAATTCTATAACTAATCTAGGTAGAATGATGTGTTATAGCTTAAAACCTTCCCTGGAACGATACCTATCTGACGGTATAAGTTCCGTAAAAATCCATGCGGTAGAACTCGAAATCTCGGCGTTCGGAACGAAATTTCCGTTTGGATTATATATACATAACTAGCAGGCTATGCCCGCTGCGCTGGTCAATATTTCCAAATGGACTTTGGATTAAACTAAATGGTGAATTTGAACTTGTATTTTAAACAATATGGATCTTCAGCTTGACCTTGCTCATCACTGAAAACGATGCGAACGCCATTGCGATATAATGTTATCTTAAGCGTTGGACAAAATTTAGCAATTAAGAAGTAATTGTTTTAGTTGATTATAAACAGCGCACTTATGGTCGGGTAATGAGACCGTTATGACAACAGGAATTAATACCTCTGTAACTAATCAACATATAATGAAATCGTATATACTAACACCATTCCTAAAAGTCATGCAACAGGGCCACTTGTAACAAAATATGGTCTGTAGATTTTTTTAAAAAGGCTAAACTTTCATAATCAGGTTCACTTAATTTTTGAACTTTTACTGTTGCTCTATAACTAAGTACCCTTGAACAATATGTATACACTAAAACCTTTCCAAAATTATTACCTAACTAATTGTGGTATATCCTACGATAGTATTATAAACAATCGGAATGAAATACAAATTTCCGTTGTAAATATATAGTAGATGATGATGATGCGATTTTGTGTAATAGTAAAGTTTTCGCTTCAAACATAAACGATGCTTTCAACATTAAAGCTAATACACCAATATGTTAAGTATCCGAATACGGAAGGTTAACTTAAATTCTCATGAGCAACTACTCGAAGAAAAGTGAATATGTGGCTTTTGTGATATTTTTATGTCAGCCGGGCGCAGATAATAAATCAATAAAGATTCTTTTCATAGCATATTCTTATTTTATTATTTTCATTTAAAACACAAACCTTTCACTCATTTCATTTAAAATGCATGCCTTATACTAATTTCATTTAAAAAACTGAAAAGATAAACAATAACAGGAAATAATGCCATAATTAAAAACAAAAAAATATTTTTAATTTACATACGCAAAATGTAACTACTGCTACTGGGAATTTTAAAAATGCTATCAGCGAAATGTGCGCACGGTTGTTATAAATGTACCCATTTTTTCTTGTTATCGAGGAGCAATTTATAAATCGCACAATATTATTCCAATTCCAATTTCTTTCATTGAGGAACCTATGACCGGAAAAAATGGAAAAAGACTTTTGTAGATTCTTCGGATGACGGCATCTGACGCCATAAACCGAGTTTATATATATGAAAATAATTTTTAAGTCGTTACAAACATTGCTTTCATACTTAAATATTTTCATTGGTACTACTTGTTATCCCGTCGACCAATTTCGCCAAATTATATAAATCGCCAAACCATTCGCCAAATTATATAAATTGACATAATCTTTATTTTAAATAACGAAATAACAAATAAATTAGTATAACATTAATAAAAATACAAATAAAACGTCGAAATTAAAATCACTTGATGACGTAAACACGTGTAGCTTGTTTAAATTCAAGTGAATTTGATATTTACGATCAACCATTATTGGCATTTAATCTTATAGTTTGACGATAAATTTTTGGTCGACGGAATATCTAAGTAGTGCATTTTCCATTTTTGTTTTATAACGCTAAATTCTCAGTAATTTTTTTCCTTTTATTTTACATAAAATCACTATTTTTTTTAAAAAAAATAAGATGCTTGCATTTTTATTTCAAACTCATAGAGCCGTTTTTATTTTTTAGCCAAAAGGGTTGATTTGAATTTTTTCCGTTGCTAGAGTAACGGATGTAATGATAGATATTTTGAGGTTTAGATGCCAAAGACACCGCCAAATTAGAAAAATATGAAATGTGCCATGAACTGTTGGCTTATAAAAATTTATTTGGTAGCATTCGATTCAGCATACAAAACTACATTAAAATATGCTATCATTTGACGCATAATTTTTATATTCGATTTTTTTCCCCTCCACGTGCAAAAACCATTAGGGGTGACACTTTAGAAAGTCCTTTCTTAGCAGAAGTCTATGTCATAAGAAGTATTTTTACCACGATTTTCAAGATTTTAGGTTCAGTAGTTTGCGCTGTGCGTTAATTAGTCACCTAATCCAGACTTTATTTTATATACTATATTAGATATTCCATTTTGCGGTGAATCGATGATCGAAAATTAGTCCAATATCATTTGAAATATTACATAACAGAGGAGAAAGTACGAAGAAAGACGAAGAAGAAATGACGAATTACAAAAGACTTGTATTTTTTTTTTTTCAAAATGTTGAATTTTTCGATAGTAATAACGTATTAAAACATAAATTTCCTTAAAAATTATCTTTATTTCCTAGATTTCGAATCTGTGAATTTTCCTATAAATGAAATTGGCGATATGACTTGAGAAAAAATGAAATAAACAATAGATAATATTTGCTTATATAAAATGGGTAATATTCGTTGATCTGAGTTCGAGTTTATAAATATCACATGCTTTCGGAATTACGGCGAAAAACATTTTAAAAAGTATGAAATTATTTTACAATATGTATGTGTGGCAGAGATTCACACTGAAATTTAAGCATTCGATTCCATTTTTAAAATATTAACTGATATCTATATAAGTTACAATTGAATATGAAAATGTACCCAAAAAATGATCTCTTTCACCTAAAAAAACACCATTTGTGAGAACATCCTCAAGCTAATGTCACGCTTATGCATTTTTGGCTTAAAATAAAATCGTTTGGCGACAAAAGAAAAATAAAAAATTGTAAAGAAACAAATAGTAATTACACATGTGACTCACAATTACATCTGCTTGTTTCTTCTTTAAGTCACGTGATGGGACAATTAGATATAAAAAAAAAGAAAAGAGCAGAACAGAAAGAAAATGTTAAAATTTCATCTAATCAAATTTTCTGATTCGTTTCCATATCTAACGCAAGCGATAAAGAGCCAAATATTGCATATCAAGTGTAATATTTCTTATTAAATTAATTTTTAAGCATTACAAATATTTCTTTCAGGTTTTGATTAAATGTTTCCGTTTTTTAATATTATCACTCATTGAAACGGATTTTCTTTTTCTTTTTTTCTTTTTTTTTTCATTTAAATAAAATTAGTAACAGTTTTTCTTTTATTTTTCGAGGTTTAATAGCCGTTTGAATTTTTTTTTATCAACGATGAATTTCGCCAAGAAATAAAATGGTAACCTTATCGCCCAAAATAACAGAATTTTCCGTCATAATTCTAAAACTAATATAGGTAGAATAATGTGTTATAGCTTAAAACCTTCCCTGAAACAATACCTATCTAACGGTATAAGTTCCGTAAAAAATCCATGCAGTAGAACTCGAAATCTAGGCGTTCGGAACGAAATTTCCGTTTGGATTTTATATATATAATAGATAATAGAATAGATAATAGATTTTATATATATATATAATAGAATAGATAATAGATTATGTGTTATGAACTATCTCAAAGTTTAAAACAGATCGCATTGTTAGATTTCCCAATTTTAACAATATCGCGTTATGTTAGTTCCACATTCCACCACCAGGGAGCGCACTCTATTCTTAACGAAAGCGTATCCGAACGAAACTCCTTCGTGCAACCTTTCCGTAGATACATGAATCGGGAGGGTGGCGGTCTTAACGAATAATGTAAGATAATTGCTGAAATTACTACGAAAAATATGTTAAAGGGGCCCTACGCGGGCCCCTAATAGAGTTAGAGGAAATCGGAAGACGGCAAAATAATCGCGGGGAAAAGTTTGCTTGGGTGCTTCGGAGCTACTTTTGGCGCGAGATCTAAGCTCTACGACCAATAGGAGCCCAGATATTTAAGGAAATATGAAGTTACAAAGTTCAATATAAAAGAATTTTCCGTAATAATTCTATAACTAATCTAGGTAGAATGATGTGTTATAGCTTAAAACCTTCCCTGAAACGATACCTATCTAACGGTATAAGTTCCGTCAAAATCCATGCGGTAGAACTCGAAATCTCGGCGTTCGGAACGAAATTTCCGTTTGTATTATATATATATAATAGACTAGCACACTCTAAAAACGACGTTTTCAAAAATGAGTAAAAAATACTCAAATCTGAGTATGCCGCATCGTCAAAATGGCTCCGAAACAAAATTACTCAAGTTTGAAACATGTATATACTCATTTCTGAAAACATGCACACACTTAATAATGAAACATCATGTGCTCATTTTTGAGTATGCCAATGTTTCAAAAATGAGTATGAACTGACCACTATGTGCTCATTTTTGAGTATGTCCATGTTTCAAAAATGAGTATGAACTGACCTCTATGTGCTCATTTTTGAGTATGTCCATGTTTCAAAAATGAGTATGAACTGACCTCTATGTGCTCATTTTTGAGTATGTCCATGTTTCAAAAATGAGTATGAACTGATCTGTATGTGCTCATTTTTGAGTATGTCCATGTTTCAAAAATGAGTATGAACTGATCTGTATGTGCTCATTTTTGAGTACGTCCATGTTTCAAAAATGAGTATGAACTGACCTCCATGTGCTCATTTTTGAGTACGTCCATGTTTCAAAAATGAGTATGAACTGACCTCCATGTGCTCATTTTTGAGTACGTCCATGTTTCAAAAATGAGTATGAACTGATCTGTATGTGCTCATTTTTGAGCATGTCTATGTTTCAAAAATGAGTATGAACTGACCTCCATGTGCTCATTTTTGAGTACGTCCATGTTTCAAAAATGAGTATGAACTGATCTGTATGTGCTCATTTTTGAGCACGCCCATGTTTCAAAAATGAGTACGAACTGACCTCTATGTGCTCATTTTTGAGCATGTCTATGTTTCAAAAATGAGTATGAACTGACCTCTATATGCTCATTTTTGAGCATGAAAATACTCAAAATTTACATGTATTTTTAGGTTTAAGGTGCATTGGCGAGATATAAAATAATTACCAATCCTGCACGCCTCCTAAGAGAAAACTGGTTCACTTAATAAAATGAGCATATATTTGAAGCCTGTAAATATATTGAAACTATTTTATAAAAAATGTATCAGTCGGTCAAAAAAAATAAATAAATAAACCGTATTAACTCTAATACAAATTATAGAAGTGAAATAAAATTGCTGTCTACTTCAATTTTAAGACTTTAAAATTTTTAATCAAGGGGTCATCTACATATTAAAATGAACAGTAACTTTATATTTTTAATATAAACCCCCCCCAATTTGATAACAATCGGAAAGAAAACAACTCAATTTAGCCCAATTACAAATTTTTAAGACATTTCACAATTAGTCCAAGAGTTAGTAGACATAGGACTAATGAGTTCTCAGAGTGAAAGATTTTTCTCTTAAAAAAGTGTTTATAAAATTCGTGTTACTTATAATTCCTACCTCTAATAAATCTTCAATTGTAGAAACGTCTCTTAAAATAGTACTTCGGGTAGTTGAGTGTGTTCTTTCTAACTGCATTGTCAAATTTGGAGGTTTACATTGAAAAAATTAAAAATTTGTGGTCAAATTTGGAGGTTTACATTGAAAAAATTAAAAATTTGTGTTCACCTTATCATGTAGATGAAACCCTAAGGAAAGTTTTAATAGGTTAAATTGAAATAGACAATCCATGTTGATTGATACCAGTTTCATTTCTCTATGATATTTTTTATTCAAATTAGATTTTTTTTTTTTTTTTGACCAACTGTACATAAAGCTTCAAATGCATGCTTGTTTTAATAAAAGCGCCAGTTTTTCTATAGCAAGTTGTTTAGAAAATTAGCAATTTCTCTATACCTCAGCATACACATTGGTCGTCCATCAGTTTATATGTGAAAGTTGAAAAAAATGTGATGTGTGATACAGTTTTATTGGTCCAGCAAGAATAATTTAGTAATGAGTTTTATCAATTATGTAAATCTTTAGTACTATGGTTTCTTTCATTTGTGGTTTACTTCATCAGTGCAGATGTCAGAAATACACTACACTAAATCAAACACTTATAAGTTGATGGTGGAGCACAAACAGAACACAAAAACGCATCTGACGGGATGTGTTAATTTTAAAAGTTTTCATAAGAGCAATCTCATCTTTTTTCTCCAAAAAAAAAAAATATGCTCTGAAAATTTTTATTAAAATATATTTATTTTGCAGATTTCTAAAATCTAATGTTGAATTTTTTTTTTTTTTTTTTTTTTTGTATATGACTGATTTGCATAACAAAAATGCTTTTGAAAAATAATTTAAAAACCAGTTGTAAATTCAAATCATTTAAGTTTCAAAGAAGTCCTGAAGTCAAAGAAGTCTGAATCTTAATTTTAGAAATGTTTATTATATTTATATAAATAAATATTTAGTTTTTATTTGAAATTACACCCACATTTAAAAAATGGTTGGGTCCCTGGGACATTCAAAGAGTCCATTCACATCACTGTCCTTGCAGTCTATTCATTTTGACAGTCTTTCATATAATGTAGGATTTATCCAAATCCGCTAATGATTTCATGTAACATGTTCAAAATTTTATATTTCAGAAAAAATGTCCTCATTAAATTATATCATAATTGTCTTTAATATCACTTTCACCCTAGAGATTAATTTGAAAATGCACTTCTGCATTTTACATATATTGACTGAAAATGGACCAGCACCCATTATTATAACTTGTCAGAAAAATTCAAAGTGAATATTTCCTCAAATACAATCATCAATCCTTTTGAATTGACACTTCTAAATTACTAAACTGAAAAAAAAAAGAAACCAAATACAGTAGACTCTCTCAAATCCGCACAGCTTGGCACCAGAGGTTGTGTGGATTTCTGGTCATTGATTTGTTTACTTTTTTTAAAATGTAATTTGAATGTAATAATGCAATCAAAATTATAATGAATGCTTGCAATATAGTAAAATAATTAAGCAAAGTAATAAACTAAAATAATAAAAATCAAGATAATTTTTAAAATGATTAAATTATTAAAAGTAAAGGTCAAGTAAATGATGTACAATTAAATATCCATAATCAAGATGAGGTACATTTTCCTTGAATTATTCAAAGAAACTTTCCTCTTAAAGGTACCCAATTAATTTATATCAAAATCATGAAAAAAGGAAGTTTTGCTTCAGGTTTAGCCAGACTTAATAACAGAAAAGCTCGATTATTACATAAACATATTTGCTAAAAAGATTGTGATTACCATTGATATAAGCAAAATCTTGATTTTTTTTTTCAGAAATAAATTTATGCTTCCTTCATGAAAAACCATGAGTTCAGTCATATCGAGAATTACATATTAAAATACATACGGAATGATATAAAACTAAAATTTTTTGTCATTTTGACCCTCCATCTGAAAAAGTTTTATTGTGTACATCTGCGATTATGTGCGAATTTGAATGAGTCTACTGTACTATGAAATCATTGCTTTCTTTTGTAATATGTTTGATTTCAAACATTTTTATGGTATGTGCCAAAGCCAATTCTTGTTTATTGCTTCTGTGTTTTTTTAATAAATAGTCACAGCTAAAAGCAATGGGAAGTTAAGGCTATTCTCAACTGCTCTGCTCAACGAGCACAAAACGTTTTGACACATTTACAAATTCATTTTTTAACGGAAAGATATAAAATTGGAAAGCCTCACCATGGAAGCGATTTGGAATCGAACTGTGTTTTCCATTTTTTGATCAACCAGTTACCTATTGAGTTATAAGAGATTTTGATCACGTGATACGGCATTTTTCTCCATTTACTGACTGGATTTTCTTCTTTCGTTCGGAAGTTCAGTTCTAAATGCCAACTTTGACAGTATTTTCTGAAAGATCTATTGCGTTTACAAGAAAACGGAAAAAAACAGTTTGATCACATAGTTTCTGAATAACAACACCTGCTAGTTTCATGCGTTTGCGAACAAAAATGAATTAAAACTTATGTCAGAAAGTTGGCCCTTTGGATTTGAGAACAGTCTTAAATAATTTTTAAGCAAAGCTTCTGCTACTGACTATACATATTTTTTATAAATTTTCTAATTGAGCAGTTTATGATATTTGCTTAAAAATCACTCAATTGTAAACTTAAAATTACACGAGGCTCTAACTTTTATACATGAAAAGAGCCTTTCTTTTTTCAAAAAGATTACTACACGTTCTTCTGCTATACCTTAAAGTTACTAGAAACTCATTATGCCCATTATAATTAATAAACATAAAAATAAAACTAAAGTAATATCAAAATTGTTTATTTTAAATCTAACAAGTATTTTTACAATCGATAAAACACAAAGCATCAGTACAAAAATAGAAACTTAATCTCTCTCTCTATATATATGTAAAACAGTTAGTACAAAATTGCCAAGTGCTTTAAATACTACAAAACTCAAAATATAGCAGAAAGTATTGAAACCAAATTATTTGTTATGACATTTATTCATTACAGGTCAAATTCAAATCTATTATTATTTGATTTTTTACTTTTGTTCTTATTCAGTCAGGTGCTTTCGATGGCTATTCCCTGTCTTCTTGGGGGCTGTTATATTCCTTGCAGGCGTGGCGTATGTCTGCTTTCCCCCCTTTCTCGTTTGTGGGCTTCTCTGTCCGGTAAGCATGCAGTACCACCTTCCGTCCAATCTGTAATGTTCGGTTTCATTTACTGTATTTCCAAAATTACAGTGGAACGGAAGGCGGTACTGTATGTCCACTAGAGAGAGAAGCACATAAGCCAGAAATGAGGGAAAGAAGATACATTCATCCCGGTGAGAGATATATCAGCCCTCAAGAAGAGTGGGAATAGTGATTGAAAGTTTGAGGCTGAATAACAATTCAAGTTTAAATAAAATGATAAACATAAAAAGTAAACAATTTATTGCAGAGTAGTTTTGTATTAGTCTCATATGCTACCATTATCTCTGACTAATGTGGATTCTAGCAAAAAGCTACTAAATTGTTTCAGGAGATAAAAGTTGCAAGATAACATTCAAAATTTTGAAAGTAAATTAAAGAATCTTAATTAAAAAAACATTAAACTTGACTTTGGAGTTGGGAGGGAGATCCATCAACATAAAAATCTGGCTTACAGGCAATGTAATATGATTATATATGCATAAACTCGTGTGGAAATTAAAACCGTTAATTATCATAAACAATTTATGATTAAATATGGTTCCATCGGCAAAAGGGAAACGAGTCAGAGATTCATTCGGCCCCAGGTCAGATTTTAGGAAATTTTTTTATGTAATGAGGGGCTTACCACAGCAGGGAGACGAGACAGTTTTGTTTGGTTTGAGGTTAGTTTTTCGCTAGAGGTTCTGGGGCCCCACTAGCCAGCGAAGCCAGCTAGTCCTTTTTTATATGGATCTTTTGTTCAATAATAACCTATTAAAACACAGATGCAGGTAAAAATTCAGACAAATATACATGCACATTGCCATACAATCATACTTTTGAATACGAAACTGTTACAAAGCTGCCAAAACTTTGTATTTACCTAATATATAGCTGGATCCCCTTCAATTAGTTTTAGATAAATGCCTGCTAACTTCTTAACCTAATCTCCTTAATATAAATCTTTTTTATAAAGTTATACGTAGAGAGATAAGCAGAACACCTAAGTGAAGGAAGTGGTTCAGATGTATTTGCAGTAAAAGAGCAGACACATTCAGCATTATCTGGACAGGTATAATATCAGATACATTATTAGCTATGGTAAAACATCACATGTTTCTATTTCCAAACCGGAAAGAACGCTTTTGGGATTTGAAATGGTGTCAAAATTTATGTCTAAACCAGAAAATTTTCAAATAGACCAAGATGGTCATTGAAACGAAAAGATGCTGGAATTTTATTATAATGTTATTGCTATTGTTGAACCTTTCAACAATGTAAAACTTTCTTTGTTGATTCCTTTACCTAAAAAAGTGCATTGATGCAAGAGAGTTGAGAAAAGACTGTGAAAGCAGAGACATTAAGAAAAGTATATGAAGTATGGCAAATAGATAAATAAAATGGACAAGATTAGAGTTTGCTGCCCATAGAAAAAACAGCTGGATGCAACCATAATAATATTTACATAAAATGCAAAAGTCTTTTCAAAATTTTCCTTTTAAATGTTATATTTTAATTACACAACAGTTTAAGTTAGATTTTTTTGCCAAATTTAACAACTTTGGACAATACATTCTATGGTTATTATTTCAAATTATGAAAAATAATGAAAGCCAATCAGCTATTAAAATAGGTGTTTTACTGCTGCTTTGTATTGTACAATATAAAAAATCCCTTACCACAAAACATATGATACAACCCCATACAAATTAACAAATTTTTGGCCAACTAGAAACATAAAACTGACTGTACTACAAATATAAAGAAAACAATTAGTACTAAATTTTACCTCACCACTGATCCATAAAACTATTTCAATTAAATACTGAAGATTTACAACAATAGTTTCCTGATATTCATAATTTTAACAAAAAGAACAAAACAAAAGAAAACTAAATATAAATTTATTTAAAAAACAAGCAATCTTTTAAATTATTTCAAATTTTTCATTTGTACAGCATGGATTATACCGCAGTGTAACATACACTGATTTGTCATTTAAATCATATGAGTTTCTTATATGCAATGGAACATAGTTAAATAAATCTTTTATGTTTATTAGATTAACAGCACCAGTAGAACTTACAACATATCAGTGAAAATGGCTGTCAAAACCTAAAAACTCAAACAAATCACAAATTAAAAATGCATTATTATTAAGGACAAACATTTTTTTTTTATTTTACCAAAAATAGGTAACTCATCAATGCAAGAAACAAACACAACCATATTTTTTTAATATGTTGTGCCATTATAACGAAAACCATTACACTGCATTACTTCCGAATTGTCACTCAAACCGTTTACTTCAAGTTTCAAATTATGTTCCTTTTAACTATGCATTTTTCCATATGTTGTTTCCAACACATTTGATATTGCATTGCATTTAAAATATTTCTCATGTAAAGTATGTGCAATTTATAACTGATGGCGTATGGCTACTGTTTTAGCAACATTTACAAAATTTTTGCTAGCTGATGCACATCTTTTTGAAGGATAATGTTTGCTTACATATCGCATGCCCCAATACATAACTGGAGGCCCTAGCTGCCTTATGATCCTAGGATAGTGTACTGCAAAATGCATTTTTGGTGATAAATGTTTATCTGGAAAAAGCTCTAAAAAAAGTTTGTGATGATCTGCTATATTTTCTGCTAATTTAAAAGTTTCAGGTAATGTCTGGAGCCATAATAGTATCAATTAATTTCAACATAAGATTAAATAACTGCCAAAATTCGTTATCTTCAGAAATTTTGTCACCAATTAATAAGGGTATGTTTCGAATCAAGGTCCACATTTGAGATGCACTTTGCCCATTAGAACCATCAAGATTTAAAAGTTTTTCTCTGTTTATTGACACTGGTTTAGAACTTGATTCATATTTACCATAATTAAAATTTATTATCCTATCATTTAAAAGACTAAGTGAAAATTTTGGCTTTAAAAACAAACTGATGTACTATTAAGAAGGTTTCACTAGCACACCAACCTTCAAAAAGATCGTGCATTACATCTACAATCAAATTATTTGTCACATGCCAATAACTTAAATCATTTAGGCAGCAAGGAGTTTTAACACCACATTCTGATACTGTTATGTCACCAGAAGACACTTTATTAACATGCATGTCATGCTCAGTTTTATTACGTAGTAAACTAATATCTTCCTTTATATTTTTATACAAAATATATTTTTTTGCTAGACAAAATCTACAACAAAAAATAGCAGTAAAGCTCTCAACAAACCCCAGCAGTTTATTCAACCCTAAATTATCACCTACCACTTGCCAAATTACAACTTTGTATATATTTCCCTGAAATTCTATACCTTCATCTGAAAGCTTTTTCAAATCATGAACAAGTCTATCTAGTATTGTCCGATAACCATATTTTTCGACATCAAGAGAATAGTGTATGTTAGTTATAAATATTGAATCTAACAAAGATTGAAGGTGCACAGGCAAATCTTTAATTTTAAAATATACGAATCCCAATTTATGTACACCGGTATGTGACCCCAATGGATTTTGTAAGCTCCACATCATCTATATACAACTCGATTACTATTGTATCCACAGAGCTTAAAATTGCATTGGAATAATAATAAAATCCATCTTGGATACTACAAAGGGTTGCATTTCTAAGACTTTTGTTTTGTTTGTATGTTTTGAAAATATGCAAAAATCCATCAATAGAAATAATTTTTTTCATTGTGTCTACTATACTTATGTATTGGCATGTGTCATTTTTAAGAATTTGGTGAGGTAGCCATCTATAAACTTTTGTTCATATCGTGTACTTAAAGCAATCTCCTTTGGCTCAACATAGCGACCACTTGCTTTAATGGCATTGACTATTTTATGTTTTGAATAAAATGTAGACAATGAAGAAGCAGCAAAATCAAATGTTGCCATCAGTGATTTTGTGTTTTTTTCACATTTCATTCCATTTTCAGTTAAAAAATTCACTGTTTCTGATTTTAAATAATTTACAGTATTGTACAGAAAAGATGAAGTACTATTGATAGATGAGATAATACTAGAACAGTAGTACACTGCTTTTGCTACATGTTTCACTGCAATATTGCAAAATATCCTTTTGAAATTGTTCATGTTTACATATTTCTGAATCACCCAAAAAATTGATTTGAAAATATCAATTTGAGGGTAAATCATCAGAAGACAAATCACCATCTTTACTATTTATCGGCTGATTTGAAAAATTACGACTTTCTGAAATGTCTATTTCTACGTCACTAGCATGAAATCTTTTCAGATGTCTCTCATAGTTAAACAACTTCATAAATGCTTGTCTACAGCTTTCATCATAACACACATACCGCTTAAGTATACATGTCTTATGATAATTTCGAATGTGACGGCAAAGATCATGTGGATTTTGAAATTTTTTTTTGCAAAGTGAGCAAAACATGGCTGCAAATTTTTAAATACAAATTGTAGCTGATAAAATATAAGAAAAAAACAGAATTTAAATGTTCTTTTAATTCAGTCTAAAAACAAGTGCAGAAATATTAAAGTCCCTCTCCCAACTCCCTATGAGAATATTTATTTCTCAAATGACAATTTACATTAAGATTAAAATATTATATTAATAGTCCTTTTTAGTTCACTGATATAGGATGTCACTTCATTTTGTTTTTTGTGCATCACATTTAGTATAAAACAGGCATTGAGAAAGTTTCATACATTACTACAGTAAGGAGATGAAAGGCTTTCCTACACCAGCCCCAAACAAATGACTATCTCAAATGAAATAAAATTTACATTAGATTAAAATATTATGACATTCAGTTGATATCTATAATAATAAAAAAAGGATAACTAGGATGAAAAGTTTCATACTGGTACAATGCAAAGTAAAAATATGATATTTACACACTTAAAAAAATCCGTTCTTTCAGTTCTCTGATACAAGATGCCATTTCATTTTGTGCATCACATTTATAAAAACAGACATTTAGAAAATTCGATACATTACTACAGTAAGGAGAAAATTCCAAGTTTAAAATATGTTATCTTAAAGCATAAATCAACTGCTTTTAACATACTACTTGTTTTTATACAATGGTTTTCAAAAATTAATGTTTGTACAGGGTTTAACTTCCCAATAGCTAATACAAGCGGTTGTTTACAGTCTCCACCCAATAGTCTGTCTTCTTTCATAAACTTTTCGATGCCTTGGCACTACCTATAAACAAAAGAAAAACATTTTAAAAATAAGTGCAATAATTTCTTGATTGTTGTCACCCTGTGAACAATTTACAAAAGCAGCATGATTTAGGGCACTTCAGAAATATATACAGATTGTAAGAACTTTGTGTCGTGTAATGAACTCTTTTTGTGAGCTCCTGTAAGTACTGTATCCCATGCATAAATACTACACACTTAATTTTCAATAGCAATCTTGCTGCAATAATCCAATAGCATATATCTTTCACAAGATTTGGATGTAAATACAGAATTATCAGCACTTACAAACTAAATTCAAAAATAAATAAATAATGAGAAGTGTTACATTTTTGTGGGGTAACATTTATGTAGTAATTTTAGAATTCATTACAAAATATTTTTTTAATTGAATAGTTTTAAAAACAAAAACGTGATAATTATCCTACTCTGTTGTTATCATATAAACCTCACAAAAATACAATACTTGATATTTATAATAATACAACTAATATTTTAATGTAAATCAACAATCACAAGAGTTATTGGCAGACCCATAACCAGGATTTTCCTTCGGAGGGGGCTCAATCTTGGAATTTTTTCTGATATGATAGCAATAATTTGCACACTTTAAAGTGTGAATAAAAAAATAAACAAGGCTTAAACTAAGGTGTATTCCTCCTTATAGTATACTTGATACCCATGTCAAAAATTCTATTTTTTTTTTTTTTTTAAGTGAAATTTTATTTTATGATCAAAAAGACAGAAAACGTACTGGTGACTATTTTTATATTCTATTCGTATCACTATTTTAAAAGATAAAACTTTTTAGTACATTTCACTTGCACACATTGTCAAAGTACACTATGTGACATTGAACATGCAACACCAAGAAGTAGGAGAGGACAGATATTTATTCAAATTTCAGGATAGATGCATGTGATAGAGTTATTTAAACGATATGAAATGCGCAGCTCTCCAGTGCATGTTGAATAAGATATAACGGAAGGAACCTGCAAAATGGGCAGTATTCGTAGCTTTACTTCTGCTAGGGAAAGCATCGTAGAAATTTTGTTCTTGTCTCCCAGGACGCGTGTAATAGCAGAGAATGCCAGGCCACTGTCAACGGAGACATTTACAGCAGACAGACGATTTTACGAAGGGCATGGTGGACTGAGACGGACAGGTTGGTCCATATGTCATATTCGCAGCTGAGACACATCTGTATGCATCCACAGTGCACCGCTGTGGCGAAGGTGGTTGGAACGAGGAAATGTGGAAAGTTTGAAGGGTGCTAGTGCAGCCAGAGTGACGTCAGCACATGTGGATAGACGCTTCCCCCGAAAAGCAGTAGTGAACCCGCAAGCCACCTCTACCTCCACTTTGCAGTGTGTTCAAGACACCCTGAATGTTCCCATATCGACCAGAACCATTGTAGTACTCTCATTGACTCTGTACCTAGACGTGTTGCTTCGTGTATCGTTATCCACGGTGGTCCTACATCCTACTGAGCTGATGCTATTCTCGCTTTGTATTATGGCTATATTTTCGAAATATTGTTCAATTCAACTACTGTCCGTTGCTGTCTCTCTCTGTTTGTCGAGTTTCATCATTTTCTGGCCACTCTTTCCTGGTGTTGCATTTTCAATGTCAGGTAGTGTATATGTGAAAATATTTTGGTTTGAGAAAGTGGTGCAAGACAGAATTAAAAATTAGTTACCAGCGGATATTTTATTATCAATAGGGATCTATCATCATTATATCTATCATAATTAGAGAAAGATTTTTTAAACTTTCGGGGGTGCTTCAGCCATCTCTCTGGCTATGTGATTATGTAAATTATACAATAGAAGGATACATACAGACAGAAATTGGATGAAATGATCAAGAGACTGGGTCCCAGTGGGTTTTATTATTATGTGCTTAGAATTTTTGGAACCAGATTTTCTAAATACTCCTTGGTAAAGTAACATTGGGAGTAAAATTAATGCACAAAAAATTTCTGAAAGAGGAAAAAACTTTGTAAATACCAAACTTTAGATTTCTCTGAAATCATAATCTTAAAAATAACACCTACTAGCTGAACTGCCATTGCCCAGGCATATGATAACATTAAATAAACCTCAAAATTATGATTTTATATATTTGACTCTATTTTGTCTGAATTTATATTTTTAAATGAAAAAATTCTTGAAAAAATATTTATTTTTAGTGATAAAACTACTTTTAAGAAGACATTTTTTCACTTGGTTTATTTCACTAGTTCTTGTCTGAATTGTTTAAGATATTCTGTAGTTATAATATAAATATGAGAGTTATAGATCCCATAACAAAAATTCGAAAACAAAAATACTGATATCTAGTTGATAAAGAAATGTGTGTTTTTTTTTCACATCAGCTCCATCCGTACAAAACTGTGAAAAAACACAAAGTAAAATGCATGTTTGGATCTTCCTTTCATCCTAATGCACAATCTGATACTAGGCATGCATTACTGGTTGACGCAGAATAAGAGATGAGGTTTTGATGAGAGTTCATTATCATTTTTAATTAATATCTTGACTAATTAACAAAAAATTGAAAATTCTCTGGTGCATCAGAAAAGGTCTTGGCATGGTTCCAAGTTACAAAATGTGCCAGGACTGAAAATATTTTTGATTCCCCCTTTCCCCCAGCTGAAGTTGAAAGGCTAAAGTATATAAAATTTAAGAATGTGTGCAAATACGTAATATTAAAAAAAATTCATCTTGATACTGCTCTAGGGAATTTTTAAAAGACAAATATGTCATGTCCTGGTGACAGCCCACGGAAGACTTGCACCCATGAGCCTTGGACTACCCTCACTCAAATTTTCAGCCTTGATGTACAGTTCGTAATTTTTTTCTAGTCATAGCGCACAGAGCAAAACTTTGTTTCATTAGAATAAGATATGGGTCAATAAGAAAAAAAATGGTTCATTTTAGGAGGGGTTGGCACGGTTGAAACCGTTTCTTTCTTTTTTTTTTTTTTTTTTGGTCAAAAAAATCATTTGGTATTTTTAGAACAAATTTAATATAACATTTTTTCTTTTTTGTAATTTAAGTGCTTTTAATTATTAATAGAAGTAATTTCTACTTTTAACACTTCATTTCAGCAGACAACATGAGACATAACGAGTCTAGATCATGTTTCCATGCATGTGAAAGGAAAAATAGCATGTGCTGATGAACATGTCTTGTCTGGTACTCTAAAAGTTTATCTTAAAACATACAAAATTAGAAAAGATAAAATAGATAATAGTCCAGGCAATAGGGAATTTTACCTAGCAAAACTAATGGTAGTTCTGGAAATAGGCTTACTTATGTTTTTTCGGTCGCTGAATCCGAATTTGTAACTACCCACCAAAATTTCCCCCGGCAACACCCCCAAATTTTGGTAAAAAGCCCCCCAAAAAAGTTTATTAAAAAATCAATTTTTTTATTGTTTTAGGGAAAAAGTATCTAGAAATTCAGAAAGTAGACAAAATTTGCAACAAATTAGATATATGACATTATGACTTAGGATGAAGGGGAAGGGGGGATCTACCTCGGAACATGCGCCGCGGTGCTGCGTGGACTAAGTTGCACAATTCCACTTAACCACTCACACGTTTACATTCGCCCTCCCATGTCCCCTACGAACTTTCTCTATAAGGTTTACTTTAAGTTTGTTGGGTCGCTGAATCCGAATTTTTAACTTACCCCCAAAATCCCCCACCGAAAACCCCCCAAAATAGTTGTTTTTAACTTTAATTTCTTATTTTTTTAGTGGAAAAGCATTACGAAATTCAGAAACTAGACAAAATTTGCAACAAATAGGATATATGACATTATGACGTAGGATAAACAGGGAGAGAGGGGGCTGCCTCGGAACATTCCCCGCGCGCTTTTCTCAAAAACCAAATTTTTTCAAAAAAAACAATTTTTTGGGGGGTTGCCGGGTGAAATTTTGGTGGAAAGTTACAAATTCGGATTCAGCGACCCAAAAACCATAAGTTGAGTCGAAATCCATAACTAGTATTAATTTTGCCAGGTAAAATCCCTATTGCCTGGACGTAATAACTTAGTGCATGTAGCGCCGCAGTGCATGTTCAGAGGCAGCACTCCTTCTCCCCGTTCATCCTACGTCATAATGTCATATATCCTTTTTGTTGCAAATTTTGTCTAGTTTCTGAATTTCGTTATGCTTTTCACCTAAAACAATAAGAAATTTAAGTTAAAAACAACTATTTGGGGGGGGGGGGGGGGATTTGGGGTGGAAGTTAAAAATTCGGATTCAACAACCCAAAAAACTTATTTTTAAGTAAACCTTTTAGAGAAAGTTCGGAGGAGAGATGGGAGGGCAAATGTAAACGTGTGAGTGGTTAAGTGGAATTGCGCAACATAGTCCACGCAACACCGCGCGTATGTTCCGAGGCAGATCCCCCCTTCCCCTTCATCCTAAGTCATAATGTCATATATCTAATTTGTTGCAAATTTTGTCTACTTTCTGAATTTCTAGATACTTTTTCCCTAAAACAATTTTTTTAATAAAAACCTTTTTTGAGGGGCATTTTACCAAAATTTGGGAAGGGGGGGTTGCCGGGCGTAGCTCATAGGGGGCAGAGCCCCCTAGTATCTTAAAACATACAAAATTAGAAAAGATAAAATAGATAAATAATTTTCAATATTTAGCATAAAATATTTTCATTTAAAAAATGCAGATTATTAAGAGCTGTTAATAACAAAATACAATGATCTTTAAGATTTTGTCAAGTTGTGAAAGAACATTTTCTTGATTGGGGGAGATTATTCTTAAAGAATTTTAAAAACTAACTTAAGATATGAAGTTGAATAATACAGATTGCAAAAATTGAGTGCTAGTTACAGTATTTCAATAATGCCAACCAATCTTTTTTGTTACTTGCTGAATCTAACGGTAAAATTTTTTAACTTGGACACTTGGAGTATCATCAGAAAACAAAATAACCAGAAGTATTTGTATATTTAAAACAAATAATAATAACTACAGAACATTATATTTTCATGAAAAGGCATCAAATATTTATGGATTATTATATTATTAATCAAAAGATTCTTCATGCGATTTTCAAGGTATCAATGTTTCACTATGTAGAACAGTTTACTCTTTGAATATACAACATAGCGTTACTAATAGATAATGTTTAAATTAGAAATTTATTTCAATTTTCTACTTAATTGACTACTATTTACTTTTAATATTTTCAAGTGAAGTTATATTTCTTATAGATACAATATCCAACAATGTTTATTTTATCAACAGATATGTAGTTGTATGCAATAGCAAATTATATATAAATCTGGGTTTTTTACAAAACAGTTTTTTGCCACCCCTGATTTTAGGACCCTTCACAGAATTCCATTTCCTAAAATGAATCCTTCACAGAATTATATTTCACAAAAAGAACCATTCACAGAATTGTATTTTTTACACAAGGACAACATCATAAAATTTGCTTTATTTTCTATTCTATTAAAACGGCCCTTTCACATGTATTTAAATTTTTAACTGTGTATGTTGAACAAGACATTCATACTTTTTGTGGAAGATTCATATATAGAAATGTAAATGAGTCTGTAGGTAGAAAATGCACCCCCTCCCCCCACCCCCCCAAAAAAGGATCATTTTTTTATTATGCTACTTTTATTTTCACAAGTATTAGGGGACAAAAAATCGCAAAATTTCACAAAAACACCCTGTCAAAAATGTTAATAGAACAGTTAAATTTATTTTAGTAAAAGTAATGAATTTACTATAGAATATACATTTAGAAATTTACTATACATGCACATAAATATTTACTGCATACTTTCATTGCAGGGTTCAGCTGTACTCATATCTAATTCAAGCCAATTTGCAAATTCCTTAGCTGCGGACCTTCCGCAATGCCTACCTTGTAAGATAATGGAATTTGAAACTATTCCAAATTCTGAACAAAAGCTGTCGCCTTTCCTTTCATCAAAAATTAATTTGAATTCAGAATCAATCTATAAAAAAATTAATATACAATAAGAGATGGAATTATAATATTAAATACAATTATATTAATAGCTATGACAATAAAAAGATAAAGCAAAAATTTTAAGCTTTTCATTATGATTGTCACACTACATGTAAGGATAAACCAAATCTCCTGAATTTCAAAGCATTTTCAAAATGTTAGGAACTTAAAAAGCATCCTACCTTTATGAATTGCTAACTTGTGCAAAACTGATGTTAACCTTGAGAGATCTAGGTAAACTGTAACTTGTATGCAGGGGTGATTCTGAGTAAAAATAAATCTTTTGAAATTCACAGCAAATTATCTCAATGGTTACAATAGAGGGCGGGGGATCCTACTCTGGGGCTAATTATGCGATCCATTGACGAAAATCGCATGTTATATGCAATTCTTTGACAAAATTTGCATTTTACATGCGATTTTTTGATAAAATTCGTATTTTCTCCGGCAATCTTTTGCTTAAATTCGATTTTTTTTGCAATCCTTTGACTAAATTCAGGCTTTTTTTTGTCACGCTTTGATGAAATTCAGGCTTTCTTCCATCATCCATTGATGAAATTCAAGCTTTTTTCCATCATCATTTGATGAACTTCAGGCTTTTATCCATCATCCTCTGATGAAATTCAGGTATTTTATACAGTCCTTTGACAAAATTAGTGTTTTTTTGTAATCCTTTGATGATATTAGCATTTTTGTGTGATCCTTTTACAAAATTTGAGTTCTTTTTCAGCGATCTCTTGATGAAAAGCACGTTTTTTCCACGCGATACTTTGACGAAATTCACGTTTTCCCCTGTGATCCTTTGACGGAATTTTCATTTTTCACTGCAATGCTTTGACAAAATTCGCACTTTCCCCATGATGTATTGATAAAATGGATTTTTTTGGTTCCCATTTGTCAAAATTTAGGATTTTTTTATGTCTGAATTTTCAGACGGATGGCCGATATTTTAAAACTTTCATAACCGAAGATTTAAATTTTCGAAAAATTTAGAACAGAATCACCCGTGATTGTATGTTTTTATTTTTATTTATTTATTTTATTTTGCTAATTTATAGGGATGCACCGAATAGTGATTTTGGCCGAATGTCGAATATTCGGCCTACAGGCGAACCGAATTACCGAATATTCGGCTGGACAAATAATTTTTTATTTCAAAGGCATTAAAATATTAATTTAAAAAAATACATAATACTTAATACAGAAAATAACATTTGGATAAACAGGAGCTTTTTATAAGTAAACTTTATACTGAAACAAAAATCTACTTTGAGTTACTTAAGAATAGGATAGTTATAAACTTTTTTAATTAATAAAATTTTAAATTTCATGACTTCATCTGTGAATTAAAGCAAATGAATATTTTCTTAAATTCTGAAACAAACATTTTAAAATCAAAGAGAAATTGTGAAAAAAATTGGAAGAAAAACTTCACAGGGTCATATATACTCTTTATTTGTCCGGAAGCGACTAAAGTAAAAATAAATAATACAATCTATACAAATGATGGCAACTCAGCAAGGAAAATTTTAAATGGCATCCTAGATTAGTCTCTGAAATTTGCGATCCTAAAATCTTTCAACAAACTTTTAATAAAGATAATGTGGTCAAGAAAATCTTTTTTTTTTAAACATTAATTTACTAATTTTCTTAACTTTAATTTTACAAACAGCAAATAATGTAAAATTATTATTTTTTTTATTTAAATATAATTCTATTTATTTAATTGTTCTGGATATCATTATAAGTCGACAGTTAAAATTAGAAGTTGTGCAAGGTTTTTTTCAGTATTCGGTGCGCCAATATTCGGTGAGATGTCCGAATACCGAATATTCGGTGCATCCCTATCACTACTAATTTACTTACTGTACAATAAAGTGTCGTGTAATGTTTGCATCTTATAATACAGGGTATATACAATGATCCGTTTATATGTTTAAGTTAATAAGATAACAGATACTGTATGAACATCACTGAAATTGCATTTTTTAGCAATGTCTACATGGGGTGTCCATTACTGGAAATTGACTAATTAAGTGTTCCAGTAATGGACCTAAAAAATAAATGATAATAAACCTAAAAAATAAATGAAATTTTGTAAATGGCCATTAGTATATTCATAAAATTTAAAGTTTTCTATTACTATAAGTTATCTATTACTATAAATCAACCATCTTGTGCGAGTTTTAATGCATAAGCTAAAACCTTTTACAATGTTCAAATGCACAAATACGTACAATACCATGACACAAAAAACCACATACGGCCGTTTCAAAGAGTATTCTTGAATCCCCTTTCTCAGTGTGATAAAAAAAAATATTAAAAGATTAAAATGAGGTCAAAGAATCCCTCGGTTATAGACCCTGGCTATTTTTGTGATTCACCCCCGCGCCCCTCGCACTGAAGAAGGAGATCCAAGAATCCTTGGAACGGCCGTATGTAGTTTTTTGTGTCATGGTACTGTATGTGTTTCAGCGTTCGAAATCCTTGGTGGTCCGCTGGTCCGAGATCACTAAAAATTCAATCGGACCACTAATTTAAAAAATTTAGTAGTCCGAAGGACCAGTAACTAACAGTAACTTTTCCCCCTCTTTGACAGGTAAACGTAAATTTTCCCATCCCTGAGAAAACTGCAACCAAACATTACAATAAGCATAAAATTTGCATAAATACTTAGTCAGTTAAAATAAATAGACGGAAATAAAAAACATAATAATTTCAGTTTTTGTTTATGTACTATTTATTTAATTTTTAGCAAATTATAATTTTACATTTTATTATGCCGAAAATTTTGGGTAACTGAAAGGAAGTTTGGTTTATATTCTCGGCGGAGGAGAGGGGTGGGGGTGTCACTCAAAGGGTTAAGGTACTTATATAATTTTATGTAGCAGTCCAGTAACGATGTCTGCAGACCAGTAAACTCTGATGTTTACTGGTCCTTGGGATCAGTGATTTTTTTAAATCAATTCTACCGCTGAAAATAGTCAGGGTTGCAAAATCGCTAAAAAAAATGTCGGTCATAACAAAAAAGATGACAGACGATCAAGGGAGAATATGCAAGGGATATTCAAAAACTCATTCAATTTCATTATAAAAATTAATATAAGGTTAACAGATAATATTAAAAATTCAAAACAATATTCTTGTATTTAATAACATTTGTTATAATACTTGTCCCCAAGCAGCATTAGCGATAAATACAAAATATTATTTTGTCTTCAAAAACATCGGTAAATTAGAAAAATTTTGGTTAAAAAAAAAAAATAAAATAAAAAAATAAAGATCTATTCAATCTATCTTTTAACATGCTTTTACAAACAAAATACCAAAGTTCTCCAAATGTTATTTTATGAAAAAAGAGAGAGCGAGAGAGATGGGGGAGGGGGAAGAGAAATTTGTAAAAAGCAAATAGTATAAAATTTTGTAATGATAATGATTCTGAGATTCATATAAATATTAAAATTGATCTAAGTCCAATCAAAAACAATGATATTTTCAAAACAAAATACCAACATTTTCCAAACGTTATTTCTAAAAAAAGAGAGGGGAAAGGGAATTTGTAAAAAGCAAATAGTAAAAAAATCAGGGTTGTCTCGGTTTTAACCATGGTGGTTTTAACCAGCGGTTTAAACCGGTTTTAACCAGCGGTTTAAACCGGTTTTAACCGTCCTGGTCAAAATCAATTTTGACCATTTTGACCACTGAAATTGACTATTCAATTTATTTACTACTAATCAAATATATTTTACTAGCATATGTTAAAAACAAAGTTAACATTTGTTAAAAATGTCATAATATAAGTAACATAACACCAGCAAATACCAAATTTAAAAAAGCCATAACATAAATTACAACACCAAGATACAACACAAATGTTTTAATTATTTTTTATACACAAGCTCTTTTATCGAGACTGTATCATTTTAGAATAAGTTTCAAGATCTTTTTCTTTTAGCAATCTTAACCATTCGTCGCATGCATCAGATATAGTAGCATCTTCTTTTTTAAGTTTATCTAAAGCAAGGGAAATAGGCTTAAGTTGATTTTATAAATGTTTTACTTCTTTGTATACGTTGTTAATGATTTTAACAATGTTATCAATATTATCTTCATGCTCATCTGCAATTTTTCATTTCAATAACATGCTTCATTATTGAATTAACTTTGTGTTTGTAATATCTTGTCCTACAAGATTCAAGTAATGTGCAGCACCAAACTTAGATAAAATGCAAAACTGTCTGCGAACTCAAATAATTTCTTAAAAATTTTCTGCAAAAAAACACCACGCCCCTCCTGAGTCCTACATCACTGCTAACAGCAAAAATGAAAAAGTCCTCTTTCCAATCCCTCGCATTACATTACATGCACTCAACTGGGGGGTTCTGAATTAAACTTTATTGAAAAGAGGATAATATTTACTAAGATATTAAAACTGAATTGCCCTTTCGAATGTAAAAAAAATTGCCGCAAATCGCAGAGAAACGCTAAACAAGCGCATAAACAATCGCAAAACTTTCCAACCAAATAAACTTTATTTAAAAGAGATCAACATTTAACATTTACTTTTTAACACAAAATTTATTTTTAATCTGTTAAATTAATGTGCAAAGCCTAAAATAATCTACAGCACCTGCTTCAGTGCTACACTGTTTCTGCTACCGGCCCTAGCAGGAGAAAAAAAAAGCATCGTACCTGCCGTTCCGGCATAAGCGCCATACTTACAATATTTTTAAGTTTTATAAATATATATGCCGCGGCACTTCTTCTAAAAAATACTGTACCATGGTACATGGCAAATAATTTCTAGATAACTTTTTTTTCCTCCAGTTGAAAAATAGTCTGCAGACCTTCTCAAGAGTCTGCGACGGGCCTCGCACTGATTCTCCCCCGGGGTCTTGATAATTTTTTTTAATGAAGAAATTTGTAAAAGAAACCATCAGAACTGTCTGCAAACTTTGAAAATTTTCTGCGAACAGCGTTCTCGTGTTCGTCTATATTATCTGACTCTGTGCAGCACATCCATAAGAAATAAACAGTTCGTCTCTATATGCATTTTGAAAATCCTCTCATGCGTTTCATCTTGTTTTCATTGTCACTTACAAAACTTCTTACTTTACAAGCAAACTAAACTTGTTTTCTACCCAGGGTTGGAAAAAAACCGGGTTTTTTTGTAAAAAACCAAAAAAACCGGTTTATTTGGTTTAAACCAGGTTTTTTTGGTTTAAACCGGGTTTTTTTAAATATAATTTCCTATTGTATACAGATGCATATCTGTTGATAAAATAAACATTTTTGGCTATTATGTAAGTAATATAACTTCAGAAAATATTTAAATTAAATAATTACAATCAATTATATAGAAAATTGAAATCATTTCTAATTTAAACATTATTAGTAACACCTATGTCTTATGTTCAAAGTAAACTGCTCTACGCAGTGAAACATTGATACCTTGCAAATCGTATGAAGAATCCTTTGATTAATAATATAATAATCAATCAATAAACATTTGATGCAATTTCATGAATATAATATATTATTCTGTGGTTGTTATTATTATTTTTTTTTTTTAATATCCAAATACTTCTGGTTATTTTGTTTTCTGAGTGATAACTCCCAGTGTCCAAGTCAACATTTTTGGCCATTAGATTCAGCAACTAACAGAAAAGATTGATTGGTATTACTGAAATGCTATAAATAGCATTCAATTTTTGCAAGCTGTGTTGTTCAATTTGATATCTTAAGCTACTCTTTTAAATTCTTTAAGGATAATCTTCCCCAATCCCAATCCAGAAAATTTTCTTTTACAAGGCTGTTCTCAAATCCAAAAAGGCAACTTCCTGACATAAGTTTTAATTTATTTTTGTGCGAAAATGATCGAAACTAGCTGGTGTTGTTGTTCAGAAACTATGTAATTGAGCTGTTTTTTCCATTTTTTTGCTAACTCAATAGATCTTTCAAAAAATAGTCAAAGTGGGCGTTTTGAACTGAATTTCCTCGCAAAGGGAGAAAAAGCTCTCAAGAGCAGGCGAAAAACGGGTTTGTCACGTGATCGAATTTGCTGATAACTCAATAGGTAATCGATTGATCAAAAGATGGAAAAAACAGTTCAATTCCAAATCGCTTCTGTGGCCAGGCTTTCCAATTTTATACCTTTCCGTTAAAAAATGAATTTGTAAATATGTCAAAACGTTTTGCGCTTGTTGAGCAGAGCAGTTAAGAACAGCCTTAACCAAAATCTTAAAGATCATTGTATTTTGTTATTAACTGCTGTAAATAATCTGCATTTTTTAAATGAAAATATTTTATGCTAAATATTGAATAATATTTATCTATTTTATCTTTTCTAATTTCACATGTTTTAAGGAAAATCTTTAGAGTACCAGATATGTTCATCAGCACATGCTAATTTTCCTTCTACATGCATAGAAACATGACCTAGGCTCATTATGTCTCATGTTGACTGCTGAGATGAAGTGTTAAAAGTAGAAATTACTTCTATCTATAATTTAAAACAATTAAATTACAAACAAGAGAAAATATTATATTAGACTTTTTCTAAAAAAACCAATTGGTTTAAACCGTGGTTTAAACCATGGTTAAAACCACTTGGTTTAAACCGTGCCAACCCTGTTTCTACCTCTTCTTTAGCATCAGCTGCTAGTTTTAAACAATACTGGGCAGATTTCTTAGATGCTCCTGTATCAACAGCTGAAAGGAAGAACGATTTTTTTTCCCTGTTGATACACTATTAACAATGATAGGGCAATTATGGATCTAGCTTTCTTATTGTATTGCATAAGCATATTTTACTAATGAGCCTCCTTAACTTATCAGTGTATTATTTTTTTAACTGCCTGTTACTTTTATTACTTATTAAGTTACTTTTAATTGCAAAGAAAAAATAATTATTAAAATTAAGACCATTTTTAACAGTTTTGACCATTTCTGACCACTTTTGACCAATTTTGGACGGTTAAAACCACTTTTATCCAGTGTCCTGGTCAAAATCAATTTTGCCCGGTTAAAATTACAACCCTGAAAAAAATAAAAAAAAATTGTGCATGCATGTGGCAGTAAGTAAAAAATACTGCATGTATGAGCACTGCATGCCCATAAAGCAAAAATTCAAAACAATATTCTTGTATTTAATAACATTTGTTAATGCTTGTCCCCAAGCAGCATTAGCGATAAATACAAAATATTATTTTGTCTTCAAAAACATTGGTAAATTAGAAAAATTTCGGTTAAAAAAAAAAAAAAAAATCTATTCAATATGTCTTTTAACATTCCGATGAAGCAAGTAACTTTTTTCCCTCTCTGACAGGTAAACTTAAATTTTCCCATCCCTGACAAAAACCGCAACCAAACATTACAATAAGCATAAAAACTTAGCCAGTTAAAATAAATAAACGGAAATAAAATACATAATTAATAATTTCAGTTTTTGTTAATGTACTACTTATTTAAATTTTAGCAAATTATAATTTTACAATTTATTATGCCGAAAATTTTGGGTAACTGAAAGGAAGTTTGGTTTATATTCTCGGAGGAGGAGAGGGGGGGGGGTCACTCAAAGTGTTAAAGGTACTTAATATAATTTTATGTAGAGGGCCAGTGATGATGTCTGCGGACCAGTAAACTCTGATGTTTACTGGTCCTTGGGACCAGTGACTTTTTTTAATCATTTCTACCGCTGTGTTTGTGCATTTGGAGATTTTAAAAGGTTTTAGCTTATCTATTTTCTATTACTACTCCATTAAAAATATTCAAATATTTCAAAAAAATTGAAGAATATATAAATTTATTAAATGAAGCCGGCTCATAGAATCTTCATTAAGATTTTCACTGAAAAACTGCATAAACTTTGAAACATTATTTTCTGTTTAATGATTGATTTGATTAAGGGTGTCAATAATAATCCAGATTATAAAACATGCAAGAGGGAGTTTTGAAAAAACAAAATAATGCTAAAAGTTTATTGGTTATTTTTTTTATAAACCAAAAACATTAAAGCGTGTCTACTACTGGCACATCTACCCTACATATTATTCAATCAGGAAGAAATTAAATACATGACAAATGCTAAAGTCAAATGTTATATATGGTATTAAAATATCTTACAGAAACAACATGCATACATTTATACACTTAATAATTTCCAGTACGTATGAAAACATGTGCAACAGTACAGAATCAAATCAATTTCGAAGCTTTTTATCAGCAATTTTTTTTTTGGTGCCTAGGGATGCACCGAATATTCGGCCTACATGTGAAGTGAATACCGAATATTTGGCTCATCGAATACTTTTATATTTCAAAGTTTATAGCCATTAAAATGTTAAATTTTAAAACAATTTTAGATAATATTTAAAACAGAAACTTTTATTTTAATAAAGAGCTTTTTTCAAGTAAACTTGGTACTTTTCGGTTAGCTGGCCGGCAGTATTATGTATACATAAATATGTATACATACATATTTATATACATATATACTATGTGTGTGTATATATAAAACATATGCATAGATATATAATGTATATATACATGTATGTATGTATATATATATATAACACTGGCGCCCAGCTAACCGAAAAGTACCGTAAACTTTATGCTGAAAAAAATCTGTTTTGAGTTATTCAAGAAGAGGATAGTTATAAACCTTTTTTAATTAGTAAAATTTTAAATTTCACGGCTTCTTCTGAGAATTAAAACAGATGAATAAAATTTTCTTAAATTCTAAAAGAAACATTTTAAAATCAAAGAGAAATTGTGAAAATATTGTGCAGGATCATATATTATTTGTTGGTCAGGAAGAGACTAAAGTAAAAGTAAATAAATAATACAATGTATTCAAATTTTATATGGTGGCAACTTAACAAGAATAACTGTTCTACTCCCTTTGATTAAGCAAGGAAGTTTTTTAATGCATTCTACATCAGTGTCTGGAGTGGGAAATCCTTTTCAGAGATTGTAAACGTTGTTCTGAAAATCTTAGAAAGAAACAGATTATTTACGGGAAAATATTCAGAAACTTGCATCTGTACATAATTAATTCCTATGAAAATCCTTGTGATTGGTTAATTTTCTTAAATAATACTTAACAAACAGCAAATAAATAATGTAAAATCATTCTCTTTTATTTAAATATGATTCTGTTTCTAATTATTCTGAATATCTTTTTAAGTTGACTCTTAAACTTAGAAGTTGTATACGGTTTTTAATAAAATGTTTAAAAAGTTTTTTTAGCCGAATACTTCGATATTCGGCATACCGAATAGCTTGATAATCGGCCAAACCGAATATTCGGTAACATGGCCGAATACCGAATAGATACCGAATATTCGGTGCATCTCTATTTATAACATTAATATTTATTTTAATTCATTAATAAGGAAGATTAAGAACTAGAATAATTCATTATTTGGCTGAGATAAATACAAAAGAATACAGAATATTTGTGAGATTAAACTCTATGGGTACGGTTATTTTCGGAGAATAACTAAATATGAGAAAAAAATTCTCTTATTTTCATTCTATTAAACGTATTTATATAAAAATCGTAATGCACATTATTTTAAACTTCATAATATGCTATCAATATAAAAACAGAATACTGAATTTCAAATCATAAAGGGAAAATCTTGTTTGTTTCATTTACTGCTTTTAACAAATGTTGCAACTAACTTTAAGAGGGAAGGGGGCGGGGAATCTAAATAAAAATTGGATTTCATAAACGAAGTGAAAATTTAAGCGCCAAATAAACATTAAGTTGATTACGTGGGTTTCATAGTCTAACGATTGAAATTATCATTTTTATATGAAAAATAAAGCATTATATATCAAAATTAGTAGTCAAAATAACAGAAAGAACAAATGAAGACAAAAACATTAATGTTACAATCATCAAAATGCCGAATGTGAAACATCGTGTATAGCTAACCCTAATCTTAAGACAACTTACAGAAATTGTGAAAACAATAAAAATATGGGAAAAAATTTCGACAACAACAAAATGAATGAACTTACTTTCAAAATTGTCGACGAATTCTTCCAAATTCCACTGCCGAAGTCTTTCGTTAACCTGATCGTCCATTTGCAACCTTGAGTAGAGCAGGAACAACAACAACAAAAAAACCTCTACGCTTCCGCTTCTGCGATCTCACCTTACGACGGTTTTTAAATGTTCTTCCGCGGACACAATAAAAATGTAGTTCGCCACGTTTCATGTAATAAAATATTACTGACAGGAGCGCTTCATTCGAAATCATAAGAAATAGTGATTAATGTTAATAAATTGAACTACCTTGGTGAAATTTACCCCATTTAACGAATAAAAAGTAATTTTGTTTGAAACTGAGTATGGCTGGTATTTCAAAATTGAAAGCATTGGGTTTTCATATTTGAAACAAAAAGTTTCAAAATAAAATGAAAACATCGATTTACTCAGATTTGAAAGCGTCATTTTTCTCAGTGCAGGCTATGCCCGCTGCGCTGGTCAATATTTCCAAATGAACCTTGGATTAAACTAAATGGTGAATTTGAACTTGTATTTTAAACAATATGGATCTTCAGCTTGACCTTGCACATTACTGAAAACGATGCGAACGCCATTGCGATATAATGTTATCTTAAGCGTTGGACAAAATTTAGCAATTAAGAAGTAATTGTTTTAGGTGATTATAAACAGCGCACTTATGGTCGGGTAATGAGACCGTTATGACAACAGGAATTAATACCTCTGTAACTAATCAACATATAATGAAATCGTATATACTAACACCATTCCTAAAAGTCATGCAACAGGGCCACTTGTAACAAAATATGTTCTGTAGATTTTTTTAAAAAGGTTAAACTTTCATAATCAGGTTCACTTAATTTTTGAACTTTTACTGTTGTTCTATAACTAAGTACCCTTGAACAATAGGTATACACAAAAACCTTTCCGAAATTATTACCTAACTAATTGTGGTATATCCTACGAAAGTATTATAAACAATCGGAATGAAATACAAATTTCCGTTGTAAATATATAGTAGATGATGATGATGCGATTTTGTGTAATAGAATTCATAGTAAAGTTTTCGCTTCAAACAAAAACGATGCTTTCAACATTAAAGCTAATACACCAATATGTGAAGTATCCGATTACGGAAGGTTAACTTGAATTCTCATGAGCAACTACTCAAAGAAAAGTGAATATGTGGCTTTTGTGATACTTTTATGTCAGCCGGGCGCAGGTAATAAATCAATAAAGATTGTTTTCATAGCATATTCTTATTTTATTATTTTCATTTAAAACACAAACCTTTCACTCATTTAATTTAAAATGCATGCCTTATACTAATTTCATTTAAAAAACCGAAAAGATAAACAATAACAGGAAATAATGCCATAATTAAAAGCAAAAAAAATATTTTTAATTTACATACGCAAAATGTAACTACTGCTACTGGGAATTTTTAAAATGCTATCAGCGAGATGTGCGCACGGTTGTTATAAATGTACCCATTTTTTCTTCTTATCGAGGAGCAATTTATAAATCGCACAATATTATTCCAATTCCAATTTCTTTCATTGAGGAACCTATGACCGGAAAAAATGGAAAAAGACTCTTGTAGATTCTTCTGATGACGGCATCTGACGCCATAAACCGAGTTTATATGTATGAAAATAATTTTTAAGTCGTTACAAACATTGCTTTCATACTTAAATATTTTCATTGGTACTACTTGTTATCCCGTCGAGCAATTTTGCAAAATTATATAAATCGCCAAACCATTCGCCAAATTATATAAATTGACATAATCTTTATTTTAAATAACGAAATAACAAATAAATTAGTATAACATTAATAAAAATACAAATAAAACGTCGAAATTAAAATCACTTGATGACGTAAACATGTGTAGTTTGTTTAAATTCAAGTGAATTTGATATTTACGATCAACCATTATTGGCATTTAATCTTATAGTTTGACGATAGATTTTTGGTCGGCGGAATATCTAAGTAGTACCTTTTCCATTTTTGTTTTATAACGCTAAATTCTCAGTAATTTTTTCGATTTTATTTTACATAAAATCACTATTTTTTAAAAAAATTAAGATGCTTGCATTTTTATTTCAAACTCATAGAGCCGTTTTTATTTTTTAGCCAAAAGGGTTGATTTGAATTTTTTCCGTTGCTAGAGTAACGGATGTAATGATAGATATTTTGAGGTTTAGATGCCAAAGACACCGCCAAATTAGAAACATATGAAATGTGTCATGAACTGTTGGACTTATAAAAACTTATTTGGTAGCATTCGATTCAGCATAAAAAACTCATTAAAATATGCTATCATTTGACGCATAATTTTGATATTCGATTTTTTTCCCCTCCCCGTGCAAAAACCATTAGGGGTGGCACTTCAGAAAATCCTTTCTTAGCAGAAGTTTATGTCATAAGAAGTATTTTTACCACGATTTTCAAGATTTTAGGTTCAGTAGTTTGCGCTGTACGTTAATTAGTCCCCTAATCCAGACTTTATTTTATATACTATATTAGATATGCAGTTTTGCGGTGAATCGATGATCGAAAATTAGTCCAATATCATTTGAAATATTACATAACAGAGGAGAAAGAACGAAGAAAGACGAAGAAGAAATGACAAATTACAAAAGACTTGTATTTTTTTTTTCAAAATGTTGAATTTTTCCATAGTAATAACGTATTAAAGCATAAATTTCCTTAAAAATTATCTTTATTTCCTAGATTTCGAATCTGTGAATTTTCCTATAAATGAAATTGGCGATATGACTTGAGAAAATAGATAATATTTGCTTAAATAAAATGGGTAATATTCGTTGATCTGAGTTCGAGTTTATAAATATCACATGCTTTCGGAATTACGGCGAAAAACATTTTAAAAAGTATGAAATTATTTAACAGTATGTATGTGTGGCAGAAATTCACACTGAAATTTAAGTATTCGAAACCATTTTTAAAATATTAACTGATATCTATATAAGTTACAATTGAATATGAAAATGTACTCAAAAAATGATCTCTTTCACCTAAAAAAACACCATTTGTGAGAACATCCTCAAGCTAATGTCACGCTTATGCATTTTTGGCTTAAAATCACATTGTTTGGCGACAAAAGAAAATAAAAAATTGTAAAGAAACAAATAGTAATTACACATGTGACTCACAATTACATCTGCTTGTTTCTTCTATAAGTCACGTGATGGGACAATTAGATATAAAAAAAAAAAAGAAAAGAACAGAACAGAAAGAAAATATCGTTAAAATTTCATCTAATCAAATTTTCAGATTCGTTTCCACATCTAACGCAAGCGATAAAGAGCCAAATATTGCGTATCAAGTGTAATATTTCTTATTAAATTAATGTTTAAGCATTTCAAATATTTCTTTCAGGTTTTGATTAAATGTTTCCGTTTTTTAATATTATCACTCATTAAAACGGATTTTCTTCTTCTTTTTTTCTTTTTTTTTTCATTTAAATAAAATTAGTAACAGTTTTTCTTTTATTTTTCGAGGTTTAATAGCCGTTTTATTTTTTTTTTTTTTTATCAACGATGAATTTCGCCAAGAAATAAAATGGTAACCTTATCGCCCAAAATAACAGAATTTTCCGTCATAATTCTAAAACAGGTATAGGTAGAATAATGTGTTATAGATTAAAACCTTCCCTGAAACAATACCTATCTAACGGTATAGGTTCCGTAAAAATCCATGCAGTAGAACACGAAATCTAGGCGTTCGGAACGAAATTTCCGTTTGGATTTTATATATATAATAGATAATAGAATAGATAATAGATTTTATATATATATAATAGAATAGATAATAGATTATGTGTTATGAACTATCTCAAAGTTTAAAACAGATCGCATTGTTAGATTTCCTAATTTTAACAATATCGCGTTATGTTAGTTCCACATTCCACCACCAGGGAGCGCACTCTATTCTTAACGAAAGCGTATCTGAACGAAACTCCTTCATGCAACCTTTCCGTAGATACATGAATCGGGAGGGTGGCGGTCTTAACCCATAATTTAAGATAATTGCTGAAATTACTACGAAAAATATTTTAAAGGGGCTTTTACGCGGGCATCTAATAGAGTTAGAGGAAATCGGAAGACGTCAAAATAATCGCGGGGAAAAGTTTGCTTGGGTGCTTCGGAGCTACTTTTGGCGCGAGATCTAAGCTCTACGACCAATAGGAGCCCAGATATTTAAGGAAATATGAAGTAACAAAGTCAAAAATAATAGAGCTTTCCGTAATAATTCTTAACTAATCTAGGTAGAATGATGTGTTATAGCTTAAAACCTTCCCTGGAACGATACCTATCTAACGGTATAAGTTCCGTAAAAATCCATGCGGTAGAACTCGAAATCTCGGCGTTCGGAACGAAATTTCCGTTTGGATTATATATATATAATAGATAGATTTAACGGCGCATCAATTTTAAATGTATTGCATTTTACATTTTTTTTAAAAAGGGGGTTCTTAACATGGAATTGTGATAAAGACACATTATTTTTTAAATTTTGCACCGGAATAGACTAGAACTTTCTATTTTATTTTAATAGTTATTTTAATTTACTATTTTTTGAAAAACTATTTAAAAGTTTGCATTAATCTTTTTACATGTAACAATAATATTACCGCTATTTCTACCGGTGTCGAATGACAAGTTTAAAAATATTTTTAATTTTGAACCACTTCACCGTTTGCCCCGAGATAACTCGGGGATAAAAGCACTTTTTCCCCATACCTGTCGACGGTGAAGTGGTTTGCACAATTACAAATCCTTTTTAATATATTTAAGACTTTTATATGCTTATTACATTCAAAAACTACGAGCACAATAAACATAAATCAAAAATTTAAAATTTCTATTGTCATAAAATATTCTTTTCGTATTTAAAATTAATTCTGTATTTCAAATATTTCTTTGTTATTTATTTGACTTATATACTTAGAATTAAAGCAGCCTACATGTTTTAATATGACAAATAAAAAATAAAAATGAAAATACAAAAAAATAACATAAAATCTCAAAATAGTAATGTATAGTGAATCACTTTTACGTAAAATTTCATTTTAAATTAAGAAATTTTATAAATATATCACAATGAAGAAATTTGGAAATTTAGAAAACATATGTGGCTTTTCTTGATATCTATATGTTATTCATTCAAAAGAATATTATACATGTATATATATATGTCAAGTGTAGATGTCCTGGCTTCCCCCATTTGATTATGCTAAATAAAGATCCAGATAGAAGAATTATTCTACTCGCGCTCTCTTTATTCTAGTCAGCCGGCGCTTTTTTGTGGCCACACTGCATTTTTCAACTTTAATGGCTTAAAAAAACCGGGACGACATGCAGTGGCGTAGCCAGGATTTCGTTTCGGGGGGTGGGAGGGTCCAGAATTTTCCCTTCATGTTATATATATAGTAATACCTGTCAAGATGAAATTGTAAATATTGGTGAAAATTCCGTTTTACACAGGTTTCCGTGTTATTTGGTGTATTTGTATAGTATTCTTTTCCGTAGCACTATGGAACATTTATGTTTAAGACAGAACTCCGTTATAGGCAGGTTCCATTTTTAAAAGTTTTGTGTATTTATATAAATATACTTATATATATCATATGAATAGAATAAATCTTGTCAAAATAGTAATTGTCTATAACAGAATCCTGTCTTTAACGTAAGCGTTACATGGTCTTAATATGAATTGCGATACAATTAAATTTGCTGAAAACCTGTCTGAAAAGGGGATTTTCACCAGGGTTAGAAAAAACCCGAGTTTTTTCGAAAAAACCCAGCCCACTGGGCCCACTAGTCTAAAACCCGGGTTTTTTCGAGTTTTTCTGATAAAACCCGGGTTTTTTCGGGCTTTTTTGAGTTTTTTTGGAGAGCACTTTAAGCTTCTAATTTTCATATACATAATACCTGAATTCTCCATTTATCAGTGAAACTTGGGCATAATTTGCATTAATTAAGTATGAATTAACAAAAAGTATATAAAAAGAAAAAAAAATCAAATTAATTTAAAAGGTACATCTGTATAATTTAAAAGGTACATCTGTATAATTTAAAAGGTACATCTGTATAATTTAAAAGGTACATCTGTATCTCATGGGACTAGTTTGCTGAACTAAGCGTATATTAAGTGAACCACAAATGGATTTCTTTATATAATTCTTACCTTAAGTTAAACATGTTAAATTTATATAGTTTCTTTCATTCACTTCAAATCAGAAATCAGTTGAAGACTTTTTTTTTTTTTCTTTTGAAAGAAATGGGATTCGCAATAATATATTTGAAAATTTTAGCAAAATTTGCTACATATATATTGCAACAGTATTAAATGTTAAATTAGATTGTCATAGAAGTCAGTAACATTTGTAAATTTATATCACAAATGGCGATACACTTATTACTAGCTTTGCTGCTTTATCAACTCCAAAATGATTACGTAACTTGCTCCAAACCAGACCAAATGTGGAAAAGTATTGTTCGATTGAAGCAGAGGTAGCTGGTACTGAATGTAAAGAAAAAACTCACAAAATCCAGGAGGGAACTTATCTGTTTCACTCTTTTTTCCCATAATCTGAACCATTTTTGTGTGGAAAACTCCTATATAACACTTTCATTGAACATTGAAGCAGGATAATAAATGGGATGATTAATCTTAAAAGCTATAACAATGCAAACAATCAGGATGGGGTTCAAGTGCATCTTTTTGCATGCATTAAGATTTAAAGCATTTGAATACATTTTAGATTACAGGCATGAAAATCTTCCTTCTTTTTTCTTTTTTGGTCATTTTATCATCTCTGCTTAGAAATTCCTTTAAATCTGGTTCTTTTGAAATATATTTAAATTGGCCTTTATCTTTGCATTCTCAAACCTTAGATTAAATAATGATACAGTTGTGAAAGCACAAGAAAATTTGAAAAAACCCACAATGGGTTTTTTCAATGCCCGGAAAAACCTGGGCGTGTTTTTCAGGCTGGGCCCACTTGGACAAACCCTGTCTAACAGCCACTGACTATTAACCCAATTTTCCAGTTTTCACCCATACTCATTCCTTAGATTAAATAATGTTACAGTTGTGAAAACATGAGAAAATTTGAAAAAACCCACAATGGGTTTTTTCAAGTGGTCCTGCTCGAAAAAACCCTCAGATTAAATAATGTTACAGTTGTGAAAACATGAGAAAATTTGAAAAAACCCACAATGTTTTTTTTTCAAGTGGTCACTTGGGCAAACCCTGTCTAACAGCCACCGACTGCTAATCCAATTTTCCAGTTTTCACCCATTCTCATGCCTTATATTAAATAATGTTACAGTTGTGAAAACATGAGAAAATTTGAAAAAACCCACAATGGGTTTTTTCAAGTACGCATGTCCGAAAAAACCCGCAGATTAAATAATGTTAGTTGTGAAAACATGAGAAAATTTGAAAAAACCCACAATGGGTTTTTTCAAGTGGGCCCGCCCGAAAAAACCCGGGTGGGTTTTTTCGGGCGGGCCCACTTGGGCAAACCCTGATTTTCACCCTTCTTTAGTGAAGCATAGTGAAACCTGTGAAAGCGGAATCTTTCTATAACGGAATCCTGTCTCAAACGGAAGAGTTTCAGAGTCCCTGCGAAACGAACAATAGATCTTATTGAGGTAGTGTATCTTAGAGGTATAATTAATTACACTTCTTTACATGGAAGCCTGTCTAAAATGGAGCTTTTTACCAGTGCTTGGAATCTTGTCTTGACTGTGTATATATGATAGAAGTATTTCGAGTAACTTTAAGAATTTAGGTATATCCTTATTTAATTTCTTAATTTTTAAAAAAAGCATGAATAAAAAATATAAGGCCAATCTCTATAACTGCAACTAATAATACATTCAAGTTACATTAATATTTACCAGTGAAAAAGATTCACTCATGATGTAAAAAGCTGAGCGCATACTGAAGAGTTAAATTTAATTAACCCATTCGCTGTCATTCACGAGTATACTCGTGGCTTTAATTTATTGATTACTTTGTCACCACTATTTTAGAATTAAAAAAAAAAAAGCCTCATTTATTGGCAGAAATTTCGCTGTATTAGTAAAGCGAAATTTATCTTTCTGAATTTGTGCTGGCAAACGACCTTCAACAAAAAATTTGAAAATTGTTAGTTTTGGCAGCGAATGGGTTAAATCAAGTTTCATATTACATAACATTTGCCTGCAATAAAGTTAGGGCCAAGTGGTTAAGTGTAAAACAGCAATTTTCATGTTTAATTTCTTGCCATTGAATTAAGAATTTGTGCTGTAACCGATATTGGATAATGATTTCACATAAGTGTCAATCGCATGAGCCGTTCATGCGATCCGCCGCGCTCCCCATGGAAATTTTTGAGGTAACCCAGATAGCATGAACATTAGCAGAAAGTTTGATTTTTTCTGATATTATCTTGCCGTGACAAATTTGAATTGAGAAATTCGCAGCAAATGTCCCGCAAGGTATACCATCACCCACTTGCATGAGTAACTACTCATGACTGATGATGTGAAACTGATGGCAAGACTGTCTTTAATTCACGAAAGTGACGAAAGCAAAAAATCTCTCTGTTGAGAGACTCAACAACAATGAGAATCAGCACATACGCAGAAATTGCAGAAATTTTATTCGGTAGGCACCGTTTTTTCTAAACGCTATACTTATTAAACGCCAAAAAATGCTCGAAATGAAAAGTACAAATATTACCTAAACTTGTTTATGGTGATAAAACCTATGCATGCGCCTTCTGACGGCGCTTTCGCATCAATAGACCTGATCAGGTCTATTGACCCCTTCGAAGGGGTTAAACTTATAGTGTGATATGGAAAGATTGCTACTTTGCAGTAAGTTTGCAGTATTTTTGATTACTTGTTTGCCGTTAGTTTGCAATAAATTTGATACAGCATGAATTTAACTTGCACGACAAGTTGAAAACACTCATAGTTATATTGTTAAGTAAAAAAAATTAAATTGTTTTTATTAAACGTATTTATCAATTCAAAATTATTTTAAT
Organism: Maratus speciosus; assembly: GCA_963932465.1. Classification (NCBI taxonomy): domain Eukaryota; kingdom Metazoa; phylum Arthropoda; class Arachnida; order Araneae; family Salticidae; genus Maratus; species Maratus speciosus. The sequence goes on from OZ010792.1 coordinate 587,692,189, forward strand.
TATTAATTGTTTAGATAACTAATTTATCAATTGCTTGTTTAAAAACTATTACATGAACTATATAATAGTTTTTATAGGGTAAATACAAATATATATTTTTTTAATTTTCGGTTATTATAACGTTATTAACTTCATTAGGATGTATAAAAGTGATAAGGGTTCTGAAGATAAACATGTTGTTTATTCATTTATTACTTAGCTTATAATATTATTTTTGCTCTTTAATTATAATTAATTAATAATTTCTTACTTTTTGCGAATTGTAAATTATAACTGTACTTAAAAAATTAAAATCTGCATAATATCACCTAACACTGTTAAGAGGTATTTTTACGTATTTGTACAATGTTGCATTATTATTATTATTATTATTATTATTATTATTATTATTATGTTTAATTAATTAATTAATTAATTAATACTTAGACTTTATGTTTTTGGCTGATTTTTCAAAAAATTCCTATATTATTTTTTGGAAATTATAAATTAAAACTTTTGAATAAAAACTTTAACTGCTATTAATAATTGCTACTAATAATTGCTATTAATTAATTCTCAAAAAAGTTAGGAATTTTAGTATAAAAATTAATTTAATATTTTATTAAATATATTTTTTATTTAATGTATCCTTAATTTATTAAAATAATAACATTATTAATATACATTACATTTTTTTACTTTAAAATAAACTCAATACTTAATACATTTTATATTCAATTTATCATATAGTAGTTATAAACTGAAATTATCTTTTACATGTTTATTTATTTTATATTTAAAGTCACCTAAATTTAAAACTATTAATATAATTAATAATAAAACTAAAATAAAAAATTGTTAATTTTTTTTTTCTGGGAAAGTGGGAGGAAAAGGGTAATATTAAAAATCAATAAATAAATGACAAATACAAACAAGTTGGAAATTGCTCGTCAAACGTGGCAAATGAGGTGCGTTCGTACTATAACTAATTTTATAATTATTTTTTGCACGCATATTGTACTGAATGTATATATTTTTTTTTTTTGCACTTCATGAGTGCATAGCCTGTGACATCATTAAAATGCACTTGCAATATTTTTTTCCCATTCCCCGTAATGTAACGCAAAAGTTTTGTAATTAAACATGTAATTAAACATGTAACTCTGTAATTAAACTATACACCGATTTTTATAAAATTCCAAATGGCTCGACAAAATTTTGTAACAATTATATATTTAAAATTTCAGACCACTCGGAAGGCTGTAACATCATTAAAATGCACTTGCAATAATTTTTTCCCATTGGCCGTAATGTAACGGAAAATTTTTGACTGTCCCTGTAATTAAATTATACATCCGATTTTCATAAAATTTGAAATGGCTCGACAAAATTTTGTAACAATTATATATTTAAAATTTCAGACCATTCGGTTGAGTTGTTTTTGCTCTGTTATATGCGGACAGGCAGGCGAGCAGACGGACGGACTGGACGACGACTATAGGTGCTACGTATTTATATAATTACGAACGCACCTAAAAACCTTAGTTTTGTCAGTTAAAAATTGAAAATAAAATTAATTAAAATAATACTTACACTATTACATAAAATAAAAAATAATCATCTTATTACAAAGAAATAGGCCCAGTTCAAATAAAATTAGTTCACAAAAATCGTCTACAATGGGTGAGAAGACTGTTAAAAATGCAACCAATAATTATTTTTAAAAAAATGAAGCGGTGGGTGGAGTTTTTTGACAACAAAATATTTTTCCTGGCACACCTAATTACCAAATCACTATTGTTTTCCCAATGTGTATAATGGTAAAGTAACTTATGAAAACAAAATTTTAACTTTGTATTATAAAAGTAATAAGAAAAATTAAATATTTTTGCTTCAATAAATATATCTCATTTCTGAATTATTAAAGGAGAGGATGTAGAAGAATGATTTGAGGAAATATTTACCTACAATAGCTTATAAGTGTCCAATTGAATTATTGAAGACATTTATTATTAATCTAATTGTAAGAAGGAGAAAAAATAAGAACAGTTTTTTAAATTATTTAATTAATGATGATAATTTAAAGGTTCTAAAAAACGTATGAAAACAACCAAAAAATCATCTATGGCAGTTTATAGTATATATAAAATACCTAATATTAATAACAAATAATAAAGCTTAAAAAATCCATTTTGTTAAATAATAATAATAATAATAAGACAATGTCCCCTGTAAAATTATATCACATTGTTCAATCAAACAAATTTTCGGCTCGCTGTGATTTCATTATCACGAGTTATAAAAGTTTAAATTTATCGGATTGTTATATTTAGCTTTTTTTTTTAATTTGGGGGATGTTAAAAAAATTAAAAAAGGTCCCAAATAATGTTTAAATTACAGCGTTTGGCGGCCCACGACAATTAGAATACGAGTTATAAGGTGGTGGGCACCGAAATGACAAGGGACCGAAATGGTTAAGGACCGAAATGGCCAGGGACCGAAATGGCCAGGGACCGAAATGTCTCGGGACCGAAATGGCTAGGGACCGAAATGTCTCGGGACCGAAATGGCCAGGGACCGAAATGTCTCGGGACCGAAATGGCCAGGGACCGAAATGTCTCGGGACCAAAACGGCGGGACCGAAATGGCGGGACCGAAGTGTCGGGACCGAAATGTCATGTACCCAAAATTCTTATGACCTTAAATCTCTTTATTCTTTTTTCTCCGAACGCCACGGCCAGATTCAAAATGTTTCCATTTCGCATGTCCGCTTCGATCCCCTTCTATCCACCCACTCTTCCAAATGTGGGAATTGCGAAATGTAAACACGATCCTCCCCGTGTTGCTGGATTAGAGACGCTCAAAGACAATGTCAGTAAGCAAAAGTCATAAGATTCTTGAGACTTTTTTATAACATTTTTATTAAAACAAATCTATTAATAATATTACATATCTATAATAATTCCATACATTCCATAATTATATTACATAATAGTATTCAATAAAAGTATTACAATTCTGACTGATATTTCTTTTTAAGTGCCTTAAAATTATGAATGAAGACGATGAAGCATGAAATAAAAATTCTTATGACTTTAAATTCTCTTTATTCTTTTTTCTCCGAACGCCACGGCCAGATTCACAATGTTTCCATTTCGCATTTCCGCTTCGATTCCCCTCTATCCTTCCATCCTTCCAAATGAGATGAATTGTGAAATGGAAACACGATCCTCCCCGCGTTGTTGGATTAGAGATGCTCAATGACAATGTCAGTAAGCAATAGTCATAACATTTTTGAGACTTTTTTTATAACATCTTTATTAAAACAAATCCATTAATAATATTTCATATCTATAACAATTTCGTACATTCCATAATTATATTACATAATGGTATTCAATAAAAGTATTACAATCCGGACTGATATTTCAATTTATTTTTAAGTGTCTTAAAATTATGAATGAACCCGCTGAAGCATGAAATAAAAATTCTTATGACTTTAAATTCTCTTTATTCTTTTTTCTCCGAACGCCACGGCCAGATTCACAATGTTTCCATTTCGCATTTCCGCTTCGATCCCCTTCTATCCACCCACCCTTCCAAATGAGGGAATTGCGAAATGCAAACACGATCCTCCCCGTGTTGTTGGATTAGAGACGCTCAAAGACAATGTCAGTAAGCAAAAGTCATAAGATTCTTGAGACTTTTTTTATAACATTTTTATTAAAACAAATCTATTAATAATATTACATATCTATAATAATTCCATACATTCCATAATTATATTACATAATAGTATTCAATAAAAGTATTACAATCCTGACTGATATTGATGGATATAAATCAAGCTAATTAGCTGTGATAAAAGTAATTTCCTCAGTTGCATAAATAATGTGTCGATTGAACTCAGCCATAAATCTTTTCAAATTTGAAAGATGTATTTAACCTTGAAAACCTTGATAAAGATAATGACTTGTTGAGTGACTCATAGACATTAAACTGATTTATTATTATTATTATGATATTGCTATTACAATTATTATTACTGATTTATTATCTTATAATGTAAATATTTTTTCATTCTGAAAATGTAGTTGTTCAAGAGAAGAGGGTTGAAAAATGCTCTCTCTTTTTCACAATTTAAAAGAAAGTGAATTAAATAGCTTAAAGTGTTACCACTGCTTATTCATTTGATATAATAGTCTACAATTTTTTCTCAAAGGAGGTTATAAAAAGGGGTTGATTAAAATTATGACAACTAACACATTACATTGGGAAACCATTATATTGGATTACACAAAATGTGGATTTACACCGAAATAAAAAGTATCCTGAAGAACGGGTAAGTCCCAATTTTATCTAACTTACTCACGCCTTTTTTCATTGGGATTTAAATACTAACAAGATTATGATTACTGATCACTGAATAAAAATAAATAAATTAAATAGCCTCCACTGAAATCTGAAACATCAGATATTTGATAAATAAACTTTTAAACTTTCAAACAGAAAAGTTGGAAGAACTTTTTACGGTAACACGTAAGTAATCAAAAGTTAAGAAAATGGCAGCTTCTAAAGATAATTTAGCAATTGAAAAACTTACAGCTACAAACTACTCAATTTGGAAATTCAAGGCCGAAATGATGTTAACTAAAGAAGACTTATTTCATGTAATTACGGAAGAACCGCCTAATCCAATTACGGACGCTTGGTCCAAAAGTGATAAGAAAGCCCGTGCTCTAATTAATCTAACAATTGATGATAGTCAGATTACTGATGTTAAAAATTTACAGACAGCCAGACAAACTTGGCAAGCTTTGCGTGAAATCCATGAGCGACCTAATTTGTCTAGCAAACTTTATCTCTTAAGAAAACTTTACGGGATTAAATTAGCGGAAGGTGGCAACGTTGTTAATCATATTACAAAAATAATGGAATTAGTAGATAAATTAGCGGCCATAGGAGAAGTTATAAATGATAACCACATTTCTGCACTGTTATTATGCTCCCTACCCCAATCTTATGATACTCTTATTACTGCCCTTGAATCAAGAGAAGAAAATCAACTCACACCATCATTTATTAAGTCTAAACTTATTGACGAATATAACCGACGATATGATAATAATGAGAGAACAGAAAATCCTGCCAGAGCATTTAAAGCACAGAAAAATTACAACAACAAAACAAGTAATAAATACTGCTCCAATTGTCGGATGAGAAACCATTATACCCAGGAATGTTGGCATAATAAAGCCAAAACACAAAATACACCACAAAATCAACACATTAGACCAAACAAAAAACATTACTCTACATCACTAGTTTTTCAAAAGAGTGAAAACAATGTTAGAAGTGAACAAACACCAGAATCAAACCGTAGGTACAGTCACTCTGAAAATGAAAACCATACATGGAGGGCGAGCGAAAATAAAAATTACGCCTTTATAACACAAGGAATAGAAAACAAAACATTTATAGTAGACAGTGGCAGCTCAAGCCATATTGTGTGTTCAGAATCAATGTTTACAGAAATAAAATCACGCGAAAAAACAAATGTAACCATCGCAAACGGAAAAAAACTTATCAGTTACGGGTCAGGTGACGTAAATATAAACACGCGAACATCAGACAACAAAGTTCATGAAATAACACTTAAAAATGTATTACTAGTATCTGAAATCGAAACAAATTTATTATAGGTTAGCAAAGCGACGCAAAATGGATGTGAAATTATATTCAGAAATGATAGATGTATGTTCAAACTTAACGGAGAAATATGCTTAGAAGCGCGCAAAGTAAATAACCTATACGAAGTTCAGTTGGCATTCCAAAACTATGCAAACGTAGCACAAAGCTGCAACAACAAAAATTGCCTAGAATTATGGCATCGTAGGTTAGGACATAGAAATCTAACATCAATTAAAGAAATTACGCAAAAGGAATTAGCTAGAGGAATCCAAATAAACAACTGTAAGCATAACATAGATTGCGAACCGTGCATTAAGGCAAAATTAACTGATGAACCCTATCCAAAAATTGCAGAGTATAGAGCAACTAAAAGGCTCCAGCTCATTCACTCCGACGTGTGCGGATCTTTTCAAACACCGACAATAGGGGGGAAATCATACTTTTTGACTTTTATTGATGACTACTCACGATTTACGATCATATGCCTATTGTCTAGAAAAAGTGAAGTTTACGAAAAACTTAAAGAATTCATCGCGTTAATTAACAATAAATTTGGAGAAAAACCGAAAGCAATTAGAACAGATAACGGAGGGGAATTCACATCAGATGAAATAGAAAATTACCTCAGAGCTAATGGGATAAAACATCAACACACAGTTCCATATTGCGCAAGCCAGAACGGTGTGGCAGAGAGGGAAAACAGATCGTTAGTTGAAATGGCAAGGACAATGTTAAGTGAATCAAATTTACCATTAAAGATCTGGGGGGAAGCAATTTGCACAGCAAATCATTTGCAAAACAGACTACCGACAAAAGCAAATGAAAAGACGCCATACGAGTTATGGACAAACAGACAGCCAAACTTAAGTTACGTTAGGGTATTTGGCTGCAAAGCTTTCGCATATATCAGTAAAGCCAGAAGACAAAAATTAGACGATAAATCTATAGAGGGAATTTTCGTCGGATATGATAATGAATCCAAAGGATATAGAATATATGTAGGAGGAAATGAAATAAAGATCGCGAGAACCGTTAAATTTCTCGAAAACAAATTTAAATATAGAAACGAGAAAGTAGAAAACAAACCAAAACAAGATGAAAATCGGGTTAACGAAAACTTTGTAGAAATAGAAATTTCAAATAGCAATGAGACACCATCCACGTCCAATCAACCAGTAGCAGAACTTAGACGATCAGAAAGAATTAATAAAGGTGTACCTCCTGATAGGTTAATATACATGGTTAAGAACGAAAACGCTACTGAACCAAAAAATTATGAGGAAATCGAAAACATGGAAAATTTTAAGGATAAACAAAATTGGATAGATGCAATGAAAAACGAAATGAACTCCCTTATGAAAAACAAAACTTGGTCAATTGTAGAACCTCCACTAAATAGGAGAATAATAAGTTGCAAATGGACCTACAAACTAAAACGCGACAACACAGGAAAAATCCAAATATATAAAGCACGTTTAGTTGCAAAAGGATATTCACAAAAATTCGGGGAGGATTATGATGAAACCTATGCACCAGTCGTGTCATATACAACAATAAGAGCATTATTAATAACGGCATTGCATCAAAATTTAAATGTAAAACATATTGATATTAACACCGCGTTCTTACATGGAGAGCTTGAGGAGGAGATATATATGTCACAACCAGAAGGTTTCGCTAAATCAAATGAGGAAAATAAAGTATGTAGGCTAAACAAAGCAATATACGGACTTAAACAACCCGCGAGAGCGTGGCATAATAAAATCACAGAAACACTAAAAAAGATTAATTTCAGTCAGAGCAAATTTGACTCATGCCTTTTTACGCGAAAAAGGGGTGATAACACAACATACATAATAACATACGTAGACGACATTTTAATTGCTGGAAAAGACGAAATAATAGAGGAAGTAATCGCGAGCTTAAATAAAGAATACGAGCTAAAAGATTTAGGTGACATCAGTAACTACCTATCCATGAACATTAAAAAAGTAAATAAAAGCTACATGATAAATCAAACTCAGAAAATAGAAGAATTAATCAATAAATTTAATTTGCAAGACGCAAAACCGTGTAGCACACCCATGGAAAAAAATTACACACGCTTTAATGATGAGGATAACATTTTACCAAACAACACATATTACAGACAAGCCATAGGAGCACTTCTATATCTAGCAACTATAAGCAGACCTGACATCTGTGCAGCAGTAAACATTCTTAGCAGAAGAAATGAATCACCCAGAATGAAAGACTGGAATGCAGTAAAGAGAGTGATAAGATATTTAAAGACTACAAAAAATTATAGTCTAGTTCTGAGCGGAGAAAAGAAACCGATACTTGAAGTTTATGCGGATGCAGATTGGGGAGGAGATGTAGATTCACGAAAATCAACGAGTGGGAACCTATACATGTTAGGAAGAAATCCAATAAAATGGTCGACCAAGAAACAATCCTGCATTGCATTATCATCGGCAGAGGCCGAGTATGTGTCAGCAGCAAATGCAGCAATTGAAATAAAGTGGCTAGTCAATCTACTGCAAGAATTAAACCTAAAGCAAACCTTACATATAGACCTATATGAAGACAACCAGTCCACGATCAAGATGATAGAATTAGAAAAGCACTCAAGCAAGACTAAACATATTGAAATTAGGTTCCACCTGATAAAACAACTAAAGCAAGAAGGGACTATCAACCTAAAGTACTGCCCAACCAAATTGATGATAGCAGACTTGTTTACGAAACCAGTTCCCAAACCTGTTTTTCAAACCCATAGAAGGAACTTAAATTTGTGTGAGAATGAAACTTCAGAAATTAAGGAGGAGTTGATGGATATAAATCAAGCTAATTAGCTGTGATAAAAGTAATTTCCTCAGTTACATAAATAATGTGTCGATTCAACTCAGCCATAAATCTTTTCAAATGTGAAAGATGTATTTAACCTTGAAAACCTTGATAAAGATAATGACTTGTTGAGTGACTCATAGACATTAAACTGATTTATTATTATTATTATGATATTGCTATTACAATTATTATTTCTGATTTATTATCTTAAAATGTAAATATTTTTTCATTCTGAAAATGTAGTTGTTCAAGAGAAGATTGTTGAAAAATGCTCTCTCTTTTTCACAATTTAAAAGAAAGTGAATTAAATAGCTTAAAGTGTTACCACTGCTTATTCATTTGATATAATAGTCTACAATTTTTTCTCAAAGGAGGTTATAAAAAGTGGTTGATTAAAATTATGACAACTAACACATTACATTGGGAAACCATTATATTGGATTACACAAAATGTGGATTTACACCGAAATAAAAAGTATCCTGAAGAACGGGTAAGTCCCAATTTTATCTAACTTACTCACGCCTTTTTTCATTGGGATTTAAATACTAACAGATATTTCTTTTTAAGTGTATTAAAATTATGAATGAAGACGATGAAGCATGAAATAAAAATTCTTATGACTTTAAATTCTCTTTATTCTTTTTTCTCCGAACGCCACGGCCAGATTCAGGATGTTTCCATTTCGCATTTAGGCTTCGATCCCCCTCTATCCATCCATCCTTCGAAATGATATGAATTGTGAAATGGAAACAAGATCCTCCCCGCGTTGTTGGATTAGAGACGCTCAATGACAATGTCAGTAAGCAATAGTCATAAGATTCTTGAGAGTTTTTTATAACATCTTTATTAAAACAAATCCATTAATAATATTACATATCTATAGCAATTTCGTACGTTCCATAATGATATTACATAATAATATTCCATAAAATTATTACAACCCTGACTGATATTTCAATTTTTTTTAAGTGTCTTATAATTATGAATGAACCCGCTTAAACATGAAATAAAAATTCTTATGACTTTAAATTCTCTTTATTCTTTTTTCTCCGAACGCCACGGCCAGATTCACAATGTTTCCATTTCGCATTTCCGCTTCGATCCCCCTCTATCCACCCACCCTTCAAATGAGGGAATTGCGAAATGTAAACACGATCCTCTCCGTGTTGCTGGATTAGAGACGCTCAAAGACAATGTCAGTAAGCAAAAGTCATAAGATTCTTGAGACTTTTTTTATAACATTTTTATTAAAACAAATCTATTAATAATATTACATATCTATAATAATTCCATACATTCCATAATTATATTACATAATAGTATTCAATAAAAGTATTACAATCCTGACTGATATTTCTTTTTAAGTGTCTTAAAATTATGAATGAAGACGATGAAGAATGAAATAAAAATTCTTATGACTTTAAATTCTCTTTATTCTTTTTTCTCCGAACGCCACGGCCAGATTCACAATGTTTCCATTTCGCATTTTCGCTTAGATCCCCCTCTATCCATCCATCCTTCCAAATGATATGAATTGTGAAATGGAAACACGATCCTCCCCGCGTTGTTGGATTAGAGACGCTCAATGACAATGTCAGTAAGCAATAGTCATAAGATTCTTGAGAGTTTTTTATAACATCTTTATTAAAACAAATCCATTAATAATATTTCATATCTATAACAATTTCGTACATTCCATAATTATATTACATAATGGTATTCAATAAAAGTATTACAATCCGGACTGATATTTCAATTTATTTTTAAGTATCTTAAAATTATGAATGAACTCGCTGAAGCATGAAATAAAAATTCTTATGACTTTAAATTCTCTTTATTCTTTTTTCTCCGAACGCCACGGCCAGATTCACAATGCTTCCATTTCGCATTTCCGCTTCGATCCCCTTCTATCCACCCACCCTTCCAAATGAGGGAATTGCGAAATGCAAACACGATCCTCCCCGTGTTGTTGGATTAGAGACGCTCAAAGACAATGTCAGTAAGCAAAAGTCATAAGATTCTTGAGACTTTTTTTATAACATTTTTATTAAAACAAATCTATTAATAATATTACATATCTATAATAATTCCATACATTCCATAATTATATTACATAATAGTATTCAATAAAAGTATTACAATCCTGACTGATATTTCTTTTTAAGTGTCTTAAAATTATGAATGAAGACGATGAAGCATGAAATAAAAATTCTTATGACTTTAAATTCTCTTTATTCTTTTTTCTCCGAACGCCACGGCCAGATTCACAATGTTTCCATTTCGCATTTTCGCTTCGATCCCCCTCTATCCATCCATCCTTCCAAATGCTATGAATTGTGAAATGGAAAAACGATCCTCCCCGCGTTGTTGGATTAGAGACGCTCATTGACTATGTCAGTAAGCAATAGTCATAAGATTCTTGAGAGTTTTTTATAACATCTTTATTCAAATTTATCCATTAATAATATTACATATCTATAGCAATTTCGTACATTCCATAATGATATTACATAATAATATTCCATAAAATTATTACAACCCTGACTGATATTTCAATTTTTTTTTAAGTGTCTTAAAATTATGAATGAACCCGCTGAAGCATGTAATAAAAATTCTTATGACTTTAAATTCTCTTTATTCTTTTTTCTCTGAACGCCACGGCCAGATTCACAATGTTTCCATTTCGCATTTCCGCTTCGATCCCCTTCTATCCACCCACCCTTCCAAATGAGGGAATTGCGAAATGCAAACACGATCCTCCCCGTGTTGTTGGATCAAATCTATTAATAATGTCACGTATCTGTAATAATTCCATACATTCCATAATTATATTACATAATAGTATTCAATAAAAGTATTACAATCCTGACTGATATTTCTTTTTGAGTGTCTTAAAATTATGAATGAAGACGAAGAAGCATGAAATAAAAATTCTTATGACTTTAAATTCTCTTTATTCTTTCTTTCCGAACGCCACGGCCAGATTCACAATATTTCCATTTCGCATTTCCGCTTCAATCCCCCTCTATCCATCCATCCTTCCAAATGATATGAATTGTGAAATGGAAACACGATCCTCCCCGCGTTGTTGGATTAGAAACGCTCAATGACAATGTCAGTAAGCAATAGTCATAAGATTCTTGAGACTTTTTTCTATAACATCTTTATTAAAACAAATCCATTAATAATATTACATATCTATAACAATTTCGTACATTCCATAATGATATTACATAATAATATTCCATAAAATTATTACAACCCTGACTGATATTTCAATTTTTTTTTAAGTGTCTTAAAATTATGAATGAACCCGCTGAAGCATGTAATAAAAATTCTTATGACTTTAAATTCTCTTTATTCTTTTTTCTCTGAACGCCACGGCCAGATTCACAATGTTTCCATTTCGCATTTCCGCTTCGATCCCCTTCTATCCACCCACCCTTCCAAATGAGGGAATTGCGAAATGCAAACACGATCCTCCCCGTGTTGTTGGATCAAATCTATTAATAATATTACATATCTATAATAATTCGATACATTCCATAATTATATTACATAATAGTATTCAATAAAAGTATTACAATTCGACTGATATTTCTTTTTAAGTGTCTTAAAATTATGAATGAAGACGATGAAGCATGAAATAAAAATTCTTATGACTTTAAATTCTCTTTATTCTTTTTTCTCCGAACGCCATGGCCAGATTCACAATGTTTCCATTTCGTATTTCCGCTTCGATCCCCCTCTATCCATCCATCCTTCCAAATGATATGAATTGTGAAATGGAAACACGATCCTCCCCGCGTTGTTGGATTAGAGACGCTCAATGACAATGTCAGTAAGCAATAGTCATAAGATTCTTGAGACTTTTTTATAACATCTTTATTAAAACAAATCCATTAATAATATTACATATCTATAAAAATTTCGTACATTCCATAATGATATTACGTAATAATATTCCATAAAATTATTACAACCCTGACTGATATTTCAATTTATTTTTAAGTGTCTTAAAATTATGAATGAACCCGCTGAAGCATGAAATAAAAATTCTTATGACTTTAAATTCTCTTTATTCTTTTTTCTCCGAACGCCACGGCCAGATTCACAATGCTTCCATTTCGCATTTCCGCTTCGATCCCCTTCTATCCACCCACCCTTCCAAATGAGGGAATTGCGAAATGCAAACACGATCCTCCCCGTGTTGTTGGATTACAGACGCTCAAAGACAATGTCAGTAAGCAAAAGTCATAAGATTCTTGAGACTTTTTTTATAACATTTTTATTAAAACAAATCTATTAATAATATTACATATCTATAATAATTCCATACATTCCATAATTATATTACATAATAGTATTCAATAAAAGTATTACAATCCTGACTGATATTTCTTTTTAAGTGTCTTAAAATTATGAATGAAGACGATGAAGCATGAAATAAAAATTCTTATGACTTTAAATTCTCTTTATTCTTTCTTTCCGAACGCCACGGCCAGATTCACAATATTTCCATTTCGCATTTCCGCTTCAATCCCCCTCTATCCATCCATCCTTCCAAATGATATGAATTGTGAAATGGAAACACGATCCTCCCCGCGTTGTTGGATTAGAAACGCTCAATGACAATGTCAGTAAGCAATAGTCATAAGATTCTTGAGACTTTTTTTTATAACATCTTTATTAAAACAAATCCATTAATAATATTACATATCTATAACAATTTCGTACATTCCATAATGATATTACATAATAATATTCCATAAAATTATTACAACCCTGACTGATATTTCAATTTTTTTTTAAGTGTCTTAAAATTATGAATGAACCCGCTGAAGCATGTAATAAAAATTCTTATGACTTTAAATTCTCTTTATTCTTTTTTCTCTGAACGCCACGGCCAGATTCACAATGTTTCCATTTCGCATTTCCGCTTCGATCCCCTTCTATCCACCCACCCTTCCAAATGAGGGAATTGCGAAATGCAAACACGATCCTCCCCGTGTTGTTGGATCAAATCTATTAATAATATTACATATCTATAATAATTCGATACATTCCATAATTATATTACATAATAGTATTCAATAAAAGTATTACAATCCTGACTGATATTTCTTTTTAAGTGTCTTAAAATTATGAATGAAGACGATGAAGCATGAAATAAAAATTCTTATGACTTTAAATTCTCTTTATTCTTTTTTCTCCGAACGCCATGGCCAGATTCACAATGTTTCCATTTCGTATTTCCGCTTCGATCCCCCTCTATCCATCCATCCTTCCAAATGATATGAATTGTGAAATGGAAACACGATCCTCCCCGCGTTGTTGGATTAGAGACGCTCAATGACAATGTCAGTAAGCAATAGTCATAAGATTCTTGAGACTTTTTTATAACATCTTTATTAAAACAAATCCATTAATAATATTACATATCTATAAAAATTTCGTACATTCCATAATGATATTACGTAATAATATTCCATAAAATTATTACAACCCTGACTGATATTTCAATTTATTTTTAAGTGTCTTAAAATTATGAATGAACCCGCTGAAGCATGAAATAAAAATTCTTATGACTTTAAATTCTCTTTATTCTTTTTTGTCTGAACGCCACGGCCAGATTCACAATGTTTCCATTTCGCATTTCCGCTTCGATCCCCTTCTATCCACCCACCCTTCCAAATGAGGGAATTGCGAAATGCAAACACGATCCTCCCCGTGTTGTTGGATTAGAGACGCTCAAAGACAATGTCAGTAAGCAAAAGTCATAAGATTCTTGAGACTTTTTTTATAACATTTTTATTAAAACAAATCTATTAATAATATTACATATCTATAATAATTCCATACATTCCATAATTATATTACATAATAGTATTCAATAAAAGTATTACAATCCTGACTGATATTTCTTTTTAAGTGTCTTAAAATTATGAATGAAGACGATGAAGCATGAAATAAAAATTCTTATGACTTTAAATTCTCTTTATTCTTTTTTCTCCGAACGCCACGGCCAGATTCACAATGTTTCCATTTCGCATTTTCGCTTCGATCCCCCTCTATCCATCCATCCTTCCAAATGCTATGAATTGTGAAATGGAAAAACGATCCTCCCCGCGTTGTTGGATTAGAGACGCTCATTGACTATGTCAGTAAGCAATAGTCATAAGATTCTTGAGAGTTTTTTATAACATCTTTATTCAAATTTATCCATTAATAATATTACATATCTATAGCAATTTCGTACATTCCATAATGATATTACATAATAATATTCCATAAAATTATTACAACCCTGACTGATATTTCAATTTTTTTTTAAGTGTCTTAAAATTATGAATGAACCCGCTGAAGCATGTAATAAAAATTCTTATGACTTTAAATTCTCTTTATTCTTTTTTCTCTGAACGCCACGGCCAGATTCACAATGTTTCCATTTCGCATTTCCGCTTCGATCCCCTTCTATCCACCCACCCTTCCAAATGAGGGAATTGCGAAATGCAAACACGATCCTCCCCGTGTTGTTGGATCAAATCTATTAATAATGTCACGTATCTGTAATAATTCCATACATTCCATAATTATATTACATAATAGTATTCAATAAAAGTATTACAATCCTGACTGATATTTCTTTTTGAGTGTCTTAAAATTATGAATGAAGACGAAGAAGCATGAAATAAAAATTCTTATGACTTTAAATTCTCTTTATTCTTTCTTTCCGAACGCCACGGCCAGATTCACAATATTTCCATTTCGCATTTCCGCTTCAATCCCCCTCTATCCATCCATCCTTCCAAATGATATGAATTGTGAAATGGAAACACGATCCTCCCCGCGTTGTTGGATTAGAAACGCTCAATGACAATGTCAGTAAGCAATAGTCATAAGATTCTTGAGACTTTTTTCTATAACATCTTTATTAAAACAAATCCATTAATAATATTACATATCTATAACAATTTCGTACATTCCATAATGATATTACATAATAATATTCCATAAAATTATTACAACCCTGACTGATATTTCAATTTTTTTTTAAGTGTCTTAAAATTATGAATGAACCCGCTGAAGCATGTAATAAAAATTCTTATGACTTTAAATTCTCTTTATTCTTTTTTCTCTGAACGCCACGGCCAGATTCACAATGTTTCCATTTCGCATTTCCGCTTCGATCCCCTTCTATCCACCCACCCTTCCAAATGAGGGAATTGCGAAATGCAAACACGATCCTCCCCGTGTTGTTGGATCAAATCTATTAATAATATTACATATCTATAATAATTCGATACATTCCATAATTATATTACATAATAGTATTCAATAAAAGTATTACAATTCGACTGATATTTCTTTTTAAGTGTCTTAAAATTATGAATGAAGACGATGAAGCATGAAATAAAAATTCTTATGACTTTAAATTCTCTTTATTCTTTTTTCTCCGAACGCCATGGCCAGATTCACAATGTTTCCATTTCGTATTTCCGCTTCGATCCCCCTCTATCCATCCATCCTTCCAAATGATATGAATTGTGAAATGGAAACACGATCCTCCCCGCGTTGTTGGATTAGAGACGCTCAATGACAATGTCAGTAAGCAATAGTCATAAGATTCTTGAGACTTTTTTATAACATCTTTATTAAAACAAATCCATTAATAATATTACATATCTATAAAAATTTCGTACATTCCATAATGATATTACGTAATAATATTCCATAAAATTATTACAACCCTGACTGATATTTCAATTTATTTTTAAGTGTCTTAAAATTATGAATGAACCCGCTGAAGCATGAAATAAAAATTCTTATGACTTTAAATTCTCTTTATTCTTTTTTCTCCGAACGCCACGGCCAGATTCACAATGCTTCCATTTCGCATTTCCGCTTCGATCCCCTTCTATCCACCCACCCTTCCAAATGAGGGAATTGCGAAATGCAAACACGATCCTCCCCGTGTTGTTGGATTACAGACGCTCAAAGACAATGTCAGTAAGCAAAAGTCATAAGATTCTTGAGACTTTTTTTATAACATTTTTATTAAAACAAATCTATTAATAATATTACATATCTATAATAATTCCATACATTCCATAATTATATTACATAATAGTATTCAATAAAAGTATTACAATCCTGACTGATATTTCTTTTTAAGTGTCTTAAAATTATGAATGAAGACGATGAAGCATGAAATAAAAATTCTTATGACTTTAAATTCTCTTTATTCTTTCTTTCCGAACGCCACGGCCAGATTCACAATATTTCCATTTCGCATTTCCGCTTCAATCCCCCTCTATCCATCCATCCTTCCAAATGATATGAATTGTGAAATGGAAACACGATCCTCCCCGCGTTGTTGGATTAGAAACGCTCAATGACAATGTCAGTAAGCAATAGTCATAAGATTCTTGAGACTTTTTTTTATAACATCTTTATTAAAACAAATCCATTAATAATATTACATATCTATAACAATTTCGTACATTCCATAATGATATTACATAATAATATTCCATAAAATTATTACAACCCTGACTGATATTTCAATTTTTTTTTAAGTGTCTTAAAATTATGAATGAACCCGCTGAAGCATGTAATAAAAATTCTTATGACTTTAAATTCTCTTTATTCTTTTTTCTCTGAACGCCACGGCCAGATTCACAATGTTTCCATTTCGCATTTCCGCTTCGATCCCCTTCTATCCACCCACCCTTCCAAATGAGGGAATTGCGAAATGCAAACACGATCCTCCCCGTGTTGTTGGATCAAATCTATTAATAATATTACATATCTATAATAATTCGATACATTCCATAATTATATTACATAATAGTATTCAATAAAAGTATTACAATCCTGACTGATATTTCTTTTTAAGTGTCTTAAAATTATGAATGAAGACGATGAAGCATGAAATAAAAATTCTTATGACTTTAAATTCTCTTTATTCTTTTTTCTCCGAACGCCATGGCCAGATTCACAATGTTTCCATTTCGTATTTCCGCTTCGATCCCCCTCTATCCATCCATCCTTCCAAATGATATGAATTGTGAAATGGAAACACGATCCTCCCCGCGTTGTTGGATTAGAGACGCTCAATGACAATGTCAGTAAGCAATAGTCATAAGATTCTTGAGACTTTTTTATAACATCTTTATTAAAACAAATCCATTAATAATATTACATATCTATAAAAATTTCGTACATTCCATAATGATATTACGTAATAATATTCCATAAAATTATTACAACCCTGACTGATATTTCAATTTATTTTTAAGTGTCTTAAAATTATGAATGAACCCGCTGAAGCATGAAATAAAAATTCTTATGACTTTAAATTCTCTTTATTCTTTTTTGTCTGAACGCCACGGCCAGATTCACAATGTTTCCATTTCGCATTTCCGCTTCGATCCCCTTCTATCCACCCACCCTTCCAAATGAGGGAATTGCGAAATGCAAACACGATCCTCCCCGTCTTGTTGGATTACAGACGCTCAAAGACAATGTCAGTAAGCGAGAGTCATAAGATTCTTGAGACTTTTTTTATAACATTTTTATTAAAACAAATCTATTAATAATATTACATATCTATAGCAATTTCGTACATTCCATAATGATATTACATAATAATATTCCATAAAATTATTACAACCCTGACTGATATTTCAATTTTTTTTTTTTTTAAGTGTCTTAAAATTATGTATGAACCCGCTGAAGCATGAAATAAAAATTCTTATGACTTTAAATTCTCTTTATTCTTTTTTCTCTGAACGCCACGGCCAGATTCACAATGTTTCCATTTCGCATTTCCGCTTCGATCCCCTTCTATCCACCCACCCTTCCAAATGAGGGAATTGCGAAATGCAAACACGATCCTCCCCGTGTTGTTGGATCAAATCTATTAATAATATTACATATCTATAATAATTCCATACATTCCATAATTATATTACATAATAGTATTCAATAAAAGTTTTACAATCCTGACTGATATTTCTTTTTAAGTGTCTTAAAATTCTGAATGAAGACGATGAAGCATGAAATAAAAATTCTTATGACTTTAAATTCTCTTTATTCTTTTTCTCCGAACGCCACGGCCAGATTCACAATGTTTCCATTTCGCATTTCCGCTTCGAACCCCTCTATCCATCCATCCTTCCAAATGATATGAATTGTGAAATGGAAACACGATCCTCCCCGCTTTGTTGGATTAGAGACGCTCAATGACAATGTCAGTAAGCAATAGTCATAAGATTCTTGAGACTTTTTTTATAACATTTTTATTAAAACAAATCTATTAATAATATTACATATCTATAATAATTCCATACATTCCATAATTATATTACATAATAGTATTCAATAAAAGTTTTACAATCCTGACTGATATTTCTTTTTAAGTGTCTTAACATTATGAATGAAAACGATGAAGCATGAAATAAAAAGTCTTATGACTTTAAATTCTCTTTATTCTTTTTTTCTCCGAATGCCACGGCCAGATTCACAATGTTTCCATTTCGCATTTCCGCTTCGATCCCCCTCTATCCCTCCATCCTTCCAAATGAGATGAATTGTGAAATGTAAACACGATCCTCCAGGCGTTGTTGGATTAGAGACGCTCAATGACAATGTCAGTAAGCAATAGTCATAAGATTCTTGAGACTTTTTTTATAACATCTTTATTAAAACAAATCCATTAATAATATTTCATATCTATAACAATTTCGTACATTCCATAATTATATTACATAATGGTATTCAATAAAAGTATTACAATCCTGACTGATATTTCAATTTATTTTTAAGTTTCTTAAAATTATGAATGAACCCGCTGAAGCATGAAATAAAAATTTTTATGACTTTAAATTCTCTTTATTCTTTTTTCTCCGAACGCAACGGCCATATTCACAATGTTTCCATTTCGCATTTCCGCTTCGATCCCCCTCTATCCCTCCATCCTTCCAAATGAGATGAATTGTGAAATGTAAACACGATCCTCCAGGCGTTGTTGGATTAGAGACGCTCAATTACAATGTCAGGAAGCAATAGTCATAAGATTCTTGAGACTTTTTTTATAACATCTTTATTAAAACAAATCCATTAATAATATTTCATATCTAAAACAATTTCGTACATTCCATAATTATATTACATAATGGTATTCAATAAAAGTATTACAGTCCTGACTGATATTTCAATTTATTTTTAAGTGTCTTAAAATTATGAATGAACCCGCTGAAGCATGAAATAAAAATTTTTATGACTTTAAATTCTCTTTATTCTTTTTTCTCTGAACGCCACGGCCAGATTCACAATGTTTCCATTTCGCATTTCCGCTTCGATCCCCTTCTGTCCACCCACCCTTCCAAATGAGGGAATTGCTTAATGCAAACACGATCCTCCCCGTGTTGTTGGATCAAATCTATTAATAATATTACATATCTATAATAACTCCATACATTCCATAATTATATTACATAATAGTATTCAATAAAAGTATTATAATCCTGACTGATATTTCTTTTTAAGTGTCTTAAAATTATGAATGAAGACGATGAAGCATGAAATAAAAATTCTTATGACTTTAAATTCTCTTTATTCTTTTTCTCCGAACGCCACGGCCAGATTCACAATGTTTCCATTTCGCAATTCCGCTTCGAACCCCTCTATCTATCCATCCTTCCAAATGATATGAATTGTGAAATGGAAACACGATCCTCCCCGCTTTGTTGGATTAGAGACGCTCAATGACAATATCAGTAAGCAATAGTCATAAGATTCTTTAGAGTCTTTTATAACATCTTTATTAAAACAAATCCATTAATAATATTACATATCTATAGCAATTTCGTACATTCCATAATGATATTACATAATAATTCTATAAAATTATTACAACCCTGACTGATATTTCAATTTTTTTAAGTGTCTTAAAATTATGAATGAACCCGCTGAAGCATGAAATAAAAATTCTTATGACTTTAAATTCTCTTTATTCTTTTTTCTCCGAACGCCACGACCAGATTCACAATGTTTCCATTTCGCATTTCCGCTTCGATCCCCTTCTATCCATCCATCCTTCCAAATGAGATGAATTGTGAAATGTAAACACGATCCTCCCCGCGTTGTTGGATTAGAGACGCTCAAAGACAATGTCAGTAAGCAATAGTCATAAGATTCTTGAGACTTTTTTTATAACATTTTTATTAAAACAAATCTATTAATAATATTACATATCTATAATAATTCCATACATTCCATAATTATATTACATAATAGTATTCAATAAAAGTATTATAATCCTGACTGATATTTCTTTTTAAGTGACTTCATATTATGAATGAAGACGATGAAGCATGAAATAAAAATTCTTATGACTTTAAATTCTCTTTATTCTTTTTTCTCCGAACGTCACGGCCAGATTCACGATGTTTCCATTTCGCATTTCCGCTTCGATCACCCTCTATCCATCCATCCTTCCAAATGAGATGAATTGTGAAATGGAAACACGATCCTCCCCGCGTTGTTGGATTAGAGACGCTCAATGACAATGTCAGTAAGCAATAGTCATAAGATTCTTGAGACTTTTTCTATAACATCTTTATTAAAACAAATCCATTAATAATATTTCATATCTATAACAATTTCGTACATTCCATAATTATATTACATAATGGTATTCAATAAAAGTATTACAATCCTGACTGATATTTCAATTTATATTTAAGTGTCTTAAAATTATGAATGAACTCGCTGAAGCATGAAATAAAAATTCTTATGACCTTAAATTCTCTTTATTCTTTTATCTCCGAACGCCACGGCCAGATTCAGAATGTTTCCATTTCGCATTTCCGCTTCGATCCCCTGCTATCCACCCACCATTCCAAATGAGGGAATTGCGAAATGTAAACACGATCCTCCCCGTGTTGCTGGATTAGAGACGCTCAAAGACAATGTCAGTAAGCAAAAGTCAAAAGATTCTTGAGACTTTTTTATAACATTTTTATTAAAACAAATCTATTAATAATATTACATATCTATAATAATTCAATACATTCCATAATTATATTCCATAATAGTATTCAATAAAAGTATTACAATTCTGACTGATATTTCTTTTTAAGTGTCTTAAAATTATGAATGAAGACGATGAAGAATGAAATAAAAATTCTTATGACTTTAAATTCTCTTTATTCTTTTTTCTCCGAACGCCACGACCAGATTCACAATGTTTCCATTTCGCATTTCCGCTTCGATTCCCCTCTATCCTTCCATCCTTCCAAATGAGATGAATTGTGAAATGGAAACACGATCCTCCCCGCGTTGTTGGATTAGAGATGCTCAATTAAAATGTCAGTAAGCAATAGTTATAACATTCTTGAGACTTTTATTATAACATCTTTATTAAAACAAATCCATTAATAATATTTCATATCTATAACAATTTCGTACATTCCATAATTATATTACATAATGGTATGCAATAAAGTATTACAATCCGGACTGATATTTGAATTTATTTTTAAGTGTATTAAAATTATGAATGAACCCGCTGAAGCATGAAATAAAAATTCTTATGACTTTAAATTTTCTTTATTCTTTTTTCTCAGAACGCCACGGCCAGATTCACAATGCTTCCATTTCGCATTTCCGCTTCGATCCTTTTCTATCCACCCACCCTTCCAAATGAGGGAATTGCGAAATGCAAACACGATCCTCCCCGTGTTGTTGGATTAGAGACGCTCAAAGACAATGTCAGTAAGCAAAAGTCATAAGATTCTTGAGACTTTTATTATAACATTTTTATTAAAACAAATCTATTAATAATATTACATATCTATAATAATTCCATACATTCCATAATTATATTACATAATAGTATTCAATAAAAGTATTACAATCCTGACTGATATTTCTTTTTAAGTGTCTTAAAATTATGAATGAACCCGCTGAAGCATGAAATAAAAATTTTTATGACTTTAAATTCTCTTTATTCTTTTTTCTCTGAACGCCACGGCCAGATTCACAATGTTTCCATTTCGCATTTTCGCTTCGATCCCCCTCTATCCATCCATCCTTCCAAATGATATGAATTGTGAAATGGAAACACGATCCTCCCCGCGTTGTTGGATTAGAGACGCTCAATGACAATGTCAGTAAGCAATAGTCATAAGATTCTTGAGAGTTTTTTATAACATCTTTATTAAAATAAATCCATTAATAATATTACAAATCTATAGCAATTTCATACATTCCATAATGATATTACATAATAATATTCCATAAGATTATTACAACCCTGACTGATATTTCAATTTTTTTAATAATAGTATTCAATAAAAGTATTACAATCCTGACTGATATTTCTTTTTAAGTGTCTTAAAATTAGGAATGAAAACGCTGAAGCATGAAATAAAAAGTCTTATGACTTTAAATTCTCTTTATTCTTTTTTCTCCGAACGCCACGGCCAGATTCACAATGTTTTCATTTCGCATTTCCGCTTCGATCCCGTTCTATCCACCCACCCTTCCAAATGAGATGAATTGTGAAATGTAAACACGATCCTCCCCGCGTTGTTGGATTAGAGACGCTCAAAGACAATGTCAGTAAGCAATAGTCATAAGATTCTTGAGACTTTTTTTATAACATTTTTATTAAAACAAATCTATTAATAATATTACATATCTATAATAATTCCATACATTCCATAATTATATTACATAATAGTATTCAATAAAAGTTTTATAATCCTGACTGATATTTCTTTTTAAGTGTCTTCATATTATGAATGAAGACGATGAAGCATGAAATAAAAATTCTTATGACTTTAAATTCTCTTTATTCTTTTTTCTCCGAACGCCACGGCCAGATTCACAATGTTTCCATTTCGCATTTCCGCTTCGATCCCCATCTATCCCTCCATCCTTCCAAATGAGATGAATTGTGAAATGTAAACACGATCCTCCAGGCGTTGTTGGATTAGAGACGCCCAATGACAATGTCAGTAAGCAATAGTCATAAGATTCTTGAGACTTTTTTTATAACATCTTTATTAAAACAAATCCATTAATAATATTTCATATCTACAACAATTTCGTACATTCCATAATTATATTACATAATGGTATTCAATAAAAGTATTACAATCCTGACTGATATTTCAATTTATTTTTAAGTGTCTTAAAATTATGAATGAACCCGCTGAAGCATGAAATAAAAATATTTATGACTTTAAATTCTCTTTATTCTTTTTTCTCTGAACGCCACGGCCAGATTCACAATGTTTCCATTTCGCATTTCCGCTTCGATCCCCTTCTGTCCACCCACCCTTCCAAATGAGGGAATTACGAAATGCAAACACGATCCTCCCAGTGTTGTTGGATCAAATCTATTAATAATATTACATATCTATAATAACTCCATACATTCCATAATTATAGTACATAATAGTATTCAATAAAAGTTTTATAATCCTGACTGATATTTCTTTTTAAGTGTCTTCATATTATGAATGAAGACGATGAAGCATGAAATAAAAATTCTTATGATTTAAATTCTCTTTATTCTTTTTTCTCCGAACGTCACGGCCAGATTCACGATGTTTCCATTTCGCATTTCCGCTTCGATCTCCCTCTATCCATCCATCCTTCCAAATGAGATGAATTGTGAAATGGAAACACGATCCTCCCCGCGTTGTTGGATTAGAGACGCTCAATGACAATGTCAGTAAGCAATAGTCATAAGATTCTTGAGATTTTTTTTATAACATCTTTATTAAAACAAATCCATTAATAATATTTCATATCTATAACAATTTCGTACATTCCATAATTATATTACATAATGGTATTCAATAAAAGTATTACAATCCTGACTGATATTTCAATTTATTTTTAAGTGTCTTAAAATTATGAATGAACCCGCTGAAGCATGAAATAAAAATTCTTATGACCTTAAATTCTCTTTATTCTTTTTTCTCCGAACGCCACTTCCAGATTCAAAATGTTTCCATTTCGCATTTCCGCTTCGATCCCCTGCTATCCACCCACCCTTCCAAATGAGGGAATTGCGAAATGTAAACACGATCCTCCCCGTGTTGCTGGATTAGAGACGCTCAAAGACAATGTCAGTAAGCAAAAGTCAAAAGATTCTTGAGACTTTTTTTATAACATTTTTATTAAAACAAATCTATTAATAATATTACATATCTATAATAATTCCATACATTCCATAATTATATTCCATAATAGTATTCAATAAAAGTATTACAATTCTGACTGATATTTCTTTTTAAGTGTCTTAAAATTATGAATGAAGACGATGAAGAATGAAATAAAAATTCTTATGACTTTAAATTCTCTTTATTCTTTATTCTCCGAACGCCACAGCCAGATTCACAATGTTTCCATTTCGCATTTCCGCTTCGATTCCCCTCTATCCTTCCATCCTTCCAAATGAGATGAATTGTGAAATGGAAACACGATCCTCCCCGCGTTGTTGGATTAGAGATGCTCAATGACAATGTCAGTAAGCAATAGTCATAACATTCTTGAGACTTTTTTTATAACATCTTTATTAAAACAAATCCATTAATAATATTTCATATCTATAACAATTTCGTACATTCCATAATTATATTACATAATGGTATGCAATAAAAGTATTACAATCCGGACTTATATTTCAATTTATTTTTAAGTGTCTTAAAATTATGAATGAACCCGCTGAAGCATGAAATAAAAATTCTTATGACTTTAAATTTTCTTTATTCTTTTTTCTCTGAACGCCACGGCCAGATTCACAATGTTTCCATTTCGCATTTCCGCTTCGATCCCCTTCTATCCACCCACCCTTCCAAATGAGGGAATTGCGAAATGCAAACACGATGCTCCCCGTGTTGTTGGATCAAATCTATTAATAATATTACATATCTATAATAATTCCATACATTCCATAATTATATTCCATAATAGTATTCAATAAAAGTATTACAATTCTGACTGATATTTCTTTTTAAGTGTCTTAAAATTATGAATGAAGACGATGAAGAATGAAATAAAAATTCTTATGACTTTAAATTCTCTTTATTCTTTTTTCTCCGAACGCCACGGCCAGATTCACAATGTTTCCATTTCGCATTTCCGCTTCGATTCCCCTCTATCCTTCCATCCTTCCAAATGAGATGAATTGTGAAATGGAAACACGATCCTCCCCGCGTTGTTGGATTAGAGATGCTCAATGACAATGTCAGTAAGCAATAGTCATAACATTCTTGAGACTTTTTTTATAACATCTTTATTAAAACAAATCCATTAATAATATTTCATATCTATAACAATTTCGTACATTCCATAATTATATTACATAATGGTATGCAATAAAAGTATTACAATCCGGACTGATATTTCAATTTATTTTTAAGTGTCTTAAAATTATGAATGAACCCGCTGAAGCATGAAATAAAAATTCTTATGACTTTAAATTTTCTTTATTCTTTTCTCTCCGAACGCCACGGCCAGATTCACAATGTTTCCATTTCGCATTTCCGCTTCGATCCCCTTCTATCCACCCACCCTTCCAAATGAGGGAATTGCGAAATGCAAACACGATCCTCCCCGTGTTGTTGGATCAAATCTATTAATAATATTACATATCTATAATAATTCCATACATTCCATAATTATATTACATAATAGTATTCAATAAAAGTATTACAATCCTGACTGATATTTCTTTTTAAGTGTCTTAAAATTATGAATGTAGACGATGAAGCATGAAATAAAAATTCTTATGACATTAAATTCTCTTTATTCTTTTTTCTCCGAACGCCACGACCAGATTCACAATGTTTCCATTTCGCATTTCCGCTTTGATCCCCCTCTATCCATCCATCCTTCCAAATGAGATTAATTGTGAAATGGTAACACGATCCTCCCCGCGTTGTTGGATTAGAGACGCTCAATGACAATGTCAGAAAGTAATAGTCATAAGATTCTTGAGTTTATTTTATAACATCTTTATTAAAACAAATCCATTAATAATATTACACATCTATAACAAATTCGTACATTCCATAATGATATTACATAATAATATTCCATAAAATTATTACAACCCTGACTGATATTTCAATTTTTTTTAAGTGTCTTAAAATTATGAATGAACCCGCTGAAGCATGAAATAAAAATTCTTATGACTTCAAAATCTCTTTATTCTTTTTTCCCCTAACGCCACGGCCAGATTCACAATGTTTCCATTTCGCATTTCCGCTTCGATCCAGTTCTATCCACCCACCCTTCCAAATGAGGGAATTGCGAAATGCAAACACGATCCTCCCCGTGTTGTTGGTTTAGAGACGCTCAAAGACAATGTCAGTAAGCAAAAGTCATAAGATTCTTGAGACTTTTATTATAACAGTTTTATTAAAACAAATCTATTAATAATATTACATATCTATAATAATTCCATACATTCCATAATTATATTACATAATAGTATTCAATAAAAGTTTTACAATCCAGACTGATATTTCTTTAAGTGTCTTAAAATTATGAATGAAGACGCTGAAGCATGAAATAAAAAATCTTATGACTTTAAATTCTCTTTATTCTTTTTTCCCCGAACGCCACGACCAGATTCACAATGTTTCCATTTCGCATTTCCTCTTCGATCCCCCTCTATCCATCCATCCTTCCAAATGAGATGAATTGTGAAATGGAAACACGATCCTACCCGCGTTGTTGGATTAGAGACGCTCAATGACAATGTCAGAAAGCAATAGTCATAAGATTCTTGAGATTTCTTTATAACATCTTTATTAAAACAAATCCATTAATAATATTACATATCTATAACAATTTCGTACATGCCATAATGATATTACATAATAATATTCCATAAAATTATTACAACCCTGAGTGATATTTCAATTTTTTTTTAAGTGTCTTAAAATTATGAATGAACCCGCTGAAGCATGAAATAAAAATTCTTATGACTTTAAATTCTCTTTATACTTTTTTCCCCGAACGCCACGGCCAGATTCACAATGTTTCCATTTCGCATTTCCGCTTCAATCCCCCTCTATCCATCCATCCTTCCAAATGATATGAATTGTGAAATGGAAACACGATCCTACCCGCGTTGTTGGATTAGAGACGCTCAATGACAATGTCAGTAAGCAATAGTCATAACATTCTTGAGACTTTTTTTATAACATCTTTATTAAAACAAATCCATTAATAATATTTCATATCTATAACAATTTCGTACATTCCATAATTATATTACATAATGGTATTCAATAAAAGCATTACAATCCGGACTGATATTTCAATTTATATTTAAGTGTCTTAAAATTATGAATGAACCCGCTGAAGCATGAAATAAAAAATCTTATGACTTTAAATTCTCTTTATTCTTTTTTCTCCGAACGCCACGGCCAGATTCACAATGTTTCCATTTCGCATTTTCTCTTCGATCCCCTTCTGTCCACCCACCCTTCCAAATGAGGGAATTGCGAAATGCAAATACGATCCTCCCCGTGTTGTTGGATCAAATCTATTAATAATATCACATATCTATAATAATTCATACATTCCATAATTATATTACATAATAGTATTCAATAAAAGTATTACAATCCGGACTGATATTTCAATTTATATTTAAGTGTCTTAAAATTATGAATGAACCCGCTGAAGCATGAAATAAAAAATCTTATGACTTTAAATTCTCTTTATTCTTTTTTCTCCGAACGCCACGGCCAGATTCAGCATGTTTCCATTTCGCATTTCCGCTTCGATCCCCCTCTATCCATCCAACCTTCCAAATGAGGGAATTGCGAAATGCAAACACGATCCTCCCCGTTTTGTTGGATTAGAGACGCTCAAAGACAATGTCAGTAAGCAAAAGCCATAAGATTCTTGAGACTTTTTTATAACATTTTTATTAAAACAAATCTATTAATAATATTACATATCTATAATAATTCCATACATTCCATAATTATATTACATAATAGTATTTAATAAAAGTATTACAACTCTGACTGATATTTCTTTTTAAGTGTCTTAAAATTATGAATGAAGACGATGAAGAATGAAATAAAAATTCTTATGACTTTAAATTCTCTTTATTCTTTTCTCTCCGAACGCCACGGCCAGATTCACAATGTTTCCATTTCGCATTTCCGCTTCGATTCCCCTCTATCCTTCCATCCTTCCAAATGAGATGAATTGTGAAATGGAAACACGATCCTACCCGCGTTGTTGGATTAGAGACGCTCAATGACAATGTCAGTAAGCAATAGTCATAACATTCTTGAGACTTTTTTTATAACATCTTTATTAAAACAAATCCATTAATAATATTTCATATCTATAACAATTTCGTACATTCTATAATTATATTACATAATGGTATTCAATAAAAGTATTACAATCCGGACTGATATTTCAATTTATTTTTAAGTGTCTTAAAATTATGAATGAACCCGCTGAAGCATGAAATAAAAATTCTTATGACTTTAAATTCTCTTTATTCTTTTTTCTCCGAACGCCACGGCCAGATTCACAATGCTTCCATTTCGAATTTCCGCTTCGATCCCCTTCTATCCACCCACCCTTCCAAATGAGGGAATTGCGAAATGCAAACACGATCCTCCCCGTGTTGTTGGATTAGAGACGCTCAAAGAAAATGTCAGTAAGCAAAAGTCATAAGATTCTTGAGACTTTTTTTATAACATTTTTATTAAAACAAATCTATTAATAATATTACATATCTATAATAATTAGATACATTCCATAATTATATTACATAATAGTATTCAATAAAAGTATTACAATCCTGACTGATATTTCTTTTTAAGTGTCTTAAAATTATGAATGAAGACGGTGAAGCATGAAATAAAAATTCTTATGACTTTAAATTCTCTTTATTCTTTTTTCTCTGAACGCCACGGCCAGATTCACAATGTTTCCATTTCGCATTTCCACTTCGATCCCCTTCTATCCCCCCACCCTTCCAAATGAGGGAATTGCGAAATGCAAACACGATCCTCCCCGTGTTGTTGGATCAAATCTATTAATAATATTACATATCTATAATAATTCCATACATTCCATAATTATATTACATAATAGTATTCAATAAAAGTATTACAATCCAGACTGATATTTCTTTAAGTGTCTTAAAATTATGAATGAAGACGCTGAAGCATGAAATAAAAATTCTTATGACTTTAAATTATCTTTATTCTTTTTTCTCCGAACGCCACGGCTAGATTCTAAATGCTTCCATTTCGCCTTTCCGCTTCGATCCCCCTCTATCCATCCATCCTTCCAAATGAGGGAATTGCGAAATGCAAACACGATCCTCCCCGTTTTGTTGGATTAGAGACGCTCAAAGACAATGTCAGTAAGCAAAAGCCATAAGATTCTTGAGACTTTTTTTAACATTTTTATTAAAACAAATCTATTAATAATATTACATATCTATAATAATTCCATACATTCCATAATTATATTACATAATAGTATTCAATAAATGTATTACAATCCAGACTGATATTTCTTTAAGTGTCTTAAAATTATGAATGAAGACGCTGAAGCATGAAATAAAAATTCTTATGACTTTAAATTCTCTTTATTCTTTTTTCTCCGAACGCCACGGCCAGATTCACAATGTTTCCATTTCGCCTTTCCGCTTCGATCCCCCTCTATCCATCCATCCTTCCAAATGAGGGAATTGCGAAATGCAAACCTGATCCTCCCCGTTTTGTTGGATTAGAAACGCTCAAAGACAATGTCAGTAAGCAAAAGCCATAAGATTCTTGAGACTTTTTTTATAACATTTTTATTAAAACAAATCTATTAATAATATTACATATCTATAATAATTCCATACATTCCATAATTATATTACATAATAGTATTCAATAAAAGTATTACAATCCAGACTGATATTTCTTTAAGTGTCTTAAAATTATGAATGAAGACGCTGAAGCATGAAATAAAAATTCTTATGACTTTAAATTCTCTTTATTCTTTTTTTTTCGAACGCCACGGCCAGATTCACAATGTTTCCATTTCGCATTTCCGCTTCGATCCCCTTCTATCCACCCACCCTTCCAAATGAGGGAATTGCGAAATGCAAACACGATCCTCCCCGTTTTGTTGGATTAGAGACGCTCAAAGACAATGTCAGTAAGCAAAAGCCATAAGTTTCTTGAGACATTTTTATAACATTTTTATTAAAACAAATCTATTAATAATATTACATATCTATAATAATTCCATACATTCCATAATTATATTACATAATAGTATTCAATAAAAGTATTACAATCCAGACTGATATTTCTTTAAGTGTCTTAAAATTATGAATTAAGACGCTGAAGCATGAAATAAAAATTCTTATGACTTTAAATTCTCTTTATTCTTTTTTCTCCGAACGCCACGACCAGATTCACAATGTTTCCATTTCGCATTTCCGCTTCGATCCCCTTCTATCCACCCACCCTTCCAAATGAGGGAATTGCGAAATGCAAACACGATCCTCCCCGTTTTGTTGGATTAGAGACGCTCAATGACAATGTCAGTAAGCAATCGTCAAAAGATTCTTGAGACTTTTTTTATAACATCTTTATTAAAATGAATCCATTAATACTATTACATATCTATAACAATTTCGTACATTCCATAATGATATTACATAATAATATTCCATAAAATTATTACAACCCTGACTGATATTTCAATTTTTTTTAAATGTCTTAAAATTATGAATGAACCCACTGAAGCATGAAATAAAAATTCTTATGACTTTAAATTCTCTTTATTCTTTTTTCTCCGAACGCCACGGCCAGATTCACAATGTTCCCATTTCACATTTCCGCTTCGATCCCCCTCTATCCATCCATCCTTCCAAATGTGAGGAATTGCGAAATAGAAACACGATCCTCCCCGCGTTGTTGGATTAGACACGCTCAAAGACAATATCAGTAAGCAAAAGCCATAAGATTCTTGAGACTTTTTTATAATATTTTTATTAAAACAAATCTATTAATAATATTACATATCTATAATAATTCCATACATTCCATAATTATATTACATAATAATATTCCATAAAATTAATACAACCCTGACTGATATTTCAATTTTTTTTAAGTGTCTTAAAATTATGAATAAAGACGCTGAGGCATGAAATAAAAATTCTTATGACTTTAAATTCTCTTTATTTTTTTTCTCCAAACACCACGGCCAGATTCACAATGTTTCCATTTCGCATTTCCGCTTCGATTCCCCCCTATCCATCCATCCTTCAAATGAGATGAATTGCGAAATGGAAACACGATCCTCCCCGCATTGGATTTTTGCATAAGGATTTTTTGGATGCATTTTGTTATGACGTCTTTAAAATACATAACATATAACATATAAAAAAAAAAACAATTATCCAATGAAAATTTAATTGAATAAAATCTATTTAAACATTTATTTAAGAATTGTGATCTTATAATCTAGAATTTTACCGTTAATATTATCTTTTTATTGAAGAAATCATGGGGTATTTTTCTACAACATAAACAGTATTTCTGAAGTAAAATAAAATATTTGCTAATAAAATTAGTTTATGTATGCTATTTATATATCTTTACTGTGTGTCCTACTAATATGTCCTGTTTATAGAACAACTAGTTACTTAGAAAAGTAAAAACTTTTTTTCAAAATTTTGCTAGTATGTATTTAATTACACCATAATAATGATATAATTGAAGATTTTAAAATTTTCAAAAATATTTAATCGGTGTGGTCCAATATGGGTTAAAATTATGAATGAAGACGCTTCAGCATGAGATAAAAATTCTAATAACTTTAAATTTTTTTATTTTTTTTTCTCCGATAATATTCCACAAAATTATTACAATCCTGACTGATATTTCAAATTTATTTTATTTCTTTTTAAGTGTCTTAACCCATATCTGACCGCTGTCCTATACATTGGATAGTTAATAAAACATTTTTAAAAATAAAATTGGTAAGGATTTTTTGGATGCATTTTGTTATGATGTCTTTGAAATACATAAAATATAACATATAAACAAAAAAAAACAATTATCCAATCAAAATGTAATTGAATAAAATCTATTTAAACATTTATTTAAGAATTGTGATCTTATAATCTAGAATTTTACTGTTAGTATTATCTTTTTATTGAAGAAATCATGGGGTATTTTTCTACAACATAAACAGTATTTCTGAAGTAAAATAAAATATTTGCTAATAAAATTAGTTTATGTATGCTATTTATATATCTTTACTGTGTGTCCTACTAATATGTCCTGTTTATAGAACATCTAGTTACTTAGAAAAGTAAAAACTTTTTTTCAAAATTTTGCTAGTATGTATTTAATTACACCATAATAATGATATAATTGAAGATTTTAAAATTTTCAAAAATATTTAATCGGTGTGGTCCAATATGGGTTAAAATTATGAATGAAGACGCTGAAGCATGAGATAAAAATTCTTATAACTTTAAATTTTCTTTATTCTTTTTTCTCCGATCGCCACGGCCAGATTCACAATGTTTCTATTTCACATTTCTGCATCGATCCCCCCCCCCCCCCATCCACCCATCCTTCCAAATGAGGGGAATTGCGAAATGGAAACACGATCCTCCCCGCGATGTTGGATTAGAGATGCTCAAAGACAATGTCAGTAAGCAAAAGTCATAAGTTTCTTTAATAATATTCCATAAAATTATTACAATCCTGACTGATATTTCTAATTTTTTTTTTTTTAAGTGTCTTAAAATTATGAATGAAGACGCTGAAGCATGAAATAAAAGTTCTTATGACTTTAAATTCTCTTTATTCTTTTTTCTCTGAACGCCACGGCCAGATTCACAATGTTTCCATTTCGCATTTCCGCTTCGATCCCCTTCTATCCACCCACCCTTCCAAATGAGGGAATTGCGAAATGCAAACACGATCCTCCCCGTGTTGTTGGATCAAATCTATTAATAATATTACATATCTATAACAATTCCATACATTCCATAATTATATTACATAATAGTATCCAATAAAAGTATTACAGTCCTGACTGATATTTCTTTTTAAGTGTCTTAAAATTATGAATGAAGACGATGAAGCATGAAATAAAAATTCTTATGACATTAAATTCTCTTTATTCTTTTTTCTCCGAACGCCACGACTAGATTCACAATGTTTCCATTTCGCATTTCCGCTTCGCTCCCCCTCTATCCATCCATCCTTCCAAATGAGATGAATTGTGAAATGGAAAAACGATCCTCCCGCGTTGTTGGATTAGAGACGCTCAATGACAATGTCAGAAAGATATAGTCATAAGATTCTTGAGATTTTTTTATAACATCTTTATTAAAACAAATCCATTAATAATATTACATATCTATAACAATTTCGTACATTCCATAATGATATTACATAATAATATTCCATAAAATTATTACAACCCTGACTGATATTTCAATTTTTTTTTAAGTGTCTTAAAATTATGAATGAACCCGCTGAAGCATGAAATAAAAATTCTTATGACTTTAAATTCTCTTTATTCTTTTTTCTCCGAACGCAACGGCCAGATTCACAATGTTTCCATTTCGCATTTCCGCTTCGATCCCCCTCTATCCATCCAACCTTCCAAATGAGATGAATTGTGAAAAGGAAACACGATCCTCCCCGCGTTGTTGGATTAGAGACGCTCAATGAAAATGTCAGTAAGCAATATTCATAAAATTCTTTAGACTTTTTTAATAACGTATTTATTAAAACATATCCATTAATAATATTTCATATCTATAACAATTTCGTACATTCCATAATTATATTACATAATGGTATTCAATAAAAGTATTACAATCCTGACTGATATTTCAATTTATTTTTAATTGTCTTAAAATTATGAATGAACCCGCTGAAGCATGAAATAATAATTCTTATGACTTTAAATTCTCTTTATTCTTTTTTCCCCGAACGCCACGGCCAGATTCACAATGTTTCCATTTCGCATTTCCGCTTCGATCCAGTTCTATCCACCCACACTTCCAAATGAGGGAATTGCGAAATGCAAACACGATCCTCCCCGTGTTGTTGGATTAGAGACGCTCAAAGACAATGTCAGTAAGCAAAAGTCATAAGATTCTTGAGACTTTTATTATAACATTTTTATTAAAACAAATCTATTAAAAATATTACATATCTATAATAATTCCATACATTCCATAATTATATTACATAATAGTATTCAATAAAAGTATTACAATCCTGACTGATATTTCTTTTTAAGTGTCTTAAAATTAGGAATGAAGACGCTGAAGCATGAAATAAAAAGTCTTATGACTTTAAATTCTCTTTATTCTTTTTTCCCCGAACGCCACGGTCAGATTCACAATGTTTCCATTTCGCATTTCCGTTTCGATCCAGTTCTATCCACCCACACTTCCAAATGAGGGAATTGCGAAATGCAAACACGATCCTCCCCGTGTTGTTGGATTAGAGACGCTCAAAGACAATGTCAGTAAGCAAAAGTCATAAGATTCTTGAGACTTTTATTATAACATTTTTATTAAAACAAATCTATTAAAAATATTACATATCTATAATAATTCCATACATTCCATAATTATATTACATAATAGTATTCAATAAAAGTATTACAATCCTGACTGATATTTCTTTTTAAGTGTCTTAAAATTAGGAATGAAGACGATGAAGCATGAAATAAGAATTCTTATGACTTTAAATTCTCTTTATTCTTTTTCTTCGAACGCCACGGCCAGATTCACAATGTTTCCATTTCGCATTTCCGCTTCGATCCCCCTCTATCCATCCCTCCTTCCAAATGATATGAATTGTGAAATGAAAACACGATCCTCCCCGCGTTGTTGGATTAGAGACGCTCAATGACAATGTCAGTAAGATATAGTCATAAGATTCTTGAGACTTTTTTTTATAACATCTTTATTAAAACAAATCCATTAATAATATTTCATATCTATAACAATTTCGTAAATTCCATAATTAAATTACATAATGGTATTCAATAAAAGTATTACAATCCTGACTGATATTTAAATTTATTTTTAATTGTCTTAAAATTATGAATGAACCCGCTGAAGCATGAAATAAAAATTCTTATGACTTTAAATTCTCTTTATTCTTTTTTCTCCGAACGCCACGGCCAGATTCACAATGTTTCCATTTCGCATTTCCGCTTCGATCCCCTTCTATCCACCCACCCTTCCAAATGAGGGAATTGCGAAATGCAAACACGATCGTCCCCGTTTTGTTGGATTAGAGACGCTCAAAGACAATGTCAGTAAGCAAAAGCCATAAGATTCTTGAGATTTTTTTATAACATCTTTATTAAAACAAATACATTAATAATATTACATATCTATAACAATTTCGTACATTCCATAATGATATTACATAATAATATTCCATAAAATTTTTACAACCCTGACTGATATTTCTTTTTAAGTGTCTTAAAATTATGAATGAAGACGATGAAGCATGAAATAAAAATTCTTATGACATTAAATTCTCTTTATTCTTTTTTCTCCGAACGCCACGACCAGATTCACAATGTTTCCATTTCGCATTTCCGCTTCGATCCCCCTCTATCCATCCATCCTTCCAAATGAGATGAATTGTGAAATGGAAACACGATCCTCCCCGCGTTGTTGGATTAGAGACGCTCAATGACAATGTCAGAAAGATATAGTCATAAGATTCTTGAGATTTTTTTATAACATCTTTATTAAAACAAATCCATTAATAATATTACATATCTATAACAATTTCGTACATTCCATAATGATATTACATAATAATATTCCATAAAATTATTACAACCCTGACTGATATTTCAATTTTTTTTTAAGTGTCTTAAAATTATGAATGAACCCGCTGAAGCATGAAATAAAAATTCTTATGACTTTAAATTCTCTTTATTCTTTTTTCTCCGAACGCTACGGCCAGATTCACAATGTTTCCATTTCGCATTTCCGCTTCGATCCCCCTCTATCCATCCAACCTTCCAAATGAGATGAATTGTGAAAAGGAAACACGATCCTCCCCGCGTTGTTGGATTAGAGACGCTCAATGAAAATGTCAATAAGCAATAGTCATAAAATTCTTTAGACTTTTTTAATAACGTATTTATTAAAACATATCCATTAATAATATTTCATATCTATAACAGTTTCGTACATTCCATAATTATATTACATAATGGTATTCAATAAAAGTATTACAATCCTGACTGATATTTCAATTTATTTTTAATTGTCTTAAAATTATGAATGAACCCGCTGAAGCATGAAATAATAATTCTTATGACTTTAAATTCTCTTTATTCTTTTTTCCCCGAACGCCACGGCCAGATTCACAATGTTTCCATTTCGCATTTCCGCTTCGATCCAGTTCTATCCACCCACACTTCCAAATGAGGGAATTGCGAAATGCAAACACGATCCTCCCCGTGTTGTTGGATTAGAGACGCTCAAAGACAATGTCAGTAAGCAAAAGTCATAAGATTCTTGAGACTTTTATTATAACATTTTTATTAAAACAAATCTATTAAAAATATTACATATCTATAATAATTCCATACATTCCATAATTATATTACATAATAGTATTCAATAAAAGTATTACAATCCTGACTGATATTTCTTTTTAAGTGTCTTAAAATTAGGAATGAAGACGCTGAAGCATGAAATAAAAAGTCTTATGACTTTAAATTCTCTTTATTCTTTTTTCCCCGAACGCCACGGTCAGATTCACAATGTTTCCATTTCGCATTTCCGTTTCGATCCAGTTCTATCCACCCACACTTCCAAATGAGGGAATTGCGAAATGCAAACACGATCCTCCCCGTGTTGTTGGATTAGAGACGCTCAAAGACAATGTCAGTAAGCAAAAGTCATAAGATTCTTGAGACTTTTATTATAACATTTTTATTAAAACAAATCTATTAAAAATATTACATATCTATAATAATTCCATACATTCCATAATTATATTACATAATAGTATTCAATAAAAGTATTACAATCCTGACTGATATTTCTTTTT
The DNA here is from genome assembly GCA_963932465.1 of Maratus speciosus. Lineage (NCBI taxonomy): Eukaryota > Metazoa > Arthropoda > Arachnida > Araneae > Salticidae > Maratus > Maratus speciosus. The sequence continues at coordinate 587,729,860 of OZ010792.1, forward strand.
AAGTGTCTTAAAATTAGGAATGAAGACGATGAAGCATGAAATAAGAATTCTTATGACTTTAAATTCTCTTTATTCTTTTTCTTCGAACGCCACGGCCAGATTCACAATGTTTCCATTTCGCATTTCCGCTTCGATCCCCCTCTATCCATCCCTCCTTCCAAATGATATGAATTGTGAAATGAAAACACGATCCTCCCCGCGTTGTTGGATTAGAGACGCTCAATGACAATGTCAGTAAGATATAGTCATAAGATTCTTGAGACTTTTTTTTATAACATCTTTATTAAAACAAATCCATTAATAATATTTCATATCTATAACAATTTCGTAAATTCCATAATTAAATTACATAATGGTATTCAATAAAAGTATTACAATCCTGACTGATATTTAAATTTATTTTTAATTGTCTTAAAATTATGAATGAACCCGCTGAAGCATGAAATAAAAATTCTTATGACTTTAAATTCTCTTTATTCTTTTTTCTCCGAACGCCACGGCCAGATTCACAATGTTTCCATTTCGCATTTCCGCTTCGATCCCCTTCTATCCACCCACCCTTCCAAATGAGGGAATTGCGAAATGCAAACACGATCGTCCCCGTTTTGTTGGATTAGAGACGCTCAAAGACAATGTCAGTAAGCAAAAGCCATAAGATTCTTGAGATTTTTTTATAACATCTTTATTAAAACAAATACATTAATAATATTACATATCTATAACAATTTCGTACATTCCATAATGATATTACATAATAATATTCCATAAAATTTTTACAACCCTGACTGATATTTCTTTTTAAGTGTCTTAAAATTATGAATGAAGACGATGAAGCATGAAATAAAAATTCTTATGACATTAAATTCTCTTTATTCTTTTTTCTCCGAACGCCACGACCAGATTCACAATGTTTCCATTTCGCATTTCCGCTTCGATCCCCCTCTATCCATCCATCCTTCCAAATGAGATGAATTGTGAAATGGAAACACGATCCTCCCCGCGTTGTTGGATTAGAGACGCTCAATGACAATGTCAGAAAGATATAGTCATAAGATTCTTGAGATTTTTTTATAACATCTTTATTAAAACAAATCCATTAATAATATTACATATCTATAACAATTTCGTACATTCCATAATGATATTACATAATAATATTCCATAAAATTATTACAACCCTGACTGATATTTCAATTTTTTTTAAGTGTCTTAAAATTATGAATGAACCCGCTGAAGCATGAAATAAAAATTCTTATGACTTTAAATTCTCTTTATTCTTTTTTCTCCGAACGCTACGGCCAGATTCACAATGTTTCCATTTCGCATTTCCGCTTCGATCCCCCTCTATCCATCCAACCTTCCAAATGAGATGAATTGTGAAAAGGAAACACGATCCTCCCCGCGTTGTTGGATTAGAGACGCTCAATGAAAATGTCAATAAGCAATAGTCATAAAATTCTTTAGACTTTTTTAATAACGTATTTATTAAAACATATCCATTAATAATATTTCATATCTATAACAGTTTCGTACATTCCATAATTATATTACATAATGGTATTCAATAAAAGTATTACAATCCTGACTGATATTTCAATTTATTTTTAATTGTCTTAAAATTATGAATGAACCCGCTGAAGCATGAAATAATAATTCTTATGACTTTAAATTCTCTTTATTCTTTTTTCCCCGAACGCCACGGCCAGATTCACAATGTTTCCATTTCGCATTTCCGCTTCGATCCAGTTCTATCCACCCACACTTCCAAATGAGGGAATTGCGAAATGCAAACACGATCCTCCCCGTGTTGTTGGATTAGAGACGCTCAAAGACAATGTCAGTAAGCAAAAGTCATAAGATTCTTGAGACTTTTATTATAACATTTTTATTAAAACAAATCTATTAAAAATATTACATATCTATAATAATTCCATACATTCCATAATTATATTACATAATAGTATTCAATAAAAGTATTACAATCCTGACTGATATTTCTTTTTAAGTGTCTTAAAATTAGGAATGAAGACGCTGAAGCATGAAATAAAAAGTCTTATGACTTTAAATTCTCTTTATTCTTTTTTCCCCGAACGCAACGGTCAGATTCACAATGTTTCCATTTCGCATTTCCGCTTCGATCCAGTTCTATCCACCCACACTTCCAAATGAGGGAATTGCGAAATGCAAACACGATCCTCCCCGTGTTGTTGGATTAGAGACGATCAAAGACAATGTCAGTAAGCAAAAGTCATAAGATTCTTGAGACTTTTATTATAACATTTTTATTAAAACAAATCTATTAAAAATATTACATATCTATAATAATTCCATACATTCCATAATTATATTACATAATAGTATTCAATAAAAGTATTACAATCCTGACTGATATTTCTTTTTAAGTGTCTTAAAATTAGGAATGAAGACGATGAAGCATGAAATAAGAATTCTTATGACTTTAAATTCTCTTTATTCTTTTTCTTCGAACGCCACGGCCAGATTCACAATGTTTCCATTTCGCATTTCCGCTTCGATCCCCCTCTATCCATCCCTCCTTCCAAATGATATGAATTGTGAAATGGAAACACGATCCTCCCCGCGTTGTTGGATTAGAGACGCTCAATGACAATGTCAGTAAGATATAGTCATAAGATTCTTGAGACTTTTTTTTTATAACATCTTTATTAAAACAAATCCATTAATAATATTTCATATCTATAACAATTTCGTACATTCCATAATTAAATTACATAATGGTATTCAATAAAAGTATTACAATCCTGACTGATATTTCAATTTATTTTTAATTGTCTTAAAATTATGAATGAACCCGCTGAAGCATGAAATAAAAATTCTTATGACTTTAAATTCTCTTTATTCTTTTTTCTCCGAACGCCACGGCCAGATTCACAATGTTTCCCTTTCGCATTTCCGCTTCGATCCCCTTCTATCCACCCACCCTTCCAAATGAGGGAATTGCGAAATGCAAACACGATCGTCCCCGTTTTGTTGGATTAGAGACGCTCAATGACAATGTCAGAAAGCCATAGTCATAAGATTCTTGAGACTTTTTTTTATAACATCTTTATTAAAACAAATCCATTAATAATATTTCATATCTATAACAATTTCGTACATTCCATAATTAAATTACATAATGGTATTCAATAAAAGTATTACAATCCTGACTGATATTTCAATTTATTTTTAATTGTCTTAAAATTATGAATGAACCCGCTGAAGCATGAAATAAAAATTCTTATGACTTTAAATTCTCTTTATTCTTTTTTCTCCGAACGCCACGGCCAGATTCACAATGTTTCCCTTTCGCATTTCCGCTTCGATCCCCCTCTATCCATCCATCCTTCCAAATGAGATGAATTGTGAAATGGAAACACGATCCTCCCCGCGTTGTTGGATTAGAGACGCTCAATGACAATGTCAGAAAGCCATAGTCATAAGATTCTTGAGATTTTTTTATAACATCTTTATTAAAACAAATCCATTAATAATATTACATATCTATAACAATTTCGTACATTCCATAATTATATTACATAATGGTATTCAATAAAAGTATTACAATCCTGACTGATATTTCAATTTATTTTTAATTGTCTTAAAATTATGAATGAACCCGCTGAAGCATGAAATAAAAATTCTTATGACTTTAAATTCTCTTTATTCTTTTTTCTCCGAACGCCACGACAAGATTCACAATGTTTCCATTTCGCATTTCCGCTTCGATCCCCTTCTATCCACCCACCCTTCCAAATGAGGGAATTGCGAAATGCAAACACGATCCTCCCTGTTTTGTTGGATTAGAGACGCTCAAAGACAATGTCAGTAAGCAAAAGCCATAAGATTCTTGAGACTTTTTTATAACATTTTTATTAAAACAAATCTATTAATAATATTACATATGTATAATAATTCCATACATTCCATAATTATATTACATAATAGTATTCAATAAAAGTATTACAATCCAGACTGATATTTCTTTAAGTGTCTTAAAATTATGAATGAAGGCGCTGAAGCATGAAATAAAAATTCTTATGACTTTAAATTCTCTTTATTCTTTTTTCTCCGAACGCCACGGCCAGATTCACAATGTTTCCATTTCGCATTTCCGCTTCGATCCCCTTCTATCCACCGACCCTTCCAAATGAGGGAATTGCGAAATGCAAACACGATCCTCCCCGTTTTGTTGGATAAGAGACGCTCAAAGACAATGTCAGTAAGCAAAAGCCATAAGATTCTTGAGACTTTTTCTATTAATAATATTACATATCTATAATAATTCCATACATTCCATAATTATATTACATAATAGTAATCAATAAAAGTTTTACAATCCAGACTGATATTTCTTTTTAAGTGTCTTAAAATTATGAATGAAGACGCTGAAGCATGAAATAAAAAATCTTATGACTTTAAATTCTCTTTATTATTTTTTCCCCGAACGCCACGACCGGATTCACAATGTTTCCATTTCGCATTTCCGCTTCGATCCCCCTCTATCCATCCATCCTTCCAAATGAGATGAATTGTGAAATGGAAACACGATCCTCCCCGCGTTGTTGGATTAGAGACGCTCAATGACAATGTCAGAAAGCAATAGTCATAAGATTCTTGAGATTTTTTTATAACATCTTTATTAAAACAAATCCATTAATAATATTACATATCTATAACAATTTCGTACATTCCATAATGATATTACATAATAATATTCCATAAAATTATTACAACCCTGACTGATATTTCTTTTTAAGTGTCTTAAAATTATGAATGAAGACGATGAAGCATGAAATAAAAATTCTTATGACATTAAATTCTCTTTATTCCTTTTTCTCCGAACGCCACGACCAGATTCACAATGTTTCCATTTCGCATTTCCGCTTCGATCCCCTTCTGTCCACCCACCCTTCCAAATGAGGGAATTGCGAAATGCAAACACGATCCTCCCCGTGTTGTTGGATCAAATCTATTAATAATATCACATATCTATAATAATTCCATACATTCCATAATTATATTACATAATAGTATTCAATAAAAGTATTACAATCCTGACTGATATTTCTTTTTAAGTGTCTTCAAATTATGAATGAAGACGATGAAGCATGAAATAAAAATTCTTATGACTTTAAATTCTCTTTATTCTTTTCTCTCCGAACGCCACGGCCAGATTCACAATGTTTCCATTTCGCATTTCCGCTTCGATTCCCCTCTATCCTTCCATCCTTCCAAATGAGATGAATTGTGAAATGGAAACACGATCCTACCCGCGTTGTTGGATTAGAGACGCTCAATGACAATGTCAGTAAGCAATAGTCATAACATTCTTGAGACTTTTTTTATAACATCTTTATTAAAACAAATCCATTAATAATATTTCATATCTATAACAATTTCGTACATTCTATAATTATATTACATAATGGTATTCAATAAAAGTATTACAATCCGGACTGATATTTCAATTTATTTTTAAGTGTCTTAAAATTATGAATGAACCCGCTGAAGCATGAAATAAAAATTCTTATGACTTTAAATTCTCTTTATTCTTTTTTCTCCGAACGCCACGGCCAGATTCACAATGCTTCCATTTCGAATTTCCGCTTCGATCCCCTTCTATCCACCCACCCTTCCAAATGAGGGAATTGCGAAATGCAAACACGATCCTCCCCGTGTTGTTGGATTAGAGACGCTCAAAGAAAATGTCAGTAAGCAAAAGTCATAAGATTCTTGAGACTTTTTTTATAACATTTTTATTAAAACAAATCTATTAATAATATTACATATCTATAATAATTCCATACATTCCATAATTATATTACATAATAGTATTCAATAAAAGTATTACAATCCTGACTGATATTTCTTTTTAAGTGTCTTAAAATTATGAATGAAGACGATGAAGCATGAAATAAAAATTCTTATGACTTTAAATTCTCTTTATTCTTTTTTCTCTGAACGCCACGGCCAGATTCACAATGTTTCCATTTCGCATTTCCACTTCGATCCCCTTCTATCCCCCCACCCTTCCAAATGAGGGAATTGCGAAATGCAAACACGATCCTCCCCGTGTTGTTGGATCAAATCTATTAATAATATTACATATCTATAATAATTCCATACATTCCATAATTATATTACATAATAGTATTCAATAAAAGTATTACAATCCAGACTGATATTTCTTTAAGTGTCTTAAAATTATGAATGAAGACGCTGAAGCATGAAATAAAAATTCTTATGACTTTAAATTATCTTTATTCTTTTTTCTCCGAACGCCACGGCTAGATTCTAAATGCTTCCATTTCGCCTTTCCGCTTCGATCCCCCTCTATCCATCCATCCTTCCAAATGAGGGAATTGCGAAATGCAAACACGATCCTCCCCGTTTTGTTGGATTAGAGACGCTCAAAGACAATGTCAGTAAGCAAAAGCCATAAGATTCTTGAGACTTTTTTTAACATTTTTATTAAAACAAATCTATTAATAATATTACATATCTATAATAATTCCATACATTCCATAATTATATTACATAATAGTATTCAATAAATGTATTACAATCCAGACTGATATTTCTTTAAGTGTCTTAAAATTATGAATGAAGACGCTGAAGCATGAAATAAAAATTCTTATGACTTTAAATTCTCTTTATTCTTTTTTCTCCGAACGCCACGGCCAGATTCACAATGTTTCCATTTCGCCTTTCCGCTTCGATCCCCCTCTATCCATCCATCCTTCCAAATGAGGGAATTGCGAAATGCAAACCTGATCCTCCCCGTTTTGTTGGATTAGAAACGCTCAAAGACAATGTCAGTAAGCAAAAGCCATAAGATTCTTGAGACTTTTTTTATAACATTTTTATTAAAACAAATCTATTAATAATATTACATATCTATAATAATTCCATACATTCCATAATTATATTACATAATAGTATTCAATAAAAGTATTACAATCCAGACTGATATTTCTTTAAGTGTCTTAAAATTATGAATGAAGACGCTGAAGCATGAAATAAAAATTCTTATGACTTTAAATTCTCTTTATTCTTTTTTTTTCGAACGCCACGGCCAGATTCACAATGTTTCCATTTCGCATTTCCGCTTCGATCCCCTTCTATCCACCCACCCTTCCAAATGAGGGAATTGCGAAATGCAAACACGATCCTCCCCGTTTTGTTGGATTAGAGACGCTCAAAGACAATGTCAGTAAGCAAAAGCCATAAGTTTCTTGAGACATTTTTATAACATTTTTATTAAAACAAATCTATTAATAATATTACATATCTATAATAATTCCATACATTCCATAATTATATTACATAATAGTATTCAATAAAAGTATTACAATCCAGACTGATATTTCTTTAAGTGTCTTAAAATTATGAATTAAGACGCTGAAGCATGAAATAAAAATTCTTATGACTTTAAATTCTCTTTATTCTTTTTTCTCCGAACGCCACGACCAGATTCACAATGTTTCCATTTCGCATTTCCGCTTCGATCCCCTTCTATCCACCCACCCTTCCAAATGAGGGAATTGCGAAATGCAAACACGATCCTCCCCGTTTTGTTGGATTTGAGACGCTCAATGACAATGTCAGTAAGCAATCGTCAAAAGATTCTTGAGACTTTTTTTATAACATCTTTATTAAAATGAATCCATTAATACTATTACATATCTATAACAATTTCGTACATTCCATAATGATATTACATAATAATATTCCATAAAATTATTACAACCCTGACTGATATTTCAATTTTTTTTAAATGTCTTAAAATTATGAATGAACCCACTGAAGCATGAAATAAAAATTCTTATGACTTTAAATTCTCTTTATTCTTTTTTCTCCGAACGCCACGGCCAGATTCACAATGTTCCCATTTCACATTTCCGCTTCGATCCCCCTCTATCCATCCATCCTTCCAAATGTGAGGAATTGCGAAATAGAAACACGATCCTCCCCGCGTTGTTGGATTAGACACGCTCAAAGACAATATCAGTAAGCAAAAGCCATAAGATTCTTGAGACTTTTTTATAATATTTTTATTAAAACAAATCTATTAATAATATTACATATCTATAATAATTCCATACATTCCATAATTATATTACATAATAATATTCCATAAAATTAATACAACCCTGACTGATATTTCAATTTTTTTTAAGTGTCTTAAAATTATGAATAAAGACGCTGAGGCATGAAATAAAAATTCTTATGACTTTAAATTCTCTTTATTTTTTTTCTCCAAACACCACGGCCAGATTCACAATGTTTCCATTTCGCATTTCCGCTTCGATTCCCCCCTATCCATCCATCCTTCAAATGAGATGAATTGCGAAATGGAAACACGATCCTCCCCGCATTGGATTTTTGCATAAGGATTTTTTGGATGCATTTTGTTATGACGTCTTTAAAATACATAACATATAACATATAAAAAAAAAAACAATTATCCAATGAAAATTTAATTGAATAAAATCTATTTAAACATTTATTTAAGAATTGTGATCTTATAATCTAGAATTTTACCGTTAATATTATCTTTTTATTGAAGAAATCATGGGGTATTTTTCTACAACATAAACAGTATTTCTGAAGTAAAATAAAATATTTGCTAATAAAATTAGTTTATGTATGCTATTTATATATCTTTACTGTGTGTCCTACTAATATGTCCTGTTTATAGAACAACTAGTTACTTAGAAAAGTAAAAACTTTTTTTCAAAATTTTGCTAGTATGTATTTAATTACACCATAATAATGATATAATTGAAGATTTTAAAATTTTCAAAAATATTTAATCGGTGTGGTCCAATATGGGTTAAAATTATGAATGAAGACGCTTCAGCATGAGATAAAAATTCTAATAACTTTAAATTTTTTTATTTTTTTTTCTCCGATAATATTCCACAAAATTATTACAATCCTGACTGATATTTCAAATTTATTTTATTTCTTTTTAAGTGTCTTAACCCATATCTGACCGCTGTCCTATACATTGGATAGTTAATAAAACATTTTTAAAAATAAAATTGGTAAGGATTTTTTGGATGCATTTTGTTATGATGTCTTTGAAATACATAAAATATAACATATAAACAAAAAAAAAACAATTATCCAATCAAAATGTAATTGAATAAAATCTATTTAAACATTTATTTAAGAATTGTGATCTTATAATCTAGAATTTTACTGTTAGTATTATCTTTTTATTGAAGAAATCATGGGGTATTTTTCTACAACATAAACAGTATTTCTGAAGTAAAATAAAATATTTGCTAATAAAATTAGTTTATGTATGCTATTTATATATCTTTACTGTGTGTCCTACTAATATGTCCTGTTTATAGAACATCTAGTTACTTAGAAAAGTAAAAACTTTTTTTCAAAATTTTGCTAGTATGTATTTAATTACACCATAATAATGATATAATTGAAGATTTTAAAATTTTCAAAAATATTTAATCGGTGTGGTCCAATATGGGTTAAAATTATGAATGAAGACGCTGAAGCATGAGATAAAAATTCTTATAACTTTAAATTTTCTTTATTCTTTTTTCTCCGATCGCCACGGCCAGATTCACAATGTTTCTATTTCACATTTCTGCATCGATCCCCCCCCCCCCATCCACCCATCCTTCCAAATGAGGGGAATTGCGAAATGGAAACACGATCCTCCCCGCGATGTTGGATTAGAGATGCTCAAAGACAATGTCAGTAAGCAAAAGTCATAAGTTTCTTTAATAATATTCCATAAAATTATTACAATCCTGACTGATATTTCTAATTTTTTTTTTTTTAAGTGTCTTAAAATTATGAATGAAGACGCTGAAGCATGAAATAAAAGTTCTTATGACTTTAAATTCTCTTTATTCTTTTTTCTCTGAACGCCACGGCCAGATTCACAATGTTTCCATTTCGCATTTCCGCTTCGATCCCCTTCTATCCACCCACCCTTCCAAATGAGGGAATTGCGAAATGCAAACACGATCCTCCCCGTGTTGTTGGATCAAATCTATTAATAATATTACATATCTATAACAATTCCATACATTCCATAATTATATTACATAATAGTATCCAATAAAAGTATTACAGTCCTGACTGATATTTCTTTTTAAGTGTCTTAAAATTATGAATGAAGACGATGAAGCATGAAATAAAAATTCTTATGACATTAAATTCTCTTTATTCTTTTTTCTCCGAACGCCACGACTAGATTCACAATGTTTCCATTTCGCATTTCCGCTTCGCTCCCCCTCTATCCATCCATCCTTCCAAATGAGATGAATTGTGAAATGGAAAAACGATCCTCCCGCGTTGTTGGATTAGAGACGCTCAATGACAATGTCAGAAAGATATAGTCATAAGATTCTTGAGATTTTTTTATAACATCTTTATTAAAACAAATCCATTAATAATATTACATATCTATAACAATTTCGTACATTCCATAATGATATTACATAATAATATTCCATAAAATTATTACAACCCTGACTGATATTTCAATTTTTTTTTAAGTGTCTTAAAATTATGAATGAACCCGCTGAAGCATGAAATAAAAATTCTTATGACTTTAAATTCTCTTTATTCTTTTTTCTCCGAACGCAACGGCCAGATTCACAATGTTTCCATTTCGCATTTCCGCTTCGATCCCCCTCTATCCATCCAACCTTCCAAATGAGATGAATTGTGAAAAGGAAACACGATCCTCCCCGCGTTGTTGGATTAGAGACGCTCAATGAAAATGTCAGTAAGCAATATTCATAAAATTCTTTAGACTTTTTTAATAACGTATTTATTAAAACATATCCATTAATAATATTTCATATCTATAACAATTTCGTACATTCCATAATTATATTACATAATGGTATTCAATAAAAGTATTACAATCCTGACTGATATTTCAATTTATTTTTAATTGTCTTAAAATTATGAATGAACCCGCTGAAGCATGAAATAATAATTCTTATGACTTTAAATTCTCTTTATTCTTTTTTCCCCGAACGCCACGGCCAGATTCACAATGTTTCCATTTCGCATTTCCGCTTCGATCCAGTTCTATCCACCCACACTTCCAAATGAGGGAATTGCGAAATGCAAACACGATCCTCCCCGTGTTGTTGGATTAGAGACGCTCAAAGACAATGTCAGTAAGCAAAAGTCATAAGATTCTTGAGACTTTTATTATAACATTTTTATTAAAACAAATCTATTAAAAATATTACATATCTATAATAATTCCATACATTCCATAATTATATTACATAATAGTATTCAATAAAAGTATTACAATCCTGACTGATATTTCTTTTTAAGTGTCTTAAAATTAGGAATGAAGACGCTGAAGCATGAAATAAAAAGTCTTATGACTTTAAATTCTCTTTATTCTTTTTTCCCCGAACGCCACGGTCAGATTCACAATGTTTCCATTTCGCATTTCCGCTTCGATCCAGTTCTATCCACCCACACTTCCAAATGAGGGAATTGCGAAATGCAAACACGATCCTCCCCGTGTTGTTGGATTAGAGACGCTCAAAGACAATGTCAGTAAGCAAAAGTCATAAGATTCTTGAGACTTTTATTATAACATTTTTATTAAAACAAATCTATTAAAAATATTACATATCTATAATAATTCCATACATTCCATAATTATATTACATAATAGTATTCAATAAAAGTATTACAATCCTGACTGATATTTCTTTTTAAGTGTCTTAAAATTAGGAATGAAGACGATGAAGCATGAAATAAGAATTCTTATGACTTTAAATTCTCTTTATTCTTTTTCTTCGAACGCCACGGCCAGATTCACAATGTTTCCATTTCGCATTTCCGCTTCGATCCCCCTCTATCCATCCCTCCTTCCAAATGATATGAATTGTGAAATGAAAACACGATCCTCCCCGCGTTGTTGGATTAGAGACGCTCAATGACAATGTCAGTAAGATATAGTCATAAGATTCTTGAGACTTTTTTTTATAACATCTTTATTAAAACAAATCCATTAATAATATTTCATATCTATAACAATTTCGTAAATTCCATAATTAAATTACATAATGGTATTCAATAAAAGTATTACAATCCTGACTGATATTTCAATTTATTTTTAATTGTCTTAAAATTATGAATGAACCCGCTGAAGCATGAAATAAAAATTCTTATGACTTTAAATTCTCTTTATTCTTTTTTCTCCGAACGCCACGGCCAGATTCACAATGTTTCCATTTCGCATTTCCGCTTCGATCCCCTTCTATCCACCCACCCTTCCAAATGAGGGAATTGCGAAATGCAAACACGATCGTCCCCGTTTTGTTGGATTAGAGACGCTCAAAGACAATGTCAGTAAGCAAAAGCCATAAGATTCTTGAGATTTTTTTATAACATCTTTATTAAAACAAATACATTAATAATATTACATATCTATAACAATTTCGTACATTCCATAATGATATTACATAATAATATTCCATAAAATTTTTACAACCCTGACTGATATTTCTTTTTAAGTGTCTTAAAATTATGAATGAAGACGATGAAGCATGAAATAAAAATTCTTATGACATTAAATTCTCTTTATTCTTTTTTCTCCGAACGCCACGACCAGATTCACAATGTTTCCATTTCGCATTTCCGCTTCGATCCCCCTCTATCCATCCATCCTTCCAAATGAGATGAATTGTGAAATGGAAACACGATCCTCCCCGCGTTGTTGGATTAGAGACGCTCAATGACAATGTCAGAAAGATATAGTCATAAGATTCTTGAGATTTTTTTATAACATCTTTATTAAAACAAATCCATTAATAATATTACATATCTATAACAATTTCGTACATTCCATAATTAAATTACATAATGGTATTCAATAAAAGTATTACAATCCTGACTGATATTTCAATTTATTTTTAATTGTCTTAAAATTATGAATGAACCCGCTGAAGCATGAAATAAAAATTCTTATGACTTTAAATTCTCTTTATTCTTTTTTCTCCGAACGCCACGGCCAGATTCACAATGTTTCCCTTTCGCATTTCCGCTTCGATCCCCCTCTATCCATCCATCCTTCCAAATGAGATGAATTGTGAAATGGAAACACGATCCTCCCCGCGTTGTTGGATTAGAGACGCTCAATGACAATGTCAGAAAGCCATAGTCATAAGATTCTTGAGATTTTTTTATAACATCTTTATTAAAACAAATCCATTAATAATATTACATATCTATAACAATTTCGTACATTCCATAATTATATTACATAATGGTATTCAATAAAAGTATTACAATCCTGACTGATATTTCAATTTATTTTTAATTGTCTTAAAATTATGAATGAACCCGCTGAAGCATGAAATAAAAATTCTTATGACTTTAAATTCTCTTTATTCTTTTTTCTCCGAACGCCACGACAAGATTCACAATGTTTCCATTTCGCATTTCCGCTTCGATCCCCTTCTATCCACCCACCCTTCCAAATGAGGGAATTGCGAAATGCAAACACGATCCTCCCTGTTTTGTTGGATTAGAGACGCTCAAAGACAATGTCAGTAAGCAAAAGCCATAAGATTCTTGAGACTTTTTTATAACATTTTTATTAAAACAAATCTATTAATAATATTACATATGTATAATAATTCCATACATTCCATAATTATATTACATAATAGTATTCAATAAAAGTATTACAATCCAGACTGATATTTCTTTAAGTGTCTTAAAATTATGAATGAAGGCGCTGAAGCATGAAATAAAAATTCTTATGACTTTAAATTCTCTTTATTCTTTTTTCTCCGAACGCCACGGCCAGATTCACAATGTTTCCATTTCGCATTTCCGCTTCGATCCCCTTCTATCCACCGACCCTTCCAAATGAGGGAATTGCGAAATGCAAACACGATCCTCCCCGTTTTGTTGGATAAGAGACGCTCAAAGACAATGTCAGTAAGCAAAAGCCATAAGATTCTTGAGACTTTTTCTATTAATAATATTACATATCTATAATAATTCCATACATTCCATAATTATATTACATAATAGTAATCAATAAAAGTTTTACAATCCAGACTGATATTTCTTTTTAAGTGTCTTAAAATTATGAATGAAGACGCTGAAGCATGAAATAAAAAATCTTATGACTTTAAATTCTCTTTATTATTTTTTCCCCGAACGCCACGACCGGATTCACAATGTTTCCATTTCGCATTTCCGCTTCGATCCCCCTCTATCCATCCATCCTTCCAAATGAGATGAATTGTGAAATGGAAACACGATCCTCCCCGCGTTGTTGGATTAGAGACGCTCAATGACAATGTCAGAAAGCAATAGTCATAAGATTCTTGAGATTTTTTTATAACATCTTTATTAAAACAAATCCATTAATAATATTACATATCTATAACAATTTCGTACATTCCATAATGATATTACATAATAATATTCCATAAAATTATTACAACCCTGACTGATATTTCTTTTTAAGTGTCTTAAAATTATGAATGAAGACGATGAAGCATGAAATAAAAATTCTTATGACATTAAATTCTCTTTATTCCTTTTTCTCCGAACGCCACGACCAGATTCACAATGTTTCCATTTCGCATTTCCGCTTCGATCCCCTTCTGTCCACCCACCCTTCCAAATGAGGGAATTGCGAAATGCAAACACGATCCTCCCCGTGTTGTTGGATCAAATCTATTAATAATATCACATATCTATAATAATTCCATACATTCCATAATTATATTACATAATAGTATTCAATAAAAGTATTACAATCCTGACTGATATTTCTTTTTAAGTGTCTTCAAATTATGAATGAAGACGATGAAGCATGAAATAAAAATTCTTATGACTTTAAATTCTCTTTATTCTTTTTTCTCTGAACGCCACGGCCAGATTCAGGATGTTTCCATTTCGCATTTCCGCTTCGATCCCCCTCTATCCATCCATCCTTCCAAATGAGATGAATTGTGAAATGGAAACACGATCCTCCCCGTTTTGTTGGATTAGAGACGCTCAATGACAATGTCAGTAAGCAATAGTCATAACATTCTTGAGACTTTTTTTATAACATCTTTATTAAAACAAATCCATTAATAATATTTCATATCTATAACAATTTCGTACATTCCATAATTATATTACATAATGGTATTCAATAAAAGTATTACAATCCGGACTGATATTTCAATTTATTTTTAAGTGTCTTAAAATTATGAATGAACCCGCTGAAGCATGAAATAAAAATTCTTATGACTTTAAATTCTCTTTATTCTTTTTTCTCCGAACGCCACGGCCAGATTCACAATGATTCCATTTCGCATTTCCGCTTCGATCCCCTTCTATCCACCCACCCTTCCAAATGAGGGAATTGCGAAATGCAAACACGATCCTCCCCGTGTTGTTGGATTAGAGACGCTCAATGACAATGTCAGTAAGCAAAAGTCATAAGATTCTTGAGACTTTTTTTATAACATTTTTATTAAAACAAAGCTATTAATAATATTACATATCTATAATAATTCCATACATTCCATAATTATATTACATAATAGTATTCAATAAAAGTATTACAATCCTGACTGATATTTCTTTTTAAGTGTCTTAAAATTATGAATGAAGACGATGAAGCATGAAATAAGAATTCTTAGGACTTTAAATTCTCTTTATTCTTTTTCTTCGAACGCCACGGCCAGATTCACAATGTTTCCATTTCGCATTTCCGCTTCGATCCCCCTCTATCCATCCCTCCTTCCAAATGATATGAATTGTGAAATGGAAACACGATCCTCCCCGCGTTGTTGGATTAGAGACGCTCAATGACAATGTCAGTAAGATATAGTCATAAGATTCTTGAGACTTTTTTTTATAACATCTTTATTAAAACAAATCCATTAATAATATTTCATATCTATAACAATTTCGTACATTCCATAATTAAATTACATAATGGTATTCAATAGAAGTATTACAATCCTGACTGATATTTCAATTTATTTTTAATTTTCTTAAAATTATGAATGAACCCGCTGAAGCATGAAATAAAAATTCTTATGACTTTAAATTCTCTTTATTCTTTTTTCTCCGAACGCCACGGCCAGATTCACAATGTTTCCATTTCGCATTTTCGCTTCGATCCCCTTCTATCCACCCACCCTTCCAAATGAGGGAATTGCGAAATGCAAACACGATCCTCCCCGTGTTGTTGGATCAAATTTATTAATAATATTACATATCTATAATAATTCCATACATTCCATAATTATATTACATAATAGTATTCAATAAAAGTATTACAATTCTGACTGATATTTCTTTTTAAGTGTCTTAAAATTATGAATGAAGACGATGAAGAATGAAATAAAAATACTTGTGACTTTAAATTCTCTTTATTCTTTTTTCTCCGAACGCCACGGCCAGATTCACAATGTTTCCATTTCGCATTTCCGCTTCGATTCCCCTCTATCCTTCCATCCTTCCAAATGAGATGAATTGTGAAATGGAAACACGATCCTCCCCGCGTTGTTGGATTAGAGACGCTCAATGACAATGTCAGTAAGCAATAGTCATAACATTCTTGAGACTTTATTTATAACATCTTTATTAAAACAAATCCATTAATAATATTTCATATCTATAACAATTTCGTACATTCCATAATTATATTACATAATGGTATTCAATAAAAGTATTACAATCCGGACTGATATTTCAATTTATATTTAAGTGTCTTAAAATTATGAATGAACCCGCTGAAGCATGAAATAAAAATTCTTATGACTTTAAATTCTCTTTATTCTTTTTTCTCCGAACGCCACGGCCAGATTCACAATGTTTCCATTTCGCATTTTCGCTTCGATCCCCTTCTGTCCACCCACCCTTCCAAATGAGGGAATTGCGAAATGCAAACACGATCCTCCCCGTGTTGTTGGATCAAATCTATTAATAATATCACATATCTATAATAATTCCATACATTCCATAATTATATTACATAATAGTATTCAATAAAAGTATTACAATCCTGACTGATATTTCTTTTTAAGTGTCTTCAAATTATGAATGAAGACGATGAAGCATGAAATAAAAATTCTTATGACTTTAAATCCTCTTTATTCTTTTTTCTCCGAACGCCACGGCCAGATTCAGGATGTTTCCATTTCGCATTTCCGCTTCGATCCCCCTCTATCCATCCATCCTTCCAAATGAGTTGAATTGTGAAATGGAAACACGATCCTCCCCGCGTTGTTGGATTAGAGACGCTCAATGACAATGTCAGTAAGCAATAGTCATAACATTCTTGAGACTTTTTTATAACATCTTTATTAAAACAAATCCATTAATAATATTTCATATCTATAACAATTTCGTACATTCCATAATTATATTACATAATGGTATTCAATAAAAGTATTACAATCCGGACTGATATTTCAATTTATTTTTAAGTGTCTTAAAATTATGAATGAACCCGCTGAAGCATGAAATAAAAATTCTTATGACTTTAAATTCTCTTTATTCTTTTTTCTCTGAACGCCACGGCCAGATTCACAATGTTTCCATTTCGTATTTCCGCTTCGATCCCCTTCTATCCCCCCACCCTTCCAAATGAGGGAATTGCGAAATGCAAACACGATCCTCCCCGTGTTGTTGGATCAAATCTATTAATAATATTACATATCTATAATAATTCCATACATTCCATAATTATATTATATAATAGTATTCAATAAAAGTATTACAATCCTGACTGATATTTCTTTTTAAGTGTCTTAAAATTATGAATGAAGACGATGAAGCATGAAATAAGAATTCTTAGGACTTTAAATTCTCTTTATTCTTTTTTCTCTGAACGCCACGGCCAGATTCAGGATGTTTCCATTTCGCATTTCCGCTTCGATCCCCCTCTATCCATCCATCCTTCCAAATGAGATGAATTGTGAAATGGAAACACGATCCTCCCCGCGTTGTTGGATTAGAGACGCTCAATGACAATGTCAGTAAGCAATAGTCATAACATTCTTGAGACTTTTTTTATAACATCTTTATTAAAACAAATCCATTAATAATATTACATATCTATAACAATTTCGTACATTCCATAATGATATTACATAATGGTATTCAATAAAAGTATTACAATCCTGACTGATATTTCAATTTATTTTTAATTGTCTTGAAATTATGAATGAACCCGCTGAAGCATGAAATAATAATTCTTATGACTTTAAATTCTCTTTATTCTTTTTCCCCCGAACGCTACGACCAGATTCACAATGTTTCCATTTCGCATTTCCGCTTCGATCCAGTTCTATCCACCCACCCTTCCAAATGAGGGAATTGCGAAATGCAAACACGATCCTCCCCGTGTTGTTGGATTAGAGACGCTCAAAGACAGTGTCAGTAAGCAAAAGTCATAAGATTCTTGAGACTTTTATTATAACATTTTTATTAAAACAAATCTATTAATAATATTACATATCTATAATAATTCCATACATTCCATAATTATATTACATAATAGTATTCAATAAAAGTATTACAATCCTGACTGATATTTCTTTTTAAGTGTCTTAGAATTATGAATGAAGACGATGAATCATGAAATAAAAATTCTTATGACTTTAAATTCTCTTTATACTTTTTTCTCTGAACGCCACGGCCAGATTCACAATGTTTCCATTTCGTATTTCCGCTTCGATCCCCTTCTATCCCCCCACCCTTCCAAATGAGGGAATTGCGAAATGCAAACACGATCCTCCCCGTGTTGTTGGATCAAATCTATTAATAATATTACATATCTATAATAATTCCATACATTCCATAATTATATTACATAATAGTATTCAATAAAAGTATTACAATCCTGACTGATATTTCCTTTTAAGTGTCTTAAAATTATGAATGAAGACGATGAAGCATGAAATAAAAATTCTTATGACTTTAAATCCTCTTTATTCTTTTTTCTCCGAACGCCACGGCCAGATTCAGGATGTTTCCATTTCGCATTTCCGCTTCGATCCCCCTCTATCCATCCATCCTTCCAAATGAGTTGAATTGTGAAATGGAAACACGATCCTCCCCGCGTTGTTGGATTAGAGACGCTCAATGACAATGTCAGTAAGCAATAGTCATAACATTCTTGAGACTTTTTTATAACATCTTTATTAAAACAAATCCATTAATAATATTTCATATCTATAACAATTTCGTACATTCCATAATTATATTACATAATGGTATTCAATAAAAGTATTACAATCCGGACTGATATTTCAATTTATTTTTAAGTGTCTTAAAATTATGAATGAACCCGCTGAAGCATGAAATAAAAATTCTTATGACTTTAAATTCTCTTTATTCTTTTTTCTCTGAACGCCACGGCCAGATTCACAATGTTTCCATTTCGTATTTCCGCTTCGATCCCCTTCTATCCCCCCACCCTTCCAAATGAGGGAATTGCGAAATGCAAACACGATCCTCCCCGTGTTGTTGGATCAAATCTATTAATAATATTACATATCTATAATAATTCCATACATTCCATAATTATATTATATAATAGTATTCAATAAAAGTATTACAATCCTGACTGATATTTCTTTTTAAGTGTCTTAAAATTATGAATGAAGACGATGAAGCATGAAATAAGAATTCTTAGGACTTTAAATTCTCTTTATTCTTTTTTCTCTGAACGCCACGGCCAGATTCAGGATGTTTCCATTTCGCATTTCCGCTTCGATCCCCCTCTATCCATCCATCCTTCCAAATGAGATGAATTGTGAAATGGAAACACGATCCTCCCCGCGTTGTTGGATTAGAGACGCTCAATGACAATGTCAGTAAGCAATAGTCATAACATTCTTGAGACTTTTTTTATAACATCTTTATTAAAACAAATCCATTAATAATATTACATATCTATAACAATTTCGTACATTCCATAATGATATTACATAATAATATTCCATAAAATTATTACAAGCCTGACTGATATTTCAATTTTTTTAAGTGTCTTAAAATTATGAATTATCCCGCTGAAGCATGAAATAAAAATTCTTATGACTTTAAATTCTCTTTATTCTTTTTCCCCCGAACGCTACGGCCAGATGCACAATGTTTCCATTTCGCATTTCCGCTTCGATCCAGTTCTATCCACCCACCCTTCCAAATGAGGGAATTGCGAAATGCAAACACGATCCTCCCCGTGTTGTTGGATTAGAGACGCTCAAAGACAGTGTCAGTAAGCAAAAGTCATAAGATTCTTGAGACTTTTATTATAACATTTTTATTAAAACAAATCTATTAATAATATTACATATCTATAATAATTCCATACATTCCATAATTATATTACATAATAGTATTCAATAAAAGTATTACAATCCTGACTGATATTTCTTTTTAAGTGTCTTAAAATTAGGAATGAAGACGCTGAAGCATGAAATAAAAAGTCTTATGACTTTAAATTCTCTTTATTATTTTTTCTCCGAACGCCACTTCCAGATTCACAATGTTTCCATTTCGCATTTCCGCTTCGATCCCCCTCTATCCATCCATCCTTCCAAATGAGATGAATTGTAAATGGAAACACGATTCTCCCCACGTTGTTGGATTAGAGACGCTCAATGACAATATCAGTAAGCAATAGTCATAAGATTCTTGAGATTTTTTTTTATAACATCTTTATTAAAACAAATCCATTAATAATATTTCATATCTATAACAATTTCGTACATTCCATAATTTTATTCAATAAAAGTATTACAATCCTGACTGATATTTCAATTTATTTTTAATTGTCTTAAAATTATGAATGAACCCGCTGAAGCATGAAATAAAAATTCTTATGACTTTAAATTCTCTTTATTCTTTTTTCTCCGAACGCCACGGCCAGATTCACAATGTTTCCATTTCGCCTTTCCGCTTCGATCCCCTTCTATCCACCCACCCTTCCAAATGAGGGAATTGCGAAATGCAAACACGATCCTCCCCGTTTTGTTGGATTAGAGACGCTCAAAGACAATGTCAGTAAGCAAAAGCCATAAGATTCTTGAGACTTTTTTTATAACATTTTTATTAAAACAAATCTATTAATAATATTACATATCTATAATAATTCCATACATTCCATAATTATATTACATAATATTATTCAATAAAAGTATTACAATCCAGACTGATATTTTTTAAGTGTCTTAAAATTATGCATGAAGACGCTGAAGCATGAAATAAAAATTCTTATGACTTTAAATTCTCTTTATTCTTTTTTCTCCGAACGCCACGGCTAGATTCACAATGTTTCCATTTCGCATTTTCGCTTCGATCCCCTTCTGTCCACCCACCCTTCCAAATGAGGGAATTGCGAAATGCAAACACGATCCTCCCCGTGTTGTTGGATCAAATCTATTAATAATATCACATATCTATAATAATTCCATACATTCCATAATTATATTACATAATAGTATTCAATAAAAGTATTACAATCCTGACTGATATTTCTTTTTAAGTGTCTTCAAATTATGAATGAAGACGATGAAGCATGAAATAAAAATTCTTATGACTTTAAATTCTCTTTATTCTTTTTTCTCCGAACGCCACGGCCAGAATCAGGATGTTTCCATTTCGCATTTCCGCTTCGATCCCCCTCTATCCATCCATCCTTCCAAATGAGATGAATTGTGAAATGGAAACACGATCCTCCCCGCGTTGTTGGATTAGAGACGCTCAATGACAATGTCAGTAAGCAATAGTCATAAGATTCTTGAGACTTTTTTATAATATCTTTATTAAAACAAATCCATTAATAATATTTCATATCTATAACAATTTCGTACATTCCATAATTATATTACATAATGGTATTCAATAAAAGTATTACAATCCTGACTGATATTTCAATTTATTTTTAAGTGTCTTAAAATTATGAATGAACCCGCTGAAGCATGAAATAAAAATTCTTATGACTTTAAATTCTCTTTATTATTTTTTCTCCGAACGCCACGGCCAGATTCACAATGTTTCCATTTCGCATTTCCGCTTCGATCCAGTTCTATCCACCCACCCTTCCAAATGAGGGAATTGCGAAATGCAAACACGATCCTCCCCGTGTTGCTGGATTAGAGACGCTCAAAGACAGTGTCAGTAAGCAAAAGTCATAAGATTCTTGAGACTTTTATTATAACATTTTTATTAAAACAAATCTATTAATAATATTACATATCTATAATAATTCCATACATTCCATAATTATATTACATAATAGTATTCAATAAAAGTATTACAATCCTGACTGATATTTCTTTTTAAGTGTCTTAAAATTAGGAATGAAGACGCTGAAGCATGAAATAAAAAGTCTTATGACTTTAAATTCTCTTTATTATTTTTTCTCCGAACGCCACTTCGAGATTCACAATGTTTCCATTTCGCATTTCCGCTTCGATCCCCCTCTATCCATCCATCCTTCCAAATGAGATGAATTGTAAATGGAAACACGATCCTCCCCACGTTGTTGGATTAGAGACGCTCAATGACAATATCAGTAAGCAATAGTCATAAGATTCTTGAGATTTTTTTTTATAACATCTTTATTAAAACAAATCCATTAATAATATTTCATATCTATAACAATTTCGTACATTCCATAATTTTATTCAATAAAAGTATTACAAGCCTGACTGATATTTCAATTTTTTTAAGTGTCTTAAAATTATGAATTATCCCGCTGAAGCATGAAATAAAAATTCTTATGACTTTAAATTCTCTTTATTCTTTTTCCCCCGAACGCTACGGCCAGATGCACAATGTTTCCATTTCGCATTTCCGCTTCGATCCAGTTCTATCCACCCACCCTTCCAAATGAGGGAATTGCGAAATGCAAACACGATCCTCCCCGTGTTGTTGGATTAGAGACGCTCAAAGACAGTGTCAGTAAGCAAAAGTCATAAGATTCTTGAGACTTTTATTATAACATTTTTATTAAAACAAATCTATTAATAATATTACATATCTATAATAATTCCATACATTCCATAATTATATTACATAATAGTATTCAATAAAAGTATTACAATCCTGACTGATATTTCTTTTTAAGTGTCTTAAAATTAGGAATGAAGACGCTGAAGCATGAAATAAAAAGTCTTATGACTTTAAATTCTCTTTATTATTTTTTCTCCGAACGCCACTTCCAGATTCACAATGTTTCCATTTCGCATTTCCGCTTCGATCCCCCTCTATCCATCCATCCTTCCAAATGAGATGAATTGTAAATGGAAACACGATTCTCCCCACGTTGTTGGATTAGAGACGCTCAATGACAATATCAGTAAGCAATAGTCATAAGATTCTTGAGATTTTTTTTTATAACATCTTTATTAAAACAAATCCATTAATAATATTTCATATCTATAACAATTTCGTACATTCCATAATTTTATTCAATAAAAGTATTACAATCCTGACTGATATTTCAATTTATTTTTAATTGTCTTAAAATTATGAATGAACCCGCTGAAGCATGAAATAAAAATTCTTATGACTTTAAATTCTCTTTATTCTTTTTTCTCCGAACGCCACGGCCAGATTCACAATGTTTCCATTTCGCCTTTCCGCTTCGATCCCCTTCTATCCACCCACCCTTCCAAATGAGGGAATTGCGAAATGCAAACACGATCCTCCCCGTTTTGTTGGATTAGAGACGCTCAAAGACAATGTCAGTAAGCAAAAGCCATAAGATTCTTGAGACTTTTTTTATAACATTTTTATTAAAACAAATCTATTAATAATATTACATATCTATAATAATTCCATACATTCCATAATTATATTACATAATATTATTCAATAAAAGTATTACAATCCAGACTGATATTTTTTAAGTGTCTTAAAATTATGCATGAAGACGCTGAAGCATGAAATAAAAATTCTTATGACTTTAAATTCTCTTTATTCTTTTTTCTCCGAACGCCACGGCTAGATTCACAATGTTTCCATTTCGCATTTTCGCTTCGATCCCCTTCTGTCCACCCACCCTTCCAAATGAGGGAATTGCGAAATGCAAACACGATCCTCCCCGTGTTGTTGGATCAAATCTATTAATAATATCACATATCTATAATAATTCCATACATTCCATAATTATATTACATAATAGTATTCAATAAAAGTATTACAATCCTGACTGATATTTCTTTTTAAGTGTCTTCAAATTATGAATGAAGACGATGAAGCATGAAATAAAAATTCTTATGACTTTAAATTCTCTTTATTCTTTTTTCTCCGAACGCCACGGCCAGAATCAGGATGTTTCCATTTCGCATTTCCGCTTCGATCCCCCTCTATCCATCCATCCTTCCAAATGAGATGAATTGTGAAATGGAAACACGATCCTCCCCGCGTTGTTGGATTAGAGACGCTCAATGACAATGTCAGTAAGCAATAGTCATAAGATTCTTGAGACTTTTTTATAATATCTTTATTAAAACAAATCCATTAATAATATTTCATATCTATAACAATTTCGTACATTCCATAATTATATTACATAATGGTATTCAATAAAAGTATTACAATCCTGACTGATATTTCAATTTATTTTTAAGTGTCTTAAAATTATGAATGAACCCGCTGAAGCATGAAATAAAAATTCTTATGACTTTAAATTCTCTTTATTATTTTTTCTCCGAACGCCACGGCCAGATTCACAATGTTTCCATTTCGCATTTCCGCTTCGATCCAGTTCTATCCACCCACCCTTCCAAATGAGGGAATTGCGAAATGCAAACACGATCCTCCCCGTGTTGCTGGATTAGAGACGCTCAAAGACAGTGTCAGTAAGCAAAAGTCATAAGATTCTTGAGACTTTTATTATAACATTTTTATTAAAACAAATCTATTAATAATATTACATATCTATAATAATTCCATACATTCCATAATTATATTACATAATAGTATTCAATAAAAGTATTACAATCCTGACTGATATTTCTTTTTAAGTGTCTTAAAATTAGGAATGAAGACGCTGAAGCATGAAATAAAAAGTCTTATGACTTTAAATTCTCTTTATTATTTTTTCTCCGAACGCCACTTCGAGATTCACAATGTTTCCATTTCGCATTTCCGCTTCGATCCCCCTCTATCCATCCATCCTTCCAAATGAGATGAATTGTAAATGGAAACACGATCCTCCCCACGTTGTTGGATTAGAGACGCTCAATGACAATATCAGTAAGCAATAGTCATAAGATTCTTGAGATTTTTTTTTATAACATCTTTATTAAAACAAATCCATTAATAATATTTCATATCTATAACAATTTCGTACATTCCATAATTTTATTCAATAAAAGTATTACAATCCTGACTGATATTTCAATTTATTTTTAATTGTCTTAAAATTATGAATGAACCCGCTGAAGCATGAAATAAAAATTCTTATGACTTTAAATTCTCTTTATTCTTTTTTCTCCGAACGCCACGGCCAGATTCACAATGTTTCCATTTCGCCTTTCCGCTTCGATCCCCTTCTATCCACCCACCCTTCCAAATGAGGGAATTGCGAAATGCAAACACGATCCTCCCCGTGTTGTTGGATTAGAGACGCTCGAAGAAAATGTCAGTAAGCAAAAGTCATAAGATTCTTGAGACTTTTTTTATAACATTTTTATTAAAACAAATCTATTAATAATATTACATATCTATAATAATTCCATACATTCCATAATTATATTACATAATAGTATTCAATAAAAGTATTACAAACCTGACTGATATTTCTTTTTAAGTGTCTTAAAATTATGAATGAAGACGATGAATCATGAAATAAAAATTCTTATGACTTTAAATTCTCTTTATTCTTTTTTCTCTGAACGCCACGGCCAGATTCACAATGTTTCCATTTCGTATTTCCGCTTCGATCCCCTTCTATCCCCCCACCCTTCCAAATAAGGGAATTGCGAAATGCAAGCACGATCCTCCCCGTGTTGTTGGATCAAATCTATTAATAATATTACATATCTATAATAATTCCATACATTCCATAATTATATTACATAATAGTATTCAATAAAAGTATTACAAACCTGACTGATATTTCTTTTTAAATGTCTTAAAATTATGAATGAAGACGATGAATCATGAAATAAAAATTCTTATGACTTTAAATTCTCTTTATTCTTTTTCTTCGAACGCCACGGCCAGATTCACAATGTTTCCATTTCGCATTTCCGCTTCGATCCCCCTCTATCCATCCCTCCTTCCAAATGATATGAATTGTGAAATGGAAACACGATCCTCACCGCGTTGTTGGATTAGAGACGCTCAATGACAATGTCAGTAAGCAATAGTCATAAGATTCTTGAGACTTTTTTTATAACATCTTTATTAAAACAAATCCATTAATAATATTACATATCTATAACAATTTCGTACATTCCATAATGATATTACATAATAATATTCCATAAAATTATTACAAGCCTGAATAATATTTCAATTTTTTTAAGTGTCTTAAAATTATGAATGATCCCGCTGAAGCATGAAATAAAAATTCTTATGACTTTAAATTCTCTTTATTCTTTTTTCTCCGAACGCCACGGCCAGATTCACAAAGTTTCATTTCGCATTTTCGCTTCGATCCCCTTCTGTCCACCCACCCTTCCAAATGAGGGAATTGCGAAATGCAAACACGATCCTCCCCGCGTTGTTGGATTAGAGACGCTCAATGACAATGTCAGTAAGCAATAGTCATAAGATTCTTTAGACTTTTTAATAACATCTTTATTAAAACATATCCATTAATAATATTTCATATCTATAACAATTTCGTACATTCCATAATTATATTACATAATGGTATTCAATAAAAGTATTACAATCCTGACTGATATTTCAATTTATTTTTAATTGTCTTGAAATTATGAATGAACCCGCTGAAGCATGAAATAATAATTCTTATGACTTTAAATTCTCTTTATTCTTTTTCCCCGAACGCTACGACCAGATTCACAATGTTTCCATTTCGCATTTCCGCTTCGATCCAGTTCTATCCACCCACCCTTCCAAATGAGGGAATTGCGAAATGCAAACACGATCCTCCCCGTGTTGTTGGATTAGAGACGCTCAAAGACAGTGTCAGTAAGCAAAAGTCATAAGATTCTTGAGACTTTTATTATAACATTTTTATTAAAACAAATCTATTAATAATATTACATATCTATAATAATTCCATACATTCCATAATTATATTACATAATAGTATTCAATAAAAGTATTACAATCCTGACTGATATTTCTTTTTAAGTGTCTTAAAATTATGAATGAAGACGATGAATCATGAAATAAAAATTCTTATGACTTTAAATTCTCTTTATACTTTTTTCTCTGAACGCCACGGCCAGATTCACAATGTTTCCATTTCGTATTTCCGCTTCGATCCCCTTCTATCCCCCCACCCTTCCAAATGAGGGAATTGCGAAATGCAAACACGATCCTCCCCGTGTTGTTGGATCAAATCTATTAATAATATTACATATCTATAATAATTCCATACATTCCATAATTATATTACATAATAGTATTCAATAAAAGTATTACAATCCTGACTGATATTTCCTTTTAAGTGTCTTAAAATTATGAATGAAGACGATGAAGCATGAAATAAGAATTCTTATGACTTTAAATTCTCTTTATTCTTTTTCTTCGAACGCCACGGCCAGATTCACAATGTTTCCATTTCGCATTTCCGCTTCGATCCCCCTCTATCCACCCCTCCTTCCAAATGATATGAATTGTGAAATGGAAACACGATCCTCCCCGCGTTGTTGGATTAGAGACGCTCAATGACAATGTCAGTAAGCAATAGTCATAAGATTCTTGAGACTTTTTTTATAACATCTTTATTAAAACAAATCCATTAATAATATTACATATCTATAACAATTTCGTACATTCCATAATGATATTACATAATAATATTCCATAAAATTATTACAAGCCTGACTAATATTTCAATTTTTTTAAGTGTCTTAAAATTATGAATGATCCCGCTGAAGCATGAAATAAAAATTCTTATGACTTTAAATTCTCTTTATTCTTTTTTCTCCGAACGCCACGGCCAGATTCACAAAGTTTCATTTCGCATTTTCGCTTCGATCCCCTTCTGTCCACCCACCCTTCCAAATGAGGGAATTGCGAAATGCAAACACGATCCTCCCCGCGTTGTTGGATTAGAGACGCTCAATGACAATGTCAGTAAGCAATAGTCATAAGATTCTTTAGACTTTTTTAATAACATCTTTATTAAAACATATCCATTAATAATATTTCATATCTATAACAATTTCGTACATTCCATAATTATATTACATAATGGTATTCAGTAAAAGTATTACAATCCTGACTGATATTTCAATTTATTTTTAATTGTCTTGAAATTATGAATGAACCCGCTGAAGCATGAAATAATAATTCTTATGACTTTAAATTCTCTTTATTCTTTTTCCCCCGAACGCTACGACCAGATTCACAATGTTTCCATTTCGCATTTCCGCTTCGATCCAGTTCTATCCACCCACCCTTCCAAATGAGGGAATTGCGAAATGCAAACACGATCCTCCCCGTGTTGTTGGATTAGAGACGCTCAAAGACAGTGTCAGTAAGCAAAAGTCATAAGATTCTTGAGACTTTTATTATAACATTTTTATTAAAACAAATCTATTAATAATATTACATATCTATAATAATTCCATACATTCCATAATTATATTACATAATAGTATTCAATAAAAGTATTACAATCCTGACTGATATTTCTTTTTAAGTGTCTTAAAATTATGAATGAAGACGATGAATCATGAAATAAAAATTCTTATGACTTTAAATTCTCTTTATACTTTTTTCTCTGAACGCCACGGCCAGATTCACAATGTTTCCATTTCGTATTTCCGCTTCGATCCCCTTCTATCCCCCCACCCTTCCAAATGAGGGAATTGCGAAATGCAAACACGATCCTCCCCGTGTTGTTGGATCAAATCTATTAATAATATTACATATCTATAATAATTCCATACATTCCATAATTATATTACATAATAGTATTCAATAAAAGTATTACAATCCTGACTGATATTTCCTTTTAAGTGTCTTAAAATTATGAATGAAGACGATGAAGCATGAAATAAGAATTCTTATGACTTTAAATTCTCTTTATTCTTTTTCTTCGAACGCCACGGCCAGATTCACAATGTTTCCATTTCGCATTTCCGCTTCGATCCCCCTCTATCCACCCCTCCTTCCAAATGATATGAATTGTGAAATGGAAACACGATCCTCCCCGCGTTGTTGGATTAGAGACGCTCAATGACAATGTCAGTAAGCAATAGTCATAAGATTCTTGAGACTTTTTTTATAACATCTTTATTAAAACAAATCCATTAATAATATTACATATCTATAACAATTTCGTACATTCCATAATGATATTACATAATAATATTCCATAAAATTATTACAAGCCTGACTAATATTTCAATTTTTTTAAGTGTCTTAAAATTATGAATGATCCCGCTGAAGCATGAAATAAAAATTCTTATGACTTTAAATTCTCTTTATTCTTATTTCTCCGAACGCCACGGCCAGATTCACAAAGTTTCATTTCGCATTTTCGCTTCGATCCCCTTCTGTCCACCCACCCTTCCAAATGAGGGAATTGCGAAATGCAAACACGATCCTCCCCGCGTTGTTGGATTAGAGACGCTCAATGACAATGTCAGTAAGCAATAGTCATAAGATTCTTTAGACTTTTTTAATAACATCTTTATTAAAACATATCCATTAATAATATTTCATATCTATAACAATTTCGTACATTCCATAATTATATTACATAATGGTATTCAATAAAAGTATTACAATCCTGACTGATATTTCAATTTATTTTTAATTGTCTTGAAATTATGAATGAACCCGCTGAAGCATGAAATAATAATTCTTATGACTTTAAATTCTCTTTATTCTTTTTCCCCCGAACGCTACGACCAGATTCACAATGTTTCCATTTCGCATTTCCGCTTCGATCCAGTTCTATCCACCCACCCTTCCAAATGAGGGAATTGCGAAATGCAAACACGATCCTCCCCGTGTTGTTGGATTAGAGACGCTCAAAGACAGTGTCAGTAAGCAAAAGTCATAAGATTCTTGAGACTTTTATTATAACATTTTTATTAAAACAAATCTATTAATAATATTACATATCTATAATAATTCCATACATTCCATAATTATATTACATAATAGTATTCAATAAAAGTATTACAATCCTGACTGATATTTCTTTTTAAGTGTCTTAAAATTATGAATGAAGACGATGAATCATGAAATAAAAATTCTTATGACTTTAAATTCTCTTTATACTTTTTTCTCTGAACGCCACGGCCAGATTCACAATGTTTCCATTTCGTATTTCCGCTTCGATCCCCTTCTATCCCCCCACCCTTCCAAATGAGGGAATTGCGAAATGCAAACACGATCCTCCCCGTGTTGTTGGATCAAATCTATTAATAATATTACATATCTATAATAATTCCATACATTCCATAATTATATTACATAATAGTATTCAATAAAAGTATTACAATCCTGACTGATATTTCCTTTTAAGTGTCTTAAAATTATGAATGAAGACGATGAAGCATGAAATAAGAATTCTTATGACTTTAAATTCTCTTTATTCTTTTTCTTCGAACGCCACGGCCAGATTCACAATGTTTCCATTTCGCATTTCCGCTTCGATCCCCCTCTATCCACCCCTCCTTCCAAATGATATGAATTGTGAAATGGAAACACGATCCTCCCCGCGTTGTTGGATTAGAGACGCTCAATGACAATGTCAGTAAGCAATAGTCATAAGATTCTTGAGACTTTTTTTATAACATCTTTATTAAAACAAATCCATTAATAATATTACATATCTATAACAATTTCGTACATTCCATAATGATATTACATAATAATATTCCATAAAATTATTACAAGCCTGACTGATATTTCAATTTTTTTAAGTGTCTTAAAATTATGAATTATCCCGCTGAAGCATGAAATAAAAATTCTTATGACTTTAAATTCTCTTTATTCTTTTTTCTCCGAACGCCACGGCCAGATTCACAAAGTTTCATTTCGCATTTTCGCTTCGATCCCCTTCTGTCCACCCACCCTTCCAAATGAGGGAATTGCGAAATGCAAACACGATCCTCCCCGCGTTGTTGGATTAGAGACGCTCAATGACAATGTCAGTAAGCAATAGTCATAAGATTCTTTAGACTTTTTTAATAACATCTTTATTAAAACATATCCATTAATAATATTTCATATCTATAACAATTTCGTACATTCCATAATTATATTACATAATGGTATTCAATAAAAGTATTACAATCCTGACTGATATTTCAATTTATTTTTAATTGTCTTGAAATTATGAATGAACCCGCTGAAGCATGAAATAATAATTCTTATGACTTTAAATTCTCTTTATTCTTTTTCCCCCGAACGCTACGGCCAGATGCACAATGTTTCCATTTCGCATTTCCGCTTCGATCCAGTTCTATCCACCCACCCTTCCAAATGAGGGAATTGCGAAATGCAAACACGATCCTCCCCGTGTTGTTGGATTAGAGACGCTCAAAGACAGTGTCAGTAAACAAAAGTCATAAGATTCTTGAGACTTTTATTATAACATTTTTATTAAAACAAATCTATTAATAATATTACATATCTATAATAATTCCATACATTCCATAATTATATTACATAATAGTATTCAATAAAAGTATTACAATCCTGACTGATATTTCTTTTTAAGTGTCTTAAAATTAGGAATGAAGACGCTGAAGCATGAAATAAAAAGTCTTATGACTTTAAATTCTCTTTATTATTTTTTCTCCGAACGCCACTTCCAGATTCACAATGTTTCCATTTCGCATTTCCGCTTCGATCCCCCTCTATCCATCCATCCTTCCAAATGAGATGAATTGTAAATGGAAACACGATTCTCCCCACGTTGTTGGATTAGAGACGCTCAATGACAATATCAGTAAGCAATAGTCATAAGATTCTTGAGATTTTTTTTTTATAGCATCTTTATTAAAACAAATCCATTAATAATATTTCATATCTATAACAATTTCGTACATTCCATAATTTTATTCAATAAAAGTATTACAATCCTGACTGATATTTCAATTTATTTTTAATTGTCTTAAAATTATGAATGAACCCGCTGAAGCATGAAATAAAAATTCTTATGACTTTAAATTCTCTTTATTCTTTTTTCTCCGAACGCCACGGCCAGATTCACAATGTTTCCATTTCGCCTTTCCGCTTCGATCCCCTTCTATCCACCCACCCTTCCAAATGAGGGAATTGCGAAATGCAAACACGATCCTCCCCGTTTTGTTGGATTAGAGACGCTCAAAGACAATGTCAGTAAGCAAAAGCCATAAGATTCTTGAGACTTTTTTTATAACATTTTTATTAAAACAAATCTATTAATAATATTACATATCTATAATAATTCCATACATTCCATAATTATATTACATAATAGTATTCAATAAAAGTATTACAATCCAGACAGATATTTCTTTAAGTGTC
Source organism: Maratus speciosus (assembly GCA_963932465.1). NCBI lineage: Eukaryota > Metazoa > Arthropoda > Arachnida > Araneae > Salticidae > Maratus > Maratus speciosus. The sequence continues at coordinate 587,762,563 of OZ010792.1, forward strand.
TTAAAATTATGCATGAAGACGCTGAAGCATGAAATAAAAATTCTTATGACTTTAAATTCTCTTTATTCTTTTTTCTCCGAACGCCACGGCTAGATTCACAATGTTTCCATTTCGCATTTTCGCTTCGATCCCCTTCTGTCCACCCACCCTTCCAAATGAGGGAATTGCGAAATGCAAACACGATCCTCCCCGTGTTGTTGCATCAAATCTATTAATAATATCACATATCTATAATAATTCCATACATTCCATAATTATATTACATAATAGTATTCAATAAAAGTATTACAATCCTGACTGATATTTCTTTTTAAGTGTCTTCAAATTATGAATGAAGACGATGAAGCATGAAATAAAAATTCTTATGACTTTAAATTCTCTTTATTCTTTTTTCTCCGAACGCCACGGCCAGATTCAGGATGTTTCCATTTCGCATTTCCGCTTCGATCCCCCTCTATCCATTCATCCTTCCAAATGAGATGAATTGTGAAATGGAAACACGATCCTCCCCGCGTTGTTGGATTAGAGACGCTCAATGACAATGTCAGTAAGCAATAGTCATAAGATTCTTGAGACTTTTTTATAATATCTTTATTAAAACAAATCCATTAATAATATTTCATATCTATAACAATTTCGTACATTCCATAATTATATTACATAATGGTATTCAATAAAAGTATTACAATCCTGACTGATATTTCAATTTATTTTTAAGTGTCTTAAAATTATGAATGAACCCGCTGAAGCATGAAATAAAAATTCTTATGACTTTAAATTCTCTTTATTATTTTTTCTCCGAACGCCACGGCCAGATTCACAATGTTTCCATTTCGCATTTCCGCTTCGATCCCCTTCTATCCACCCACCCTTCCAAATGAGGGAATTTCGAAATGTAAACACGATCCTCCTCGTGTTGTTGGATTAGAGACGCTCAAAGACAATGTCAGTAAGCAAAAGTCATAATAAGATTCTTGAGACTTTTTTATAACATTTTTATTAAAACAAATCTATTAATAATATTACATATCTATAATAATTCCATACATTCCATAATTATATTACATAATAGTATTTAATAAAAGTATTACAATTCTGACTGATATTTCTTTTTAAGTGTCTTAAAATTATGAATGAAGACGATGAAGAATGAAATAAAAATTCTTATGACTTTAAATTCTCTTTATTCTTTTTTCTCCGAACGCCACGGCCAGATTCACAATGTTTCCATTTCGCATTTCCGCATCGATCCCCCTCTATCCATCCATCCTTCCAAATGATATGAATTGTGAAATGGAAACACGATCCTCCCCGCGTTGTTGGATTAGAGACGCTCAATGACAATGTCAGTAAGCAATAGTCATAACATTCTTGAGACTTTTTTTATAACATCTTTATTAAAACAAATCCATTAATAACATTTCATATCTATAACAATTTCGTACATTCCATAATTATATTACATAATGGTATTCAATAAAATTATTACAATCCGGACTGATATCTGAATTTATTTTTAAGTGTCTTAAAATTATGAATGAACCCGCTGAAGCATGAAATAAAAATTCTTATGACTTTAAATTCTCTTTATTCTTTTTTCTCCGAACGCCACGGCCAGATTCACAATGCTTCCATTTCGCATTTCCGCTTCGATCCCCTTCTATCCACCCACCCTTCCAAATGAGGGAATTGCGAAATGCAAACACGATCCTCCCCGTGTTGTTGGATTAGAGACGCTCAAAGAAAATGTCAGTAAGCAAAAGTCATAAGATTCTTGAGACTTTTTTTATAACATTTTTATTAAAACAAATCTATTAATAATATTACATATCTATAATAATTCCATACATTCCATAATTATATTACATAATAGTATTCAATAAAAGTATTACAATCCTGACTGATATTTCTTTTTAAGTGTCTTAAAATTATGAATGAAGACGATGAAGCATGAAATAAAAATTCTTATGACTTTAAATTCTCTTTATTCTTTTTTCTCTGAACGCCACGGCCAGATTCACAATGTTTCCATTTCGTATTTCCGCTTCGATCCCCTTCTATCCCCCCACCCTTCCAAATGAGGGAATTGCGAAATGCAAACACGATCCTCCCCGTGTTGTTGGATCAAATCTATTAATAATATTACATATCTATAATAATTCCATACACTCCATAATTATATTACATAATAGTATTCAATAAAAGTATTACAATCCTGACTGATATTTCTTTTTAAGTGTCTTAAACTTATGAATGAAGACGATGAAGCATGAAATAAGAATTCTTATGACTTTAAATTCTCTTTATTCTTTTTCTTCGAACGCCACGGCCAGATTCACAATGTTTCCATTTCGCATTTTCGCTTCGATCCCCCTCTATCCATCCCTCCTTCCAAATGATATGAATTGTGAAATGGAAACACGATCCTCCCCGCGTTGTTGGATTAGAGACGCTCAATGACAATGTCAGTAAGCAATAGTCATAAGAATCTTGAAACTTTTTTTATAACATCTTTATTAAAACAAATCCATTAATTATATTACATATCTATAACAATTTCGTACATTCCATAATGATATTACATAATAATATTCCATAAAATTATTACAAGCCTGACTGATATTTCAATTTTTTTAAGTGTCTTAAAATTATGAATGATCCCGCTGAAGCATGAAATAAAAATTCTTATGACTTTAAATTCTCATTATTCTTATTTCTCCGAACGCCACGGCCAGATTCACAAAGTTTCATTTCGCATTTCCGCTTCGATCCCCTTCTGTCCACCCACCCTTCCAAATGAGGGAATTGCGAAATGCAAACACGATCCTCCCCGTTTTGTTGGATTAGAGACGCTCAAAGACAATGTCAGTAAGCAAAAGCCATAAGATTCTTGAGACTTTTTTATAACATTTTTATTAAAACAAATCTATTAATAATATTACATATCTATAATAATTCCATACATTCCATAATTATATTACATAATAGTATTCAATAAAAGTATTACAATCCAGACTGATATTTCTTTAAGTGTCTTAAAATTATGAATGAAGACGCTGAAGCATGAAATAAAAATTCTTATGACTTTAAATTCTCTTTATTCTTTTTTCTCCGAACGCCACGGCTAGATTCACAATGTTTCCATTTCGCCTTTCCGCTTCGATCCCCTTCTATCCACCCACCCTTCCAAATGAGGGAATTGCGAAATGCAAACACGATCCTCCACGTTTTGTTGGATTAGAGACGCTCAAAGACAATGTCAGTAAGCAAAAGCCATAAGATTCTTGAGACTTTTTTTATAACATTTTTATTAAAACAAATCTATTAATAATATTACATATCTATAATAATTCCATACATTCCATAATTATATTACATAATAGTATTCAATAAAAGTATTACAACCCTGACTGATATTTCAATTTTTTTTAAGTGTCTTAAAATTATGAATGAACCCGCTTAAACATGAAATAAAAATTCTTATGACTTTAAATTCTCTTTATTCTTTTTTCTCCGAACGCCGCGGCCAGATTCACAATGTTTCCATTTCGCATTTCCGCTTCGATCCCCCTCTATCCATCCATCCTTCCAAATGAGGGAATTGCGAAATGCAAACACGATCCTCCCCGTTTTCTTGGATTAGAGACGCTCAAAGACAATGTCAGTAAGCAAAAGCCATAAGATTCTTGAGACTTTTTTTATAACATTTTTATTAAAACAAATCTATTAATAATATTACATATCTATAATAATTCCATACATTCCATAATTATATTACATAATAGTATTCAATAAAAGTATTACAATCCAGACTGATATTTCTTTAAGTGTCTTAAAATTATGAATGAAGACGCTGAAGCATGAAATAAAAATTCTTATGACTTTAAATTCTCTTTATTCTTTTTTCTCCGAACGCCACGGCCAGATTCACAATGTTTCCATTTCGCATTTCCGCTTCGATCCCCCTCTATCCATCCATCCTTCCAAATGAGGGAATTGCGAAATGCAAACACGATCCTCCCCGTTTTGTTGGATTAGAGACGCTCAAAGACAATGTCAGTAAGCAAAAGCCATAAGATTCTTGAGACTTTTTTATAACATTTTTATTAAAACAAATCTATTAATAATATTACATATCTATAATAATTCCATACATTCCATAATTATGTTACATAATAGTATTCAATAAATGTATTACAATCCAGACTGATATTTCTTTAAGTGTCTTAAAATTATGAATGAAGACGCTGAAGCATGAAATAAAAATTCTTATGACTTTAAATTCTCTTTATTCTTTTTTCTCCGAACGCCACGGCCAGATTCACAATGTTTCCATTTCGCATTTCCGCTTCGATCCCCTTCTATCCACCCACCCTTCCAAATGAGGGAATTGCGAAATGCAAACCTGATCCTCCCCGTTTTGTTGGATTAGAGACGCTCAAAGACAATGTCAGTAAGCAAAAGCCATAAGATTCTTGAGACTTTTTTTATAACATTTTTATTAAAACAAATCTATTAATAATATTACATATCTATAATAATTCCATACATTCCATAATTATATTACATAATAGTATTCAATAAAAGTATTACAATCCAGACTGATATTTCTTTAAGTGTCTTAAAATTATGAATGAAGACGCTGAAACATGAAATAAAAATTCTTATGACTTTAAATTCTCTTTATTCTTTTTTCTCCGAACGCCACGGCCAGATTCACAATGTTTCCATTTCGCATTTCCGCTTCGATCCCCCTCTATCCATCCATCCTTCCAAATGAGGGAATTGCGAAATGCAAACACGATCCTCCCCGTTTTGTTGGATTAGAGACGCTCAAAGACAATGTCAGTAAGCAAAAGCCATAAGATTCTTGAGACTTTTTTATAACATTTTTATTAAAACAAATCTATTAATAATATTACATATCTATAATAATTCCATACATTCCATAATTATGTTACATAATAGTATTCAATAAATGTATTACAATCCAGACTGATATTTCTTTAAGTGTCTTAAAATTATGAATGAAGACGCTGAAGCATGAAATAAAAATTCTTATGACTTTAAATTCTCTTTATTCTTTTTTCTCCGAACGCCACGGCCAGATTCACAATGTTTCCATTTCGCATTTCCGCTTCGATCCCCTTCTATCCACCCACCCTTCCAAATGAGGGAATTGCGAAATGCAAACCTGATCCTCCCCGTTTTGTTGGATTAGAGACGCTCAAAGACAATGTCAGTAAGCAAAAGCCATAAGATTCTTGAGACTTTTTTTATAACATTTTTATTAAAACAAATCTATTAATAATATTACATATCTATAATAATTCCATACATTCCATAATTATATTACATAATAGTATTCAATAAAAGTATTACAATCGAGACTGATATTTCTTTAAGTGTCTTAAAATTATGAATGAAGACGCTGAAGCATGAAATAAAAATTCTTATGACTTTAAATTCTCTTTATTCTTTTTTCTCCGAACGCCACGGCCAGATTCACAATGTTTCCATTTCGCCTTTCCGCTTCGATCCCCTTCTATCCACCCACCCTTCCAAATGAGGGAATTGCGAAATGCAAAAACGATCCTCCCCGTTTTGTTGGATTAGAGACGCTCAAAGACAATGTCAGTAAGCAAAAGCCATAAGATTCTTGAGACTTTTTTTATAACATTTTTATTAAAACAAATCTATTAATAATATTACATATCTATAATAATTCCATACATTCCATAATTATATTACATAATAGTATTCAATAAAAGTATTACAATCCAGACTGATATTTCTTTAAGTGTCTTAAAATTATGAATGAAGACGCTGAAGCATGAAATAAAAATTCTTATGACTTTAAATTCTCTTTATTCTTTTTTCTCCGAACGCCACGGCTAGATTCACAATGTTTCCATTTCGCATTTCCGCTTCGATCCCCTTCTATCCACCCACCCTTCCAAATGAGGGAATTGCGAAATGCAAACACGATCCTCCCCGTTTTGTTGGATTAGAGACGCTCAAAGACAATGTCAGTAAGCAAAAGCCATAAGATTCTTGAGACTTTTTTATAACATTTTTATTAAAACAAATCTATTAATAATATTACATATCTATAATAATTCCATACATTCCATAATTATGTTACATAATAGTATTCAATAAATGTATTACAATCCAGACTGATATTTCTTTAAGTGTCTTAAAATTATGAATGAAGACGCTGAAGCATGAAATAAAAATTCTTATGACTTTAAATTCTCTTTATTCTTTTTTCTCCGAACGCCACGGCCAGATTCACAATGTTTCCATTTCGCATTTCCGCTTCGATCCCCTTCTATCCACCCACCCTTCCAAATGAGGGAATTGCGAAATGCAAACACGATCCTCCCCGTTTTGTTGGATTAGTGACGCTCAATGACAATGTCAGTAAGCAAAAGCCATAAGATTCTTGAGACTTTTTTTATAACATTTTTATTAAAACAAATCTATTAATAATATTACATATCTATAATAATTCCATACATTCCATAATTATATTACATAATAGTATTCAATAAAAGTATTACAATCGAGACTGATATTTCTTTAAGTGTCTTAAAATTATGAATGAAGACGCTGAAGCATGAAATAAAAATTCTTATGACTTTAAATTCTCTTTATTCTTTTTTCTCCGAACGCCACGGCCAGATTCACAATGTTTCCATTTCGCCTTTCCGCTTCGATCCCCTTCTATCCACCCACCCTTCCAAATGAGGGAATTGCGAAATGCAAACACGATCCTCCCCGTTTTGTTGGATTAGAGACGCTCAAAGACAATGTCAGTAAGCAAAAGCCATAAGATTCTTGAGACTTTTTTTATAACATTTTTATTAAAACAAATCTATTAATAATATTACATATCTATAATAATTCCATACATTCCATAATTATATTACATAATAGTATTCAATAAAAGTATTACAATCCAGACTGATATTTCTTTAAGTGTCTTAAAATTATGAATGAAGACGCTGAAGCATGAAATAAAAATTCTTATGACTTTAAATTCTCTTTATTCTTTTTTCTCCGAACGCCACGGCTAGATTCACAATGTTTCCATTTCGCATTTCCGCTTCGATCCCCTTCTATCCACCCACCCTTCCAAATGAGGGAATTGCGAAATGCAAACACGATCCTCCCCGTTTTGTTGGATTAGTGACGCTCAATGACAATGTCAGTAAGCAATAGTCATAAGATTCTTGAGACTTTTTTTATAACATCATTATTAAAATGAATCCATTAATACTATTACATATCTATAACAATTTCGTACATTCCATAATGATATTACATAATAATATTCCATAAAATTATTACAACCCTGACTGATATTTCAATTTTTTTTAAGTGTCTTAAAATTATGAATGAACCCGCTTAAACATGAAAAAAAATTCTTATGACTTTAAATTCTCTTTATTCTTTTTTCTCCGAACGCCACGGCCAGATTCACAATGTTTCCATTTCGCATTTCCGCTTCGATCCCCAACTATCCATCCATCCTTCCAAATGAGGGAATTGCGAAATGCAAACACGATCCTCCCCGTTTTGTTGGATTAGAGACGCTCAAAGACAATGTCAGTAAGCAAAAGCCATAAGATTCTTGAGACTTTTTTTATAACATTTTTATTAAAACAAATCTATTAATAATATTACATATCTATAATAATTCCATACATTCCATAATTATATTACATAATAGTATTCAATAAAAGTATTACAATCCTGACTGATATTTCTTTTTAAGTGTCTTAAAATTAGGAATGAAGACGCTGAAGCATGAAATAAAAAGTCTTATGACTTTAAATTCTCTTTATTCTTTTTTCTCCGAACGCCACGGCCAGATTCACAATGTTTCCATTTCGCATTTCCGCTTCGATCCCCCTCTATCCATCCATCCTTCCAAATGAGGTGAATTGTAAATGGAAACACGATCCTCCCCGCGTTGTTGGATTAGAGACGCTCAATGACAATGTCAGTAAGCAATAGTCATAAGATTCTTGAGACTTTTTTTTATAACATCTTTATTAAAACAAATCCATTAATAATATTTCATATCTATAACAATTTCGTACATTCCATAATTATATTGCATAATGGTATTCAATAAAAGTATTACAATCCTGACTGATATTTCAATTTATTTTTAATTGTCTTAAAATTATGAATGAACCCGCTGAAGCATGAAATAAAAATTCTTATGACTTTAAATTCTTTTTATTCTTTTTTTTCCGAACGCCACGACAAGATTCACAATGTTTCCATTTCGCATTTCCGCTTCGATCCCCTTCTATCCACCCACCCTTCCAAATGAGGGAATTGCGAAATGCAAACACGATCCTCCCTGTTTTGTTGGATTAGAGACGCTCAAAGACAATGTCAGTAAGCAAAAGCCATAAGATTCTTGAGACTTTTTTTATAACATTTTTATTAAAACAAATCTATTAATAATATTACATATGTATAATAATTCCATACATTCCATAATTATATTGCATAATAGTATTCAATAAAAGTATTACAATCCAGACTGATATTTCTTTAAGTGTCTTAAAATTATGAATGAAAGCGCTGAAGCATGAAATAAAAATTCTTATGACTTTAAATTCTCTTTATTCTTTTTTCTCCGAACGCCACGGCCAGATTCACAATGTTTCCATTTCGCATTTCCGCTTCGATCCCCTTCTATCCACCGACCCTTCCAAATGAGGGAATTGCGAAATGCAAACACGATCCTCCCCGTTTTGTTGGATTAGAGACGCTCAAAGACAATGTCAGTAAGCAAAAGCCATAAGATTCTTGAGACTTTTTCTATTAATAATATTACATATCTATAATAATTCCATACATTCCATAATTATATTACATAATAGTAATCAATAAAAGTTTTACAATCCAGACTGATATTTCTTTTTAAGTGTCTTAAAATTATGAATGAAGACGCTGAAGCATGAAATAAAAAATCTTATGACTTTAAATTCTCTTTATTATTTTTTCCCCGAACGCCACGACCAGATTCACAATGTTTCCATTTCGCATTTCCGCTTCGATCCCCCTCTATCCACCCACCCTTCCAAATGAGGGAATTGCGAAATGCAAACACGATCCTCCCCGTGTTGTTGGATCAAATCTATTAATAATATCACATATCTATAATAATTCCATACATTCCATAATTATATTACATAATAGTATTCAATAAAAGTATTACAATCCTGACTGATATTTCTTTTTAAGTGTCTTCAAATTATGAATGAAGACGATGAAGCATGAAATAAAAATTCTTATGACTTTAAATTCTCTTTATTCTTTTTTCTCTGAACGCCACGGCCAGATTCAGGATGTTTCCATTTCGCATTTCCGCTTCGATCCCCCTCTATCCATCCATCCTTCCAAATGAGATGAATTGTGAAATGGAAACACGATCCTCCCCGCGTTGTTGGATTAGAGACGCTCAATGACAATGTCAGTAAGCAATAGTCATAACATTCTTGAGACTTTTTTTATAACATCTTTATTAAAACAAATCCATTAATAATATTTCATATCTATAACAATTTCGTACATTCCATAATTATATTACATAATGGTATTCAATAAAAGTATTACAATCCGGACTGATATTTCAATTTATTTTTAAGTGTCTTAAAATTATGAATGAACCCGCTGAAGCATGAAATAAAAATTCTTATGACTTTAAATTCTCTTTATTCTTCTTTCTCCGAACGCCACGGCCAGATTCACAATGATTCCATTTCGCATTTCCGCTTCGATCCCCTTCTATCCACCCACCCTTCCAAATGAGGGAATTGCGAAATGCAAACACGATCCTCCCCGTGTTGTTGGATTAGAGACGCTCAATGACAATGTCAGAAAGCAATAGTCATAAGATTCTTGAGATTTTTTTATAACATCTTTATTAAAACAAATCCATTAATGATATTACATATCTATAACAATTTCGTACATTCCATAATGATATTACATAATAATATTCCATAAAATTATTACAACCCTGACTGATATTTCTTTTTAAGTGTCTTAAAATTATGAATGAAGACGATGAAGCATGAAATAAAAATTCTTATGACATTAAATTCTCTTTATTCCTTTTTCTCCGAACGCCACGACCAGATTCACAATGTTTCCATTTCGCATTTCCGCTTCGATCCCCTTCTGTCCACCCACCCTTCCAAATGAGGGAATTGCGAAATGCAAACACGATCCTCCCCGTGTTGTTGGATCAAATCTATTAATAATATCACATATCTATAATAATTCCATACATTCCATAATTATATTACATAATAGTATTCAATAAAAGTATTACAATCCTGACTGATATTTCTTTTTAAGTGTCTTCAAATTATGAATGAAGACGATGAAGCATGAAATAAAAATTCTTATGACTTTAAATTCTCTTTATTCTTTTTTCTCTGAACGCCACGGCCAGATTCAGGATGTTTCCATTTCGCATTTCCGCTTCGATCCCCCTCTATCCATCCATCCTTCCAAATGAGATGAATTGTGAAATGGAAACACGATCCTCCCCGCGTTGTTGGATTAGTGACGCTCAATGACAATGTCAGTAAGCAATAGTCATAAGATTCTTGAGACTTTTTTTATAACATCATTATTAAAATGAATCCATTAATACTATTACATATCTATAACAATTTCGTACATTCCATAATGATATTACATAATAATATTCCATAAAATTATTACAACCCTGACTGATATTTCAATTTTTTTTAAGTGTCTTAAAATTATGAATGAACCCGCTTAAACATGAAAAAAAATTCTTATGACTTTAAATTCTCTTTATTCTTTTTTCTCCGAACGCCACGGCCAGATTCACAATGTTTCCATTTCGCATTTCCGCTTCGATCCCCCTCTATCCATCCATCCTTCCAAATGAGGGAATTGCGAAATGCAAACACGATCCTCCCCGTTTTGTTGGATTAGAGACGCTCAAAGACAATGTCAGTAAGCAAAAGCCATAAGATTCTTGAGACTTTTTTTATAACATTTTTATTAAAACAAATCTATTAATAATATTACATATCTATAATATTTCCATACATTCCATAATTATATTACATAATAGTATTCAATAAAAGTATTACAATCCTGACTGATATTTCTTTTTAAGTGTCTTAAAATTAGGAATGAAGACGCTGAAGCATGAAATAAAAAGTCTTATGACTTTAAATTCTCTTTATTCTTTTTTCTCCGAACGCCACGGCCAGATTCACAATGTTTCCATTTCGCATTTCCGCTTCGATCCCCCTCTATCCATCCATCCTTCCAAATGAGGTGAATTGTAAATGGAAACACGATCCTCCCCGCGTTGTTGGATTAGAGACGCTCAATGACAATGTCAGTAAGCAATAGTCATAAGATTCTTGAGACTTTTTTTTATAACATCTTTATTAAAACAAATCCATTAATAATATTTCATATCTATAACAATTTCGTACATTCCATAATTATATTGCATAATGGTATTCAATAAAAGTATTACAATCCTGACTGATATTTCAATTTATTTTTAATTGTCTTAAAATTATGAATGAACCCGCTGAAGCATGAAATAAAAATTCTTATGACTTTAAATTCTCTTTATTCTTTTTTCTCCGAACGCCACGACAAGATTCACAATGTTTCCATTTCGCATTTCCGCTTCGATCCCCTTCTATCCACCCACCCTTCCAAATGAGGGAATTGCGAAATGCAAACACGATCCTCCCTGTTTTGTTGGATTAGAGACGCTCAAAGACAATGTCAGTAAGCAAAAGCCATAAGATTCTTGAGACTTTTTTTATAACATTTTTATTAAAACAAATCTATTAATAATATTACATATGTATAATAATTCCATACATTCCATAATTATATTGCATAATAGTATTCAATAAAAGTATTACAATCCAGACTGATATTTCTTTAAGTGTCTTAAAATTATGAATGAAGGCGCTGAAGCATGAAATAAAAATTCTTATGACTTTAAATTCTCTTTATTCTTTTTTCTCCGAACGCCACGGCCAGATTCACAATGTTTCCATTTCGCATTTCCGCTTCGATCCCCTTCTATCCACCGACCCTTCCAAATGAGGGAATTGCGAAATGCAAACACGATCCTCCCCGTTTTGTTGGATTAGAGACGCTCAAAGACAATGTCAGTAAGCAAAAGCCATAAGATTCTTGAGACTTTTTCTATTAATAATATTACATATCTATAATAATTCCATACATTCCATAATTATATTACATAATAGTAATCAATAAAAGTTTTACAATCCAGACTGATATTTCTTTTTAAGTGTCTTAAAATTATGAATGAAGACGCTGAAGCATGAAATAAAAAATCTTATGACTTTAAATTCTCTTTATTATTTTTTCCCCGAACGCCACGACCAGATTCACAATGTTTCCATTTCGCATTTCCGCTTCGATCCCCCTCTATCCACCCACCCTTCCAAATGAGGGAATTGCGAAATGCAAACACGATCCTCCCCGTGTTGTTGGATCAAATCTATTAATAATATCACATATCTATAATAATTCCATACATTCCATAATTATATTACATAATAGTATTCAATAAAAGTATTACAATCCTGACTGATATTTCTTTTTAAGTGTCTTCAAATTATGAATGAAGACGATGAAGCATGAAATAAAAATTCTTATGACTTTAAATTCTCTTTATTCTTTTTTCTCTGAACGCCACAGCCAGATTCAGGATGTTTCCATTTCGCATTTCCGCTTCGATCCCCCTCTATCCATCCATCTTCCAAATGAGATGAATTGTGAAATGGAAACACGATCCTCCCCGCGTTGTTGGATTAGAGACGCTCAATGACAATGTCAGTAAGCAATAGTCATAACATTCTTGAGACTTTTTTTATAACATCTTTATTAAAACAAATCCATTAATAATATTTCATATCTATAACAATTTCGTACATTCCATAATTATATTACATAATGGTATTCAATAAAAGTATTACAATCCGGACTGATATTTCAATTTATTTTTAAGTGTCTTAAAATTATGAATGAACCCGCTGAAGCATGAAATAAAAATTCTTATGACTTTAAATTCTCTTTATTCTTTTTTCTCCGAACGCCACGGCCAGATTCACAATGATTCCATTTCGCATTTCCGCTTCGATCCCCTTCTATCCACCCACCCTTCCAAATGAGGGAATTGCGAAATGCAAACACGATCCTCCCCGTGTTGTTGGATTAGAGACGCTCAATGACAATGTCAGAAAGCAATAGTCATAAGATTCTTGAGATTTTTTTATAACATCTTTATTAAAACAAATCCATTAATGATATTACATATCTATAACAATTTCGTACATTCCATAATGATATTACATAATAATATTCCATAAAATTATTACAACCCTGACTGATATTTCTTTTTAAGTGTCTTAAAATTATGAATGAAGACGATGAAGCATGAAATAAAAATTCTTATGACATTAAATTCTCTTTATTCCTTTTTCTCCGAACGCCACGACCAGATTCACAATGTTTCCATTTCGCATTTCCGCTTCGATCCCCTTCTGTCCACCCACCCTTCCAAATGAGGGAATTGCGAAATGCAAACACGATCCTCCCCGTGTTGTTGGATCAAATCTATTAATAATATCACATATCTATAATAATTCCATACATTCCATAATTATATTACATAATAGTATTCAATAAAAGTATTACAATCCTGACTGATATTTCTTTTTAAGTGTCTTCAAATTATGAATGAAGACGATGAAGCATGAAATAAAAATTCTTATGACTTTAAATTCTCTTTATTCTTTTTTCTCTGAACGCCACGGCCAGATTCAGGATGTTTCCATTTCGCATTTCCGCTTCGATCCCCCTCTATCCATCCATCCTTCCAAATGAGATGAATTGTGAAATGGAAACACGATCCTCCCCGCGTTGTTGGATTAGAGACGCTCAATGACAATGTCAGTAAGCAATAGTCATAACATTCTTGAGACTTTTTTTATAACATCTTTATTTAAACAAATCCATTAATAATATTTCATATCTATAACAATTTCGTACATTCCATAATTATATTACATAATTGTATTCAATAAAAGTATTACAATCCGGACTGATATTTCAATTTATTTTTAAGTGTCTTAAAATTATGAATGAACCCGCTGAAGCATGAAATAAAAATTCTTATGACTTTAAATTCTCTTTATTCTTTTTTCTCCGAACGCCACGGCCAGATTCACAATGATTCCATTTCGCATTTCCGCTTCGATCCCCTTCTATCCACCCACCCTTCCAAATGAGGGAATTGCGAAATGCAAACACGATCCTCCCCGTGTTGTTGGATTAGAGACGCTCAAAGAAAATGTCAGTAAGCAAAAGTCATAAGATTCTTGAGACTTTTTTTATAACATTTTTATTAAAACAAATCTATTAATAATATTACATATCTATAATAATTCCATACATTCCATAATTATATTACATAATAGTATTCAATAAAAGTATTACAATCCTGACTGATATTTCTTTTTAAGTGTCTTAAAATTATGAATGAAGACGATGAATCACGAAATAAAAATTCTTATGACTTTAAATTCTCTTTATTCTTTTTTCTCTGAACGCCACGGCCAGATTCACAATGTTTCCATTTCGTATTTCCGCTTCGATCCCCTTCTATCCCCCCACCATTCCAAATGAGGGAATTGCGAAATTCAAACACGATCCTCCCCGTGTTGTTGGATCAAATCTATTAATAATATTACATATCTATAATAATTCCATACATTCCATAATTATATTACATAATAGTATTCAATAAAAGTATTACAATCCTGACTGATATTTCTTTTTAAGTGTCTTAAAATTATGAATGAAGACGATGAAGCATGAAATAAGAATTCTTATGACTTTAAATTCTCTTTATTCTTTTTCTTCGAACGCCACGGCCAGATTCACAATGTTTCCATTTCGCATTTCCGCTTCGATCCCCCTCTATCCATCCCTCCTTCCAAATGATATGAATTGTGAAATGGAAACACGATCCTCCCCGCGTTGTTGGATTAGAGACGCTCAATGACAATGTCAGTAAGCAATAGTCATAAGATTCTTGAGACTTTTTTTATAACATCTTTATTAAAACAAATCCATTAATAATATTACATATCTATAACAATTTCGTACATTCCATAATGATATTACATAATAATATTCCATAAAATTATTACAAGCCTGACTAATATTTCAATTTTTTTAAGTGTCTTAAAATTATGAATGATCCCGCTGAAGCATGAAATAAAAATTCTTATGACTTTAAATTCTCTTTATTCTTTTTTTCTCCGAACGCCACGGCCAGATTCACAATGTTTCCATTTCGCATTTTCGCCTCGATCCCCTTCTGTCCACCCACCCTTCCAAATGAGGGAATTGCGAAATGCAAACACGATCCTCCCCGTGTTGTTGGATCAAATCTATTAATAATATTACATATCTATAATAATTCCATACATTCCATAATTATATTACATAATAGTATTCAATAAAAGTATTACAATTCTGACTGATATTTCTTTTTAAGTGTCTTAAAATTATGAATGAAGACGATGAAGAATGAAATAAAAATACTTGTGACTTTAAATTCTCTTTATTCTTTTTTCTCCGAACGCCACGGCCAGATTCACAATGTTTCCATTTCGCATTTCCGCTTCGATTCCCCTCTATCCATCCATCCTTCCAAATGAGATGAATTGTGAAATGGAAACACGATCCTCCCCGCGTTGTTGGATTAGAGACGCTCAATGACAATGTCAGTAAGCAATAGTCATAACATTCTTGAGACTTTTTTTATAACATCTTTATTAAAACAAATCCATTAATAATATTTCATATCTATAACAATTTCGTACATTCCATAATTATATTACATAATGG
This sequence comes from Maratus speciosus, assembly GCA_963932465.1. Classification (NCBI taxonomy): domain Eukaryota; kingdom Metazoa; phylum Arthropoda; class Arachnida; order Araneae; family Salticidae; genus Maratus; species Maratus speciosus. The sequence goes on from OZ010792.1 coordinate 587,778,556, forward strand.
TATTCAATAAAAGTATTACAATCCGGACTGATATTTCAATTTATTTTTAAGTGTCTTAAAATTATGAATGAACCCGCTGAAGCATGAAATAAAAATTCTTATGACTTTAAATTCTCTTTATTCTTTTTTCTCCGAACGCCACGGCCAGATTCACAATGATTCCATTTCGCATTTCCGCTTCGATCCCCTTCTATCCACCCACCCTTCCAAATGAGGGAATTGCGAAATGCAAACACGATCCTCCCCGTGTTGTTGGATTAGAGACGCTCATAGAAAATGTCAGTAAGCAAAAGTCATAAGATTCTTGAGACTTTTTTTATAACATTTTTATTAAAACAAATCTATTAATAATATTACATATCTATAATAATTCCATACATTCCATAATTATATTACATAATAGTATTCAATAAAAGTATTACAATCCTGACTGATATTTCTTTTTAAGTGTCTTAAAATTATGAATGAAGACGATGAATCATGAAATAAAAATTCTTATGACTTTAAATTCTCTTTATTCTTTTTTCTCTGAACGCCACGGCCAGATTCACAATGTTTCCATTTCGTATTTCCGCTTCGATCCCCTTCTATCCCCCCACCCTTCCAAATGAGGGAATTGCGAAATGCAAACACGATCCTCCCCGTGTTGTTGGATCAAATCTATTAATAATATTACATATCTATAATAATTCCATACATTCCATAATTATATTATATAATAGTATTCAATAAAAGTATTACAATCCTGACTGATATTTCTTTTTAAGTGTCTTAAAATTATGAATGAAGACGATGAAGCATGAAATAAGAATTCTTATGACTTTAAATTCTCTTTATTCTTTTTCTTCGAACGCCACGGCCAGATTCACAATGTTTCCATTTCGCATTTCCGCTTCGATCCCCCTCTATCCATCCCTCCTTCCAAATGATATGAATTGTGAAATGGAAACACGATCCTCCCCGCGTTGTTGGATTAGAGACGCTCAATGACAATGTCAGTAAGCAATAGTCATAAGATTCTTGAGACTTTTTTTATAACATCTTTATTAAAACAAATCCATTAATAATATTACATATCTATAACAATTTCGTACATTCCATAATGATATTACATAATAATATTCCATAAAATTATTACAAGCCTGACTAATATTTCAATTTTTTTAAGTGTCTTAAAATTATGAATGATCCCGCTGAAGCATGAAATAAAAATTCTTATGACTTTAAATTCTCTTTATTCTTTTTTCTCCGAACGCCACGGCCAGATTCACAAAGTTTCATTTCGCATTTTCGCTTCGATCCCCTTCTGTCCACCCACCCTTCCAAATGAGGGAATTGCGAAATGCAAACACGATCCTCCCCGCGTTGTTGGATTAGAGACGCTCAATGACAATGTCAGTAAGCAATAGTCATAAGATTCTTTAGACTTTTTTAATAACATCTTTATTAAAACATATCCATTAATAATATTTCATATCTATAACAATTTCGTACATTCCATAATTATATTACATAATGGTATTCAATAAAAGTATTACAATCCTGACTGATATTTCAATTTATTTTTAATTGTCTTGAAATTATGAATGAACCCGCTGAAGCATGAAATAATAATTCTTATGACTTTAAATTCTCTTTATTCTTTTTCCCCCGAACGCTACGACCAGATTCACAATGTTTCCATTTCGCATTTCCGCTTCGATCCAGTTCTATCCACCCACCCTTCCAAATGAGGGAATTGCGAAATGCAAACACGATCCTCCCCGTGTTGTTGGATTAGAGACGCTCAAAGACAGTGTCAGTAAGCAAAAGTCATAAGATTCTTGAGACTTTTATTATAACATTTTTATTAAAACAAATCTATTAATAATATTACATATCTATAATAATTCCATACATTCCATAATTATATTACATAATAGTATTCAATAAAAGTATTACAATCCTGACTGATATTTCTTTTTAAGTGTCTTAAAATTATGAATGAAGACGATGAATCATGAAATAAAAATTCTTATGACTTTAAATTCTCTTTATTCTTTTTTCTCTGAACGCCACGGCCAGATTCACAATGTTTCCATTTCGTATTTCCGCTTCGATCCCCTTCTATCCCCCCACCCTTCCAAATGAGGGAATTGCGAAATGCAAACACGATCCTCCCCGTGTTGTTGGATCAAATCTATTAATAATATTACATATCTATAATAATTCCATACATTCCATAATTATATTACATAATAGTATTCAATAAAAGTATTACAATCCTGACTGATATTTCTTTTTAAGTGTCTTAAAATTATGAATGAAGACGATGAAGCATGAAATAAGAATTCTTATGACTTTAAATTCTCTTTATTCTTTTTCTTCGAACGCCACGGCCAGATTCACAATGTTTCCATTTCGCATTTCCGCTTCGATCCCCCTCTATCCACCCCTCCTTCCAAATGATATGAATTGTGAAATGGAAACACGATCCTCCCCGCGTTGTTGGATTAGAGACGCTCAATGACAATGTCAGTAAGCAATAGTCATAAGATTCTTGAGACTTTTTTTATAACATCTTTATTAAAACAAATCCATTAATAATATTACATATCTATAACAATTTCGTACATTCCATAATGATATTACATAATAATATTCCATAAAATTATTACAAGCCTGACTGATATTTCAATTTTTTTAAGTGTCTTAAAATTATGAATGAAGACGCTGAATCATGAAATAAAAATTCTTATGACTTTAAATTCTCTTTATTCTTTTTTCTCCGAACGCCACGGCCAGATTCACAATGTTTCCATTTCGCATTTCCGCTTCGATCCCCCTCTATCCATCCATCCTTCCAAATGAGGGAATTGCGAAATGCAAACACGATCCTCCCCGTTTTGTTGGATTAGAGACGCTCAAAGACAATGTCAGTAAGCAAAAGCCATAAGATTCTTGAGACTTTTTTATAACATTTTTATTAAAACAAATCTATTAATAATATTACATATCTATAATAATTCCATACATTCCATAATTATGTTACATAATAGTATTCAATAAATGTATTACAATCCAGACTGATATTTCTTTAAGTGTCTTAAAATTATGAATGAAGACGCTGAAGCATGAAATAAAAATTCTTATGACTTTAAATTCTCTTTATTCTTTTTTCTCCGAACGCCACGGCCAGATTCACAATGTTTCCATTTCGCATTTCCGCTTCGATCCCCTTCTATCCACCCACCCTTCCAAATGAGGGAATTGCGAAATGCAAACCTGATCCTCCCCGTTTTGTTGGATTAGAGACGCTCAAAGACAATGTCAGTAAGCAAAAGCCATAAGATTCTTGAGACTTTTTTTATAACATTTTTATTAAAACAAATCTATTAATAATATTACATATCTATAATAATTCCATACATTCCATAATTATATTACATAATAGTATTCAATAAAAGTATTACAATCCAGACTGATATTTCTTTAAGTGTCTTAAAATTATGAATGAAGACGCTGAAGCATGAAATAAAAATTCTTATGACTTTAAATTCTCTTTATTCTTTTTTCTCCGAACGCCACGGCCAGATTCACAATGTTTCCATTTCGCATTTCCGCTTCGATCCCCCTCTATCCATCCATCCTTCCAAATGAGGGAATTGCGAAATGCAAACACGATCCTCCCCGTTTTGTTGGATTAGAGACGCTCAAAGACAATGTCAGTAAGCAAAAGCCATAAGATTCTTGAGACTTTTTTATAACATTTTTATTAAAACAAATCTATTAATAATATTACATATCTATAATAATTCCATACATTCCATAATTATGTTACATAATAGTATTCAATAAATGTATTACAATCCAGACTGATATTTCTTTAAGTGTCTTAAAATTATGAATGAAGACGCTGAAGCATGAAATAAAAATTCTTATGACTTTAAATTCTCTTTATTCTTTTTTCTCCGAACGCCACGGCCAGATTCACAATGTTTCCATTTCGCATTTCCGCTTCGATCCCCTTCTATCCACCCAACCTTCCAAATGAGGGAATTGCGAAATGCAAACCTGATCCTCCCCGTTTTGTTGGATTAGAGACGCTCAAAGACAATGTCAGTAAGCAAAAGCCATAAGATTCTTGAGACTTTTTTTATAACATTTTTATTAAAACAAATCTATTAATAATATTACATATCTATAATAATTCCATACATTCCATAATTATATTACATAATAGTATTCAATAAAAGTATTACAATCGAGACTGATATTTCTTTAAGTGTCTTAAAATTATGAATGAAGACGCTGAAGCATGAAATAAAAATTCTTATGACTTTAAATTCTCTTTATTCTTTTTTCTCTGAACGCCACGGCTAGATTCACAATGTTTCCATTTCGCCTTTCCGCTTCGATCCCCTTCTATCCACCCACCCTTCCAAATGAGGGAATTGCGAAATGCAAACACGATCCTCCCCGTTTTGTTGGATTAGAGACGCTCAAAGACAATGTCAGTAAGCAAAAGCCATAAGATTCTTGAGACTTTTTTTATAACATTTTTATTAAAACAAATCTATTAATAATATTACATATCTATAATAATTCCATACATTCCATAATTATATTACATAATAGTATTCAATAAAAGTATTACAATCCAGACTGATATTTCTTTAAGTGTCTTAAAATTATGAATGAAGACGCTGAAGCATGAAATAAAAATTCTTATGACTTTAAATTCTCTTTATTCTTTTTTCTCCGAACGCCACGGCTAGATTCACAATGTTTCCATTTCGCATTTCCGCTTCGATCCCCTTCTATCCACCCACCCTTCCAAATGAGGGAATTGCGAAATGCAAACACGATCCTCCCCGTTTTGTTGGATTAGAGACGCTCAAAGACAATGTCAGTAAGCAAAAGCCATAAGATTCTTGAGACTTTTTTATAACATTTTTATTAAAACAAATCTATTAATAATATTACATATCTATAATAATTCCATACATTCCATAATTATGTTACATAATAGTATTCAATAAATGTATTACAATCCAGACTGATATTTCTTTAAGTGTCTTAAAATTATGAATGAAGACGCTGAAGCATGAAATAAAAATTCTTATGACTTTAAATTCTCTTTATTCTTTTTTCTCCGAACGCCACGGCCAGATTCACAATGTTTCCATTTCGCATTTCCGCTTCGATCCTCTTCTATCCACCCACCCTTCCAAATGAGGGAATTGCGAAATGCAAACCTGATCCTCCCCGTTTTGTTGGATTAGAGACGCTCAAAGACAATGTCAGTAAGCAAAAGCCATAAGATTCTTGAGACTTTTTTTATAACATTTTTATTAAAACAAATCTATTAATAATATTACATATCTATAATAATTCCATACATTCCATAATTATATTACATAATAGTATTCAATAAAAGTATTACAATCGAGACTGATATTTCTTTAAGTGTCTTAAAATTATGAATGAAGACGCTGAAGCATGAAATAAAAATTCTTATGACTTTAAATTCTCTTTATTCTTTTTTCTCCGAACGCCACGGCCAGATTCACAATGTTTCCATTTCGCCTTTCCGCTTCGATCCCCTTCTATCCACCCACCCTTCCAAATGAGGGAATTGCGAAATGCAAACACGATCCTCCCCGTTTTGTTGGATTAGAGACGCTCAAAGACAATGTCAGTAAGCAAAAGCCATAAGATTCTTGAGACTTTTTTTATAACATTTTTATTAAAACAAATCTATTAATAATATTACATATCTATAATAATTCCATACATTCCATAATTATATTACATAATAGTATTCAATAAAAGTATTACAATCCAGACTGATATTTCTTTAAGTGTCTTAAAATTATGAATGAAGACGCTGAAGCATGAAATAAAAATTCTTATGACTTTAAATTCTCTTTATTCTTTTTTCTCCGAACGCCACGGCTAGATTCACAATGTTTCCATTTCGCATTTCCGCTTCGATCCCCTTCTATCCACCGACCCTTCCAAATGAGGGAATTGCGAAATGCAAACACGATCCTCCCCGTTTTGTTGGATTAGAGACGCTCAAAGACAATGTCAGTAAGCAAAAGCCATAAGATTCTTGAGACTTTTTCTATTAATAATATTACATATCTATAATAATTCCATACATTCCATAATTATATTACATAATAGTAATCAATAAAAGTTTTACAATCCAGACTGATATTTCTTTTTAAGTGTCTTAAAATTATGAATGAAGACGCTGAAGCATGAAATAAAAAATCTTATGACTTTAAATTCTCTTTATTATTTTTTCCCCGAACGCCACGACCAGATTCACAATGTTTCCATTTCGCATTTCCGCTTCGATCCCCCTCTATCCATCCATCCTTCCAAATGAGATGAATTGTGAAATGCAAACACGATCCTCCCCGTGTTGTTGGATCAAATCTATTAATAATATCACATATCTATAATAATTCCATACATTCCATAATTATATTACATAATAGTATTCAATAAAAGTATTACAATCCTGACTGATATTTCTTTTTAAGTGTCTTCAAATTATGAATGAAGACGATGAAGCATGAAATAAAAATTCTTATGACTTTAAATTCTCTTTATTCTTTTTTCTCTGAACGCCACGGCCAGATTCAGGATGTTTCCATTTCGCATTTCCGCTTCGATCCCCCTCTATACATCCATCCTTCCAAATGAGATGAATTGTGAAATGGAAACACGATCCTCCCCGCGTTGTTGGATTAGAGACGCTCAATGACAATGTCAGTAAGCAATAGTCATAACATTCTTGAGACTTTTTTTATAACATCTTTATTAAAACAAATCCATTAATAATATTTCATATCTATAACAATTTCGTACATTCCATAATTATATTACATAATGGTATTCAATAAAAGTATTACAATCCGGACTGATATTTCAATTTATTTTTAAGTGTCTTAAAATTATGAATGAACCCGCTGAAGCATGAAATAAAAATTCTTATGACTTTAAATTCTCTTTATTCTTTTTTCTCCGAACGCCACGGCCAGATTCACAATGATTCCATTTCGCATTTCCGCTTCGATCCCCTTCTATCCACCCACCCTTCCAAATGAGGGAATTGCGAAATGCAAACACGATCCTCCCCGTGTTGTTGGATTAGAGACGCTCAATGACAATGTCAGAAAGCAATAGTCATAAGATTCTTGAGATTTTTTTATAACATCTTTATTAAAACAAATCCATTAATGATATTACATATCTATAACAATTTCGTACATTCCATAATGATATTACATAATAATATTCCATAAAATTATTACAATCCTGACTGATATTTCTTTTTAAGTGTCTTAAAATTATGAATGAAGACGATGAAGCATGAAATAAAAATTCTTATGACATTAAATTCTCTTTATTCCTTTTTCTCCGAACGCCACGACCAGATTCACAATGTTTCCATTTCGCATTTCCGCTTCGATCCCCTTCTGTCCACCCACCCTTCCAAATGAGGGAATTGCGAAATGCAAACACGATCCTCCCCGTGTTGTTGGATCAAATCTATTAATAATATCACATATCTATAATAATTCCATACATTCCATAATTATATTACATAATAGTATTCAATAAAAGTATTACAATCCTGACTGATATTTCTTTTTAAGTGTCTTCAAATTATGAATGAAGACGATGAAGCATGAAATAAAAATTCTTATGACTTTAAATTCTCTTTATTCTTTTTTCTCTGAACGCCACGGCCAGATTCAGGATGTTTCCATTTCGCATTTCCGCTTCGATCCCCCTCTATCCATCCATCCTTCCAAATGAGATGAATTGTGAAATGGAAACACGATCCTCCCCGCGTTGTTGGATTAGAGACGCTCAATGACAATGTCAGTAAGCAATAGTCATAACATTCTTGAGACTTTTTTTATAACATCTTTATTTAAACAAATCCATTAATAATATTTCATATCTATAACAATTTCGTACATTCCATAATTATATTACATAATTGTATTCAATAAAAGTATTACAATCCGGACTGATATTTCAATTTATTTTTAAGTGTCTTAAAATTATGAATGAACCCGCTGAAGCATGAAATAAAAATTCTTATGACTTTAAATTCTCTTTATTCTTTTTTCTCCGAACGCCACGGCCAGATTCACAATGATTCCATTTCGCATTTCCGCTTCGATCCCCTTCTATCCACCCACCCTTCCAAATGAGGGAATTGCGAAATGCAAACACGATCCTCCCCGTGTTGTTGGATTAGAGACGCTCAAAGAAAATGTCAGTAAGCAAAAGTCATAAGATTCTTGAGACTTTTTTTATAACATTTTTATTAAAACAAATCTATTAATAATATTACATATCTATAATAATTCCATACATTCCATAATTATATTACATAATAGTATTCAATAAAAGTATTACAATCCTGACTGATATTTCTTTTTAAGTGTCTTAAAATTATGAATGAAGACGATGAATCATGAAATAAAAATTCTTATGACTTTAAATTCTCTTTATTCTTTTTTCTCTGAACGCCACGGCCAGATTCACAATGTTTCCATTTCGTATTTCCGCTTCAATCCCCTTCTATCCCCCCACCATTCCAAATGAGGGAATTGCGAAATTCAAACACGATCCTCCCCGTGTTGTTGGATCAAATCTATTAATAATATTACATATCTATAATAATTCCATACATTCCATAATTATATTACATAATAGTATTCAATAAAAGTATTACAATCCTGACTGATATTTCTTTTTAAGTGTCTTAAAATTATGAATGAAGACGATGAAGCATGAAATAAGAATTCTTATGACTTTAAATTCTCTTTATTCTTTTTCTTCGAACGCCACGGCCAGATTCACAATGTTTCCATTTCGCATTTCCGCTTCGATCCCCCTCTATCCATCCCTCCTTCCAAATGATATGAATTGTGAAATGGAAACACGATCCTCCCCGCGTTGTTGGATTAGAGACGCTCAATGACAATGTCAGTAAGCAATAGTCATAACATTCTTGAGACTTTTTTTATAACATCTTTATTAAAACAAATCCATTAATAATATTACATATCTATAACAATTTCGTACATTCCATAATGATATTACATAATAATATTCCATAAAATTATTACAAGCCTGACTAATATTTCAATTTTTTTAAGTGTCTTAAAATTATGAATGATCCCGCTGAAGCATGAAATAAAAATTCTTATGACTTTAAATTCTCTTCATTCTTTTTTTCTCCGAACGCCACGGCCAGATTCACAATGTTTCCATTTCGCATTTTCGCCTCGATCCCCTTCTGTCCACCCACCCTTCCAAATGAGGGAATTGCGAAATGCAAACACGATCCTCCCCGTGTTGTTGGATCAAATCTATTAATAATATTACATATCTATAATAATTCCATACATTCCATAATTATATTACATAATAGTATTCAATAAAAGTATTACAATTCTGACTGATATTTCTTTTTAAGTGTCCTAAAATTATGAATGAAGACGATGAAGAATGAAATAAAAATACTTGTGACTTTAAATTCTCTTTATTCTTTTTTCTCCGAACGCCACGGCCAGATTCACAATGTTTCCATTTCGCATTTCCGCTTCGATTCCCCTCTATCCTTCCATCCTTCCAAATGAGATGAATTGTGAAATGGAAACACGATCCTCCCCGCGTTGTTGGATTAGAGACGCTCAATGACAATGTCAGTAAGCAATAGTCATAACATTCTTGAGACTTTATTTATAACATCTTTATTAAAACAAATCCATTAATAATATTTCATATCTATAACAATTTCGTACATTCCATAATTATATTACATAATGGTATTCAATAAAAGTATTACAATCCGGACTGATATTTCAATTTATATTTAAGTGTCTTAAAATTATGAATGAACCCGCTGAAGCATGAAATAAAAATTATTATGACTTTAAATTCTCTTTATTCTTTTTTCTCCGAACGCCACGGCCAGATTCACAATGTTTCCATTTCGCATTTTCGTTTCGATCCCCTTCTGTCCACCGACCCTTCCAAATGAGGGAATTGCGAAATGCAAACACGATCCTCCCCGTGTTGTTGGATCAAATCTATTAATAATATCACATATCTATAATAATTCCATACATTCCATAATTATATTACATAATAGTATTCAATAAAAGTATTACAATCCTGACTGATATTTCTTTTTAAGTGTCTTCAAATTATGAATGAAGACGATGAAGCATGAAATAAAAATTCTTATGACTTTAAATCCTCTTTATTCTTTTTTCTCCGAACGCCACGGCCAGATTCAGGATGTTTCCATTTCGCATTTCCGCTTCGATCCCCCTCTATCCATCCATCCTTCCAAATGAGATGAATTGTGAAATGGAAACACGATCCTCCCCGCGTTGTTGGATTAGAGACGCTCAATGACAATGTCAGTAAGCAATAGTCATAACATTCTTGAGACTTTTTTTATAACATCTTTATTAAAACAAATCCATTAATAATATTTCATATCTATAACAATTTCGTACATTCCATAATTATATTACATAATGGTATTCAATAAAAGTATTACAATCCGGACTGATATTTCAATTTATTTTTAAGTGTCTTAAAATTATGAATGAACCCGCTGAAGCATGAAATAAGAATTCTTATGACTTTAAATTCTCTTTATTCTTTTTCTTCGAACGCCACGGCCAGATTCACAATGTTTCCATTTCGCATTTCCGCTTCGATCCCCCTCTATCCATCCCTCCTTCCAAATGATATGAATTGTGAAATGGAAACACGATCCTCCCCGCGTTGTTGGATTAGAGACGCTCAATGACAATGTCAGTAAGCAATAGTCATAAGATTCTTGAGACTTTTTTTATAACATCTTTATTAAAACAAATCCATTAATAATATTACATATCTCTAACAATTTCGTACATTCCATAATGATATTACATAATAATATTCCATAAAATTATTACAAGCCTGACTAATATTTCAATTTTTTTAAGTGTCTTAAAATTATGAATGATCCCGCTGAAGCATGAAATAAAAATTCTTATGACTTTAAATTCTCTTTATTCTTTTTTCTCCGAACGCCACGGCCAGATTCACAAAGTTTCATTTCGCATTTTCGCTTCGATCCCCTTCTGTCCACCCACCCTTCCAAATGAGGGAATTGCGAAATGCAAACACGATCCTCCCCGAGTTGTTGGATTAGAGACGCTCAATGACAATGTCAGTAAGCAATAGTCATAAGATTCTTTAGACTTTTTTAATAACATCTTTATTAAAACATATCCATTAATAATATTTCATATCTATAACAATTTCGTACATTCCATAATTATATTACATAATGGTATTCAATAAAATTATTACAATCCTGACTGATATTTCAATTTATTTTTAATTGTCTTGAAATTATGAATGAACCCGCTGAAGCATGAAATAATAATTCTTATGACTTTAAATTCTCTTTATTCTTTTTCCCCCGAACGCTACGACCAGATTCACAATGTTTCCATTTCGCATTTCCGCTTCGATCCAGTTCTATCCACCCACCCTTCCAAATGAGGGAATTGCGAAATGCAAACACGATCCTCCCCGTGTTGTTGGATTAGAGACGCTCAAAGACAGTGTCAGTAAGCAAAAGTCATAAGATTCTTGAGACTTTTATTATAACATTTTTATTAAAACAAATCTATTAATAATATTACATATCTATAATAATTCCATACATTCCATAATTATATTACATAATAGTATTCAATAAAAGTATTACAATCCTGACTGATATTTCTTTTTAAGTGTCTTAAAATTATGAATGAAGACGATGAATCATGAAATAAAAATTCTTATGACTTTAAATTCTCTTTATTCTTTTTTCTCTGAACGCCACGGCCAGATTCACAATGTTTCCATTTCGTATTTCCGCTTCGATCCCCTTCTATCCCCCCACCCTTCCAAATGAGGGAATTGCGAAATGCAAACACGATCCTCCCCGTGTTGTTGGATCAAATCTATTAATAATATTACATATCTATAATAATTCCATACATTCCATAATTATATTACATAATAGTATTCAATAAAAGTATTACAATCCTGACTGATATTTCTTTTTAAGTGTCTTAAAATTATGAATGAAGACGATGAAGCATGAAATAAGAATTCTTATGACTTTAAATTCTCTTTATTCTTTTTCTTCGAACGCCACGGCCAGATTCACAATGTTTCCATTTCGCATTTCCGCTTCGATCCCCCTCTATCCACCCCTCCTTCCAAATGATATGAATTGTGAAATGGAAACACGATCCTCCCCGCGTTGTTGGATTAGAGACGCTCAATGACAATGTCAGTAAGCAATAGTCATAAGATTCTTGAGACTTTTTTTATAACATCTTTATTAAAACAAATCCATTAATAATATTACATATCTATAACAATTTCGTACATTCCATAATGATATTACATAATAATATTCCATAAAATTATTACAAGCCTGACTGATATTTCAATTTTTTTAAGTGTCTTAAAATTATGAATGAAGACGCTGAAGCATGAAATAAAAATTCTTATGACTTTAAATTCTCTTTATTCTTTTTTCTCCGAACGCCACGGCCAGATTCACAATGTTTCCATTTCGCATTTCCGCTTCGATCCCCCTCTATCCATCCATCCTTCCAAATGAGGGAATTGCGAAATGCAAACACGATCCTCCCCGTTTTAGGTAGCTTTCTTTACAAAAAAGCTACCTATTGCAGCCGTTCGGAGGAAAGCGATTTAAAAAAATTTTGGTATATTTTCATCGATCATGACCCCCAGACCCCGAAACCACCCTCCGTTCAAAATTGATATATATATATATATATATATATATATATATATATATCTGACCTATGTCACACTGTAACTCCCGTAATTATGAACCGATTTCGATGTAATTCGGTGTGTACATAGTACATACCAATGTCTCGACCGAGTTCGTTGGCCAGCTTCATCCGCCGTTTTGTTTCAAAATGGCGGCCATTTAAAATTTTTAAAAAAATTTAAAACTTAAAATGTGGTACCAAAAAATTAAAAATGGAAAAATATTTTTTTCTTATGTATTTGACCTTTATACGAAGATTCCGGAGCAGTTTTTGTTTCGTCTATATCTTAAAAAATGGCTGAGTTATAGCATTTTGAATTTCTAGCGTGGCTGACATTTTGAAACGTCCTGAAATTTGTCACGCGATAAAAGGCGTATTTATGAACCGATTTGGATGTAACTTCGTTTATACATAGTACATACCAATATCTCGACCGGGTTCGTTGGCCAGCTTCACCCGCCATCTTGTTTTAAAATGGCGGCTATTTAAATTTTTAAGAAAAATTTAAATTTGAAATATGGTACCAAAAATTGAAAATTGAAAAAATATTTTCTTCTTATGTGTTTGACCTTAATACAAAGATTCCGGAACAGTTTTTGTTTCGTCTATATCTAAACAAATGACTGAGTTATAGCATTTTGAATTTCTCTTGTGGCTGACATTTTAAAACGACCTGATTTTTGTCACGCGATAACCTGCGTATTTATGAACCTATTTGGATGTAACTTGGTCTGTACATAGTACATACCAATGTCTCGACCGAGTTCGTTGTCCAGCTTCATTCGCCATCTTGTTTCAAAAGGGTTGCCATTTAAAAAAAAATTAAATTTATAATTCAAAATGAGGTATTAAAAAATTGGAAAATGAAAAAGATTTTTTTTTATGTGTTTGGCCTTGATAGAAAGATTCCGGAGCAGTTTTTGTTTCTGAAAATTTGTTCTTTTGTTGATATCTTAAAAAATGGTTGATTTATAGCACTTTGAATTTCTAGCATGACTAACATTTTGAAACGATCTTGTATTTGTCACGCGATAACACACGTATTCACCTATTTCGATGCAAGAAGACATGTGGATAGTATACATCAACACCTCGACCAAGTTCGCTGGCCAGATTCATCAGCCATCTTGTTTCAAAATGGTGGCCATTAAATTAAAAAAAATATATATATTTAAAGTGAGGTGCAAAAAAATTAGAAATTGAAAAAGGTTTCTTTCTTCAGTATTTGATCTTGATATAAGGATTCAGGAGCATTTTTTGTTTGTCTTTACCTTAAAAAATGACTCAGATATAGCAGTTTCAATTTCTATTGTGGGTGACATTTTGAAAAATCTGATTGTTTGCATGATATAAGTTGGCTTTTTTTAAATAAGGGTTATGAAAGCTACCTCTTCCTCCCGGCACTGGCCGGAAGGACTTTTGTTGGATTAGAGACGCTCAAAGACAATGTCAGTAAGCAAAAGCCATAAGATTCTTGAGACTTTTTTATAACATTTTTATTAAAACAAATCTATTAATAATATTACATATCTATAATAATTCCATACATTCCATAATTATGTTACATAATAGTATTCAATAAATGTATTACAATCCAGACTGATATTTCTTTAAGTGTCTTAAAATTATGAATGAAGACGCTGAAGCATGAAATAAAAATTCTTATGACTTTAAATTCTCTTTATTCTTTTTTCTCCGAACGCCACGGCCAGATTCACAATGTTTCCATTTCGCATTTCCGCTTCGATCCCCTTCTATCCACCCACCCTTCCAAATGAGGGAATTGCGAAATGCAAACCTGATCCTCCCCGTTTTGTTGGATTAGAGACGCTCAAAGACAATGTCAGTAAGCAAAAGCCATAAGATTCTTGAGACTTTTTTTATAACATTTTTATTAAAACAAATCTATTAATAATATTACATATCTATAATAATTCCATACATTCCATAATTATATTACATAATAGTATTCAATAAAAGTATTACAATCCAGACTGATATTTCTTTAAGTGTCTTAAAATTATGAATGAAGACGCTGAAGCATGAAATAAAAATTCTTATGACTTTAAATTCTCTTTATTCTTTTTTCTCCGAACGCCACGGCCAGATTCACAATGTTTCCATTTCGCATTTCCGCTTCGATCCCCCTCTATCCATCCATCCTTCCAAATGAGGGAATTGCGAAATGCAAACACGATCCTCCCCGTTTTGTTGGATTAGAGACGCTCAAAGACAATGTCAGTAAGCAAAAGCCATAAGATTCTTGAGACTTTTTTATTACATTTTTATTAAAACAAATCTATTAATAATATTACATATCTATAATAATTCCATACATTCCATAATTATGTTACATAATAGTATTCAATAAATGTATTACAATCCAGACTGATATTTCTTTAAGTGTCTTAAAATTATGAATGAAGACGCTGAAGCATGAAATAAAAATTCTTATGACTTTAAATTCTCTTTATTCTTTTTTCTCCGAACGCCACGGCCAGATTCACAATGTTTCCATTTCGCATTTCCGCTTCGATCCCCTTCTATCCACCCAACCTTCCAAATGAGGGAATTGCGAAATGCAAACCTGATCCTCCCCGTTTTGTTGGATTAGAGACGCTCAAAGACAATGTCAGTAAGCAAAAGCCATAAGATTCTTGAGACTTTTTTTATAACATTTTTATTAAAACAAATCTATTAATAATATTACATATCTATAATAATTCCATACATTCCATAATTATATTACATAATAGTATTCAATAAAAGTATTACAATCGAGACTGATATTTCTTTAAGTGTCTTAAAATTATGAATGAAGACGCTGAAGCATGAAATAAAAATTCTTATGACTTTAAATTCTCTTTATTCTTTTTTCTCCGAACGCCACGGCCAGATTCACAATGTTTCCATTTCAACTTTCCGCTTCGATCCCCTTCTATCCACCCACCCTTCCAAATGAGGGAATTGCGAAATGCAAACACGATCCTCCCCGTTTTGTTGGATTAGAGACGCTCAAAGACAATGTCAGTAAGCAAAAGCCATAAGATTCTTGAGACTTTTTTTATAACATTTTTATTAAAACAAATCTATTAATAATATTACATATCTATAATAATCCCATACATTCCATAATTATATTACATAATAGTATTCAATAAAAGTATTACAATCCAGACTGATATTTCTTTAAGTGTCTTAAAATTATGAATGAAGACGCTGAAGCATGAAATAAAAATTCTTATGACTTTAAATTCTCTTTATTCTTTTTTCTCCGAACGCCACGGCTAGATTCACAATGTTTCCATTTCGCCTTTCCGCTTCGATCCCCTTCTATCCACCCACCCTTCCAAATGAGGGAATTGCGAAATGCAAACACGATCCTCCCCGTTTTGTTGGATTAGAGACGCTCAAAGACAATGTCAGTAAGCAAAAGCCATAAGATTCTTGAGACTTTTTTTATAACATTTTTATTAAAACAAATCTATTAATAATATTACATATCTATAATAATTCCATACATTCCATAATTATATTACATAATAGTATTCAATAAAAGTATTACAATCCAGACTGATATTTCTTTAAGTGTCTTAAAATTATGAATGAAGACGCTGAAGCATGAAATAAAAATTCTTATGACTTTAAATTCTCTTTACTCTTTTTTCTCCGAACGCCACGGCTAGATTCACAATGTTTCCATTTCGCATTTCCGCTTCGATCCCCTTCTATCCACCCACCCTTCCAAATGAGGGAATTGCGAAATGCAAACACGATCCTCCCCGTTTTGTTGGATTAGTGACGCTCAATGACAATGTCAGTAAGCAATAGTCATAAGATTCTTGAGACTTTTTTTATAACATCATTATTAAAATGAATCCATTAATACTATTACATATCTATAACAATTTCGTACATTCCATAATGATATTACATAATAATATTCCATAAAATTATTACAACCCTGACTGATATTTCAATTTTTTTTAAGTGTCTTAAAATTATGAATGAACCCGCTTAAACATGAAATAAAAATTCTTATGACTTTAAATTCTCTTTATTCTTTTTTCTCCGAACGCCACGGCCAGATTCACAATGTTTCCATTTCGCATTTCCGCTTCGATCCCCCTCTATCCATCCATCCTTCCAAATGAGGGAATTGCGAAATGCAAACACGATCCTCCCCGTTTTGTTGGATTAGAGACGCTCAAAGACAACGTCAGTAAGCAAAAGCCATAAGATTCTTGAGACTTTTTTTATAACATTTTTATTAAAACAAATCTATTAATAATATTACATATCTATAATAATTCCATACATTCCATAATTATATTACATAATAGTATTCAATAAAAGTATTACAATCCAGACTGATATTTATTTAAGTGTCTTAAAATTATGAATGAAGACGCTGAAGCATGAAATAAAAATTCTTATGACTTTAAATTCTCTTTATTCTTTTTTCTCCGAACGCCACGGCCAGATTCACAATGTTTCCATTTCGCATTTCCGCTTCGATCCCCCTCTATCCATCCATCCTTCCAAATGAGGGAATTGCGAAATGCAAACACGATCCTCCCCGTTTTGTTGGATTAGAGACGCTCAAAGACAATGTCAGTAAGCAAAAGCCATAAGATTCTTGAGACTTTTTTATAACATTTTTATTAAAACAAATCTATTAATAATATTACATATCTATAATAATTCCATACATTCCATAATTATGTTACATAATAGTATTCAATAAATGTATTACAATCCAGACTGATATTTCTTTAAGTGTCTTAAAATTATGAATGAAGACGCTGAAGCATGAAATAAAAATTCTTATGACTTTAAATTCTCTTTATTCTTTTTTCTCCGAACGCCACGGCCAGATTCACAATGTTTCCATTTCGCATTTCCGCTTCGATCCCCTTCTATCCACCCACCCTTCCAAATGAGGGAATTGCGAAATGCAAACACGATCCTCCCCGTTTTGTTGGATTAGAGACGCTCAAAGACAATGTCAGTAAGCAAAAGCCATAAGATTCTTGAGACTTTTTTTATAACATTTTTATTAAAACAAATCTATTAATAATATTACATATCTATAATAATTCCATACATTCCATAATTATATTACATAATAGTATTCAATAAAAGTATTACAATCCAGACTGATATTTCTTTAAGTGTCTTAAAATTATGAATGAAGACGCTGAAGCATGAAATAAAAATTCTTATGACTTTAAATTCTCTTTATTCTTTTTTCTCCGAACGCCACGGCTAGATTCACAATGTTTCCATTTCGCCTTTCCGCTTCGATCCACTTCTATCCACCCACCCTTCCAAATGAGGGAATTGCGAAATGCAAACACGATCCTCCCCGTTTTGTTGGATTAGAGACGCTCAAAGACAATGTCAGTAAGCAAAAGCCATAAGATTCTTGAGACTTTTTTATAACATTTTTATTAAAACAAATCTATTAATAATATTACATATCTATAATAATTCCATACATTCCATAATTATATTACATAATAGTATTCAATAAAAGTATTACAATCCAGACTGATATTTCTTTAAGTGTCTTAAAATTATGAATGAAGACGCTGAAGCATGAAATAAAAATTCTTATGACTTTAAATTCTCTTTACTCTTTTTTCTCCGAACGCCACGGCTAGATTCACAATGTTTCCATTTCGCATTTCCGCTTCGATCCCCTTCTATCCACCCACCCTTCCAAATGAGGGAATTGCGAAATGCAAACACGATCCTCCCCGTTTTGTTGGATTAGTGACGCTCAATGACAATGTCAGTAAGCAATAGTCATAAGATTCTTGAGACTTTTTTTATAACATCATTATTAAAATGAATCCATTAATACTATTACATATCTATAACAATTTCGTACATTCCATAATGATATTACATAATAATATTCCATAAAATTATTACAACCCTGACTGATATTTCAATTTTTTTTAAGTGTCTTAAAATTATGAATGAACCCGCTTAAACATGAAATAAAAATTCTTATGACTTTAAATTCTCTTTATTCTTTTTTCTCCGAACGCCACGGCCAGATTCACAATGTTTCCATTTCGCATTTCCGCTTCGATCCCCCTCTATCCATCCATCCTTCCAAATGAGGGAATTGCGAAATGCAAACACGATCCTCCCCGTTTTGTTGGATTAGAGACGCTCAAAGACAATGTCAGTAAGCAAAAGCCATAAGATTCTTGAGACTTTTTTATAACATTTTTATTAAAACAAATCTATTAATAATATTACATATCTATAATAATTCCATACATTCCATAATTATGTTACATAATAGTATTCAATAAATGTATTACAATCCAGACTGATATTTCTTTAAGTGTCTTAAAATTATGAATGAAGACGCTGAAGCATGAAATAAAAATTCTTATGACTTTAAATTCTCTTTATTCTTTTTTCTCCGAACGCCACGGCCAGATTCACAATGTTTCCATTTCGCATTTCCGCTTCGATCCCCTTCTATCCACCCACCCTTCCAAATGAGGGAATTGCGAAATGCAAACACGATCCTCCCCGTTTTGTTGGATTAGAGACGCTCAAAGACAATGTCAGTAAGCAAAAGCCATAAGATTCTTGAGACTTTTTTTATAACATTTTTATTAAAACAAATCTATTAATAATATTACATATCTATAATAATTCCATACATTCCATAATTATATTACATAATAGTATTCAATAAAAGTATTACAATCCAGACTGATATTTCTTTAAGTGTCTTAAAATTATGAATGAAGACGCTGAAGCATGAAATAAAAATTCTTATGACTTTAAATTCTCTTTATTCTTTTTTCTCCGAACGCCACGGCTAGATTCACAATGTTTCCATTTCGCCTTTCCGCTTCGATCCACTTCTATCCACCCACCCTTCCAAATGAGGGAATTGCGAAATGCAAACACGATCCTCCCCGTTTTGTTGGATTAGAGACGCTCAAAGACAATGTCAGTAAGCAAAAGCCATAAGATTCTTGAGACTTTTTTTATAACATTTTTATTAAAACAAATCTATTAATAATATTACATATCTATAATAATTCCATACATTCCATAATTATATTACATAATAGTATTCAATAAAAGTATTACAATCCAGACTGATATTTCTTTAAGTGTCTTAAAATTATGAATGAAGACGCTGAAGCATGAAATAAAAATTCTTATGACTTTAAATTCTCTTTAGTCTTTTTTCTCCGAACGCCACGGCTAGATTCACAATGTTTCCATTTCGCATTTCCGCTTCGATCCCCTTCTATCCACCCACCCTTCCAAATGAGGGAATTGCGAAATGCAAACACGATCCTCCCCGTTTTGTTGGATTAGTGACGCTCAATGACAATGTCAGTAAGCAATAGTCATAAGATTCTTGAGACTTTTTTTATAACATCATTATTAAAATGAATCCATTAATACTATTACATATCTATAACAATTTCGTACATTCCATAATGATATTACATAATAATATTCCATAAAATTATTACAACCCTGACTGATATTTCAATTTTTTTTAAGTGTCTTAAAATTATGAATGAACCCGCTTAAACATGAAATAAAAATTCTTATGACTTTAAATTCTCTTTATTCTTTTTTCTCCGAACGCCACGGCCAGATTCACAATGTTTCCATTTCGCATTTCCGCTTCGATCCCCCTCTATCCATCCATCCTTCCAAATGAGGGAATTGCGAAATGCAAACACGATCCTCCCCGTTTTGTTGGATTAGAGACGCTCAAAGACAATGTCAGTAAGCAAAAGCCATAAGATTCTTGAGACTTTTTTTATAACATTTTTATTAAAACAAATCTATTAATAATATTACATATCTATAATAATTCCATACATTCCATAATTATATTACATAATAGTATTCAATAAAAGTATTACAATCCAGACTGATATTTCTTTAAGTGTCTTAAAATTATGAATGAAGACGCTGAAGCATGAAATAAAAATTCTTATGACTTTAAATTCTCTTTATTCTTTTTTCTCCGAACGCCACGGCCAGATTCACAATGTTTCCATTTCGCATTTCCGCTTCGATCCCCCTCTATCCATCCATCCTTCCAAATGAGGGAATTGCGAAATGCAAACACGATCCTCCCCGTTTTGTTGGATTAGAGACGCTCAAAGACAATGTCAGTAAGCAAAAGCCATAAGATTCTTGAGACTTTTTTATAACATTTTTATTAAAACAAATCTATTAATAATATTACATATCTATAATAATTCCATACATTCCATAATTATGTTACATAATAGTATTCAATAAATGTATTACAATCCAGACTGATATTTCTTTAAGTGTCTTAAAATTATGAATGAAGACGCTGAAGCATGAAATAAAAATTCTTATGACTTTAAATTCTCTTTATTCTTTTTTCTCCGAACGCCACGGCCAGATTCACAATGTTTCCATTTCGCATTTCCGCTTCGATCCCCTTCTATCCACCCACCCTTCCAAATGAGGGAATTGCGAAATGCAAACCTGATCCTCCCCGTTTTGTTGGATTAGAGACGCTCAAAGACAATGTCAGTAAGCAAAAGCCATAAGATTCTTGAGACTTTTTTTATAACATTTTTATTAAAACAAATCTATTAATAATATTACATATCTATAATAATTCCATACATTCCATAATTATATTACATAATAGTATTCAATAAAAGTATTACAATCGAGACTGATATTTCTTTAAGTGTCTTAAAATTAAGAATGAAGACGCTGAAGCATGAAATAAAAATTCTTATGACTTTAAATTCTCTTTATTCTTTTTTCTCCGAACGCCACGGCCAGATTCACAATGTTTCCATTTCGCATTTCCGCTTCGATCCCCTTCTATCCACCCACCGTTCCAAATGAGGGAATTGCGAAATGCAAACACGATCCTCCCCGTTTTGTTGGATTAGAGACGCTCAAAGACAATGTCAGTAAGCAAAAGCCATAAGATTCTTGAGACTTTTTTATAACATTTTTATTAAAACAAATCTATTAATAATATTACATATCTATAATAATTCCATACATTCCATAATTATATTACATAATAGTATTCAATAAAAGTATTACAATCCAGACTGATATTTCTTTAAGTGTCTTAAAATTATGAATGAAGACGCTGAAGCATGAAATAAAAATTCTTATGACTTTAAATTCTCTTTACTCTTTTTTCTCCGAACGCCACGGCTAGATTCACAATGTTTCCATTTCGCATTTCCGCTTCGATCCCCTTCTATCCACCCACCCTTCCAAATGAGGGAATTGCGAAATGCAAACACGATCCTCCCCGTTTTGTTGGATTAGTGACGCTCAATGACAATGTCAGTAAGCAATAGTCATAAGATTCTTGAGACTTTTTTTATAACATCATTATTAAAATGAATCCATTAATACTATTACATATCTATAACAATTTCGTACATTCCATAATGATATTACATAATAATATTCCATAAAATTATTACAACCCTGACTGATATTTCAATTTTTTTTAAGTGTCTTAAAATTATGAATGAACCCGCTTAAACATGAAATAAAAATTCTTATGACTTTAAATTCTCTTTATTCTTTTTTCTCCGAACGCCACGGCCAGATTCACAATGTTTCCATTTCGCATTTCCGCTTCGATCCCCCTCTATCCATCCATCCTTCCAAATGAGGGAATTGCGAAATGCAAACACGATCCTCCCCGTTTTGTTGGATTAGAGACGCTCAAAGACAATGTCAGTAAGCAAAAGCCATAAGATTCTTGAGACTTTTTTTATAACATTTTTATTAAAACAAATCTATTAATAATATTACATATCTATAATAATTCCATACATTCCATAATTATATTACATAATAGTATTCAATAAAAGTATTACAATCCAGACTGATATTTCTTTAAGTGTCTTAAAATTATGAATGAAGACGCTGAAGCATGAAATAAAAATTCTTATGACTTTAAATTCTCTTTATTCTCTTTTCTCCGAACGCCACGGCCAGATTCACAATGTTTCCATTTCGCATTTCCGCTTCGATCCCCCTCTATCCATCCATCCTTCCAAATGAGGGAATTGCGAAATGCAAACACGATCCTCCCCGTTTTGTTGGATTAGAGACGCTCAAAGACAATGTCAGTAAGCAAAAGCCATAAGATTCTTGAGACTTTTTTATAACATTTTTATTAAAACAAATCTATTAATAATATTACATATCTATAATAATTCCATACATTCCATAATTATGTTACATAATAGTATTCAATAAATGTACTACAATCCAGACTGATATTTCTTTAAGTGTCTTAAAATTATGAATGAAGACGCTGAAGCATGAAATAAAAATTCTTATGACTTTAAATTCTCTTTATTCTTTTTTCTCCGAACGCCACGGCCAGATTCACAATGTTTCCATTTCGCATTTCCGCTTCGATCCCCTTCTATCCACCCACCCTTCCAAATGAGGGAATTGCGAAATGCAAACCTGATCCTCCCCGTTTTGTTGGATTAGAGACGCTCAAAGACAATGTCAGTAAGCAAAAGCCATAAGATTCTTGAGACTTTTTTTATAACATTTTTATTAAAACAAATCTATTAATAATATTACATATCTATAATAATTCCATACATTCCATAATTATATTACATAATAGTATTCAATAAAAGTATTACAATCGAGACTGATATTTCTTTAAGTGTCTTAAAATTAAGAATGAAGACGCTGAAGCATGAAATAAAAATTCTTATGACTTTAAATTCTCTTTATTCTTTTTTCTCCGAACGCCACGGCCAGATTCACAATGTTTCCATTTCGCATTTCCGCTTCGATCCCCCTCTATCCATCCATCCTTCCAAATGAGGGAATTGCGAAATGCAAACACGATCCTCCCCGTTTTGTTGGATTAGAGACGCTCAAAGACAATGTCAGTAAGCAAAAGCCATAAGATTCTTGAGACTTTTTTATAACATTTTTATTAAAACAAATCTATTAATAATATTACATATCTATAATAATTCCATACATTCCATAATTATGTTACATAATAGTATTCAATAAATGTATTACAATCCAGACTGATATTTCTTTAAGTGTCTTAAAATTATGAATGAAGACGCTGAAGCATGAAATAAAAATTCTTATGACTTTAAATTCTCTTTATTCTTTTTTCTCCGAACGCCACGGCCAGATTCACAATGTTTCCATTTCGCATTTCCGCTTCGATCCCCTTCTATCCACCCACCCTTCCAAATGAGGGAATTGCGAAATGCAAACCTGATCCTCCCCGTTTTGTTGGATTAGAGACGCTCAAAGACAATGTCAGTAAGCAAAAGCCATAAGATTCTTGAGACTTTTTTATAACATTTTTATTAAAACAAATCTATTAATAATATTACATATCTATAATAATTCCATACATTCCATAATTATATTACATAATAGTATTCAATAAAAGTATTACAATCGAGACTGATATTTCTTTAAGTGTCTTAAAATTAAGAATGAAGACGCTGAAGCATGAAATAAAAATTCTTATGACTTTAAATTCTCTTTATTCTTTTTTCTCCGAACGCCACGGCCAGATTCACAATGTTTCCATTTCGCATTTCCGCTTCGATCCCCTTCTATCCACCCACCGTTCCAAATGAGGGAATTGCGAAATGCAAACACGATCCTCCCCGTTTTGTTGGATTAGAGACGCTCAAAGACAATGTCAGTAAGCAAAAGCCATAAGATTCTTGAGACTTTTTTATAACATTTTTATTAAAACAAATCTATTAATAATATTACATATCTATAATAATTCCATACATTCCATAATTATATTACATAATAGTATTCAATAAAAGTATTACAATCCAGACTGATATTTCTTTAAGTGTCTTAAAATTATGAATGAAGACGCTGAAGCATGAAATAAAAATTCTTATGACTTTAAATTCTCTTTATTCTTTTTTCTCCGAACGCCACGACCAGATTCACAATGTTTCCATTTCGCATTTCCGCTTCGATCCCCTTCTATCCACCCACCCTTCCAAATGAGGGAATTGCGAAATGCAAACACGATCCTCCCCGTTTTGTTGGATTAGAGACGCTCAATGACAATGTCAGTAAGCAATCGTCATAAGATTCTTGAGACTTTTTTTATAACATCTTTATTAAAATGAATCCATTAATACTATTACATATCTATAACAATTTCGTACATTCCATAATGATATTACATAATAATATTCCATAAAATTATTACAACCCTGACTGATATTTCAATTTTTTTTAAGTGTCTTAAAATTATGAATGAACCCACTGAAGCATGAAATAAAAATTCTTATGACTTTAAATTCTCTTTATTCTTTTTTCTCCGAACGCCACGGCCAGATTCACAACGTTCCCATTTCACATTTCCGCTTCGATCCCCCTCTATCCATCCATCCTTCCAAATGTGAGGAATTGCGAAATAGAAACACGATCCTCCCCGCGTTGTTGGATTAGACACGCTCAAAGACAATGTCAGTAAGCAAAAGCCATAAGATTCTGGATACTTTTTTTATAACATTTTTATTAAAACAAATCTATTAATAATATTACATGTCTATAATAATTCCATACATTCCATAATTATATTACATAATAATATTCCATAAAATTAATACAACCCTGACTGATATTTCAATTTTTTTTAAGTGTCTTAAAATTATGAATAAAGACGCTGTGGCATGAAATAAAAATTCTTATGACTTTAAATTCTCTTTATTTTTTTTCTCCAAACACCACGGCCAGATTCACAATGTTTCCATTTCGCATTTCTGCTCCGATCCCCCCTATCCATCCATCCTTCAAATGAGATGAATTGCGAAATGGAAACACGATCCACCCCGCATTGGATTTTTGCATAAGGATTTTTTGGATGCATTTTGTTATGACGTCTTTAAAATACATAAAATATAACATATAAACAAAAAAAAACAATTATCCAATGAAAATTTAATTGAATAAAATCTATTTAAACATTTATTTAAGAATTGTGATCTTATAATCTAGAATTTTACCGTTAGTATTATCTTTTTATTGAAGAAATCATGGGGTATTTTTCTACAACATAAACAGTATTTCTGAAGTAAAATAAAATATTTGCTAATAAAATTAGTTTATGTATGCTATTTATATATCTTTACTGTGTGTCCTACTAATATGTCCTGTTTATAGAACAACTAGTTACTTAGAAAAGTAAAAACTTTTTTTCAAAATTTTGCTAGTATGTATTTAATTACACCATAATAATGATATAATTGAAGATTTTAAAATTTTCAAAAATATTTAATCGGTGTGGTCCAATATGGGTTAAAATTATGAATGAAGACGCTGAAGCATGAGATAAAAATTCTTATAACTTTAAATTTTCTTTATTCTTTTTTCTCCGATCGCCACGGCCAGATTCACAATGTTTCTATTTCACATTTCTGCATCGATCCCCCCCCCCTATCCACCCATCCTTCCAAATGAGGGGAATTGCGAAATGGAAACACGATCCTCCCCGCGATGTTGGATTAGAGATGCTCAAAGACAATGTCAGTAAGCAAAAGTCATAAGTTTCTTTAATAATATTCCATAAAAGTATTACAATCCTGACTGATATTTCAATTTATTTTTAATTGTCTTAAAATTATGAATGAACCCGCTGAAGCATGAAATAATAATTCTTATGACTTTAAATTCTCTTTATTCTTTTTTCTCTGAACGCCACGGCCAGATTCACAATGTTTCCATTTCGCATTTCCGCTTCGATCCCCTTCTATCCACCCACCCTTCCAAATGAGGGAATTGCGAAATGCAAACACGATCCTCCCCGTGTTGTTGGATCAAATCTATTAATAATATTACATATCTATAATAATTCCATACATTCCATAATTATATTACATAATAGTATTCAATAAAAGTATTACAGTCCTGACTGATATTTCTTTTTAAGTGTCTTAAAATTATGAATGAAGACGATGAAGCATGAAATAAAAATTCTTATGACATTAAATTCTCTTTATTCTTTTTTCTCCGAACGCCACGACCAGATTCACAATGTTTCCATTTCGCATTTCCGCTTCGCTCCCCCTCTATCCATCCATCCTTCCAAATGAGATGAATTGTGAAATGGAAACACGATCCTCCCGCGTTGTTGGATTAGAGACGGTCAATGACAATGTCAGAAAGATATATATAGTCATAAGATTCTTGAGATTTTTTTTATAACATCTTTATTAAAACAAATCCATTAATAATATTACATATCTATAACAATTTCGTACATTCCATAATGATATTACATAATGGTATTCAATAAAAGTATTACAATCCTGACTGATATTTCAATTTATTTTTAATTGTCTTAAAATTATGAATGAAACGGCTGAAGCATGAAATAATAATTCTTATGACATTAAATTCTCTTTATTCTTTTTTCCCCGAACGCCACGGCCAGATTCACAATGTTTCCATTTCGCATTTCCGCTTCGATCCAGTTCTATCCACCCACCCTTCCAAATGAGGGAATTGCGAAATGCAAACACGATCCTCCCCGTGTTGTTGGATTAGAGACGCTCAAAGACAATGTCAGTAAGCAAAAGTCATAAGATTCTTCAGACTTTTATTATAACATTTTTACTAAAACAAATCTATTAATAATATTACATATCTATAATAATTCCATACATTCCATAATTATATTACATAATAGTATTCAATAAAAGTATTACAATCCTGACTGATATTTCTTTTTAAGTGTCTTAAAATTAGGAATGAAGACGCTGAAGCATGAAATAAAAAGTCTTATGACTTTAAATTATCTTTATTCTTTTTTCTCCGAACGCCACGGCCAGATTCACAATGTTTCCATTTCGCATTTCCGCTTCGACCCCCCCTCTATCCATCCATCCTTCCAAATGAGATGAATTGTAAATGGAAACACGATCCTCCCCGCGTTGTTGGATTAGAGATGCTCAATGACAATGTCAGTAAGCAATAGTCATAAGATTCTTGAGACTTTTTTATAACATCTTTATTAAAACAAATCCATTAATAATATTTCATATCTATAACAATTTCGTACATTCCATAATTATATTACATAATGGTATTCAATAAAAGCATTACAATCCTGACTGATATTTCAATTTATTTTTAATTGTCTTAAAATTATGAATGAACCCGCTGAAGCATGAAATAAAAATTCTTATGACTTTAAATTCTCTTTATTCTTTTTTCTCCGAACGCCACGGCAAGATTCACGATGTTTCCATTTCGCATTTCCGCTTCGATCCCCTTCTATCCACCCACCCTTCCAAATGAGGGAATTGCGAAATGCAAACACGATCCTCCCCGTTTTGTTGGATTAGAGACGCTCAAAGACAATGTCAGTAAGCAAAAGCCATAAGATTCTTGAGACTTTTTTTATAACATTTTTATTAAAACAAATCTATTAATAATATTACATATCTATAATAATTCCATACATTCCATAATTATATTACATAATAGTATTCAATAAAAGTATTACAATCCAGACTGATATTTCTTTAAGTGTCTTAAAATTATGAATGAAGACGCTGAAGCATGAAATAAAAATTCTTATGACTTTAAATTCTCTTTATTCTTTTTTCTCCGAACGCCACGGCCAGATTCACAATGTTTCCATTTCGCATTTCCGCTTCGATCCCCCTCTATCCATCCATCCTTCCAAATGAGGGAATTGCGAAATGCAAACACGATCCTCCCCGTTTTGTTGGATTAGAGACGCTCAAAGACAATGTCAGTAAGCAAAAGCCATAAGATTCTTGAGACTTTTTTTATAACATTTTTATTAAAACAAATCTATTAATAATATTACATATCTATAATAATTCCATACATTCCATAATTATATTACATAATAGTATTCAATAAAAGTATTACAATCCAGACTGATATTTCTTTAAGTGTCTTAAAATTATGAATGAAGACGCTGAAGCATGAAATAAAAATTCTTATGACTTTAAATTCTCTTTACTCTTTTTTCTCCGAACGCCACGGCTAGATTCACAATGTTTCCATTTCGCATTTCCGCTTCGATCCCCTTCTATCCACCCACCCTTCCAAATGAGGGAATTGCGAAATGCAAACACGATCCTCCCCGTTTTGTTGGATTAGTGACGCTCAATGACAATGTCAGTAAGCAAAAGCCATAAGATTCTTGAGACTTTTTTTATAACATTTTTATTAAAACAAATCTATTAATAATATTACATATCTATAATAATTCCATACATTCCATAATTATATTACATAATAGTAT
Organism: Maratus speciosus; assembly: GCA_963932465.1. NCBI lineage: Eukaryota > Metazoa > Arthropoda > Arachnida > Araneae > Salticidae > Maratus > Maratus speciosus. Next base: position 587,807,791 of record OZ010792.1, read on the forward strand.
TCAATAAAAGTATTACAATCCAGACTGATATTTCTTTAAGTGTCTTAAAATTATGAATGAAGACGCTGAAGCATGAAATAAAAATTCTTATGACTTTAAATTCTCTTTATTCTTTTTTCTCCGAACGCCACGGCCAGATTCACAATGTTTCCATTTCGCATTTCCGCTTCGATCCCCCTCTATCCATCCATCCTTCCAAATGAGGGAATTGCGAAATGCAAACACGATCCTCCCCGTTTTGTTGGATTAGAGACGCTCAAAGACAATGTCAGTAAGCAAAAGCCATAAGATTCTTGAGACTTTTTTATAACATTTTTATTAAAACAAATCTATTAATAATATTACATATCTATAATAATTCCATACATTCCATAATTATGTTACATAATAGTATTCAATAAATGTATTACAATCCAGACTGATATTTCTTTAAGTGTCTTAAAATTATGAATGAAGACGCTGAAGCATGAAATAAAAATTCTTATGACTTTAAATTCTCTTTATTCTTTTTTCTCCGAACGCCACGGCCAGATTCACAATGTTTCCATTTCGCATTTCCGCTTCGATCCCCTTCTATCCACCCACCCTTCCAAATGAGGGAATTGCGAAATGCAAACCTGATCCTCCCCGTTTTGTTGGATTAGAGACGCTCAAAGACAATGTCAGTAAGCAAAAGCCATAAGATTCTTGAGACTTTTTTTATAACATTTTTATTAAAACAAATCTATTAATAATATTACATATCTATAATAATTCCATACATTCCATAATTATATTACATAATAGTATTCAATAAAAGTATTACAATCGAGACTGATATTTCTTTAAGTGTCTTAAAATTAAGAATGAAGACGCTGAAGCATGAAATAAAAATTCTTATGACTTTAAATTCTCTTTATTCTTTTTTCTCCGAACGCCACGGCCAGATTCACAATGTTTCCATTTCGCATTTCCGCTTCGATCCCCTTCTATCCACCCACCGTTCCAAATGAGGGAATTGCGAAATGCAAACACGATCCTCCCCGTTTTGTTGGATTAGAGACGCTCAAAGACAATGTCAGTAAGCAAAAGCCATAAGATTCTTGAGACTTTTTTATAACATTTTTATTAAAACAAATCTATTAATAATATTACATATCTATAATAATTCCATACATTCCATAATTATATTACATAATAGTATTCAATAAAAGTATTACAATCCAGACTGATATTTCTTTAAGTGTCTTAAAATTATGAATGAAGACGCTGAAGCATGAAATAAAAATTCTTATGACTTTAAATTCTCTTTATTCTTTTTTCTCCGAACGCCACGACCAGATTCACAATGTTTCCATTTCGCATTTCCGCTTCGATCCCCTTCTATCCACCCACCCTTCCAAATGAGGGAATTGCGAAATGCAAACACGATCCTCCCCGTTTTGTTGGATTAGAGACGCTCAATGACAATGTCAGTAAGCAATCGTCATAAGATTCTTGAGACTTTTTTTATAACATCTTTATTAAAATGAATCCATTAATACTATTACATATCTATAACAATTTCGTACATTCCATAATGATATTACATAATAATATTCCATAAAATTATTACAACCCTGACTGATATTTCAATTTTTTTTAAGTGTCTTAATATTATGAATGAACCCACTGAAGCATGAAATAAAAATTCTTATGACTTTAAATTCTCTTTATTCTTTTTTCTCCGAACGCCACGGCCAGATTCACAACGTTCCCATTTCACATTTCCGCTTCGATCCCCCTCTATCCATCCATCCTTCCAAATGTGAGGAATTGCGAAATAGAAACACGATCCTCCCCGCGTTGTTGGATTAGACACGCTCAAAGACAATGTCAGTAAGCAAAAGCCATAAGATTCTGGATACTTTTTTTATAACATTTTTATTAAAACAAATCTATTAATAATATTACATGTCTATAATAATTCCATACATTCCATAATTATATTACATAATAATATTCCATAAAATTAATACAACCCTGACTGATATTTCAATTTTTTTTTAAGTGTCTTAAAATTATGAATAAAGACGCTGTGGCATGAAATAAAAATTCTTATGACTTTAAATTCTCTTTATTTTTTTTCTCCAAACACCACGGCCAGATTCACAATGTTTCCATTTCGCATTTCTGCTCCGATCCCCCCTATCCATCCATCCTTCAAATGAGATGAATTGCGAAATGGAAACACGATCCACCCCGCATTGGATTTTTGCATAAGGATTTTTTGGATGCATTTTGTTATGACGTCTTTAAAATACATAAAATATAACATATAAACAAAAAAAAACAATTATCCAATGAAAATTTAATTGAATAAAATCTATTTAAACATTTATTTAAGAATTGTGATCTTATAATCTAGAATTTTACCGTTAGTATTATCTTTTTATTGAAGAAATCATGGGGTATTTTTCTACAACATAAACAGTATTTCTGAAGTAAAATAAAATATTTGCTAATAAAATTAGTTTATGTATGCTATTTATATATCTTTACTGTGTGTCCTACTAATATGTCCTGTTTATAGAACAACTAGTTACTTAGAAAAGTAAAAACTTTTTTTCAAAATTTTGCTAGTATGTATTTAATTACACCATAATAATGATATAATTGAAGATTTTAAAATTTTCAAAAATATTTAATCGGTGTGGTCCAATATGGGTTAAAATTATGAATGAAGACGCTGAAGCATGAGATAAAAATTCTTATAACTTTAAATTTTCTTTATTCTTTTTTCTCCGATCGCCACGGCCAGATTCACAATGTTTCTATTTCACATTTCTGCATCGACCCCCCCCCCTATCCACCCATCCTTCCAAATGAGGGGAATTGCGAAATGGAAACACGATCCTCCCCGCGATGTTGGATTAGAGATGCTCAAAGACAATGTCAGTAAGCAAAAGTCATAAGTTTCTTTAATAATATTCCATAAAAGTATTACAATCCTGACTGATATTTCAATTTATTTTTAATTGTCTTAAAATTATGAATGAACCCGCTGAAGCATGAAATAATAATTCTTATGACTTTAAATTCTCTTTATTCTTTTTTCTCTGAACGCCACGGCCAGATTCACAATGTTTCCATTTCGCATTTCCGCTTCGATCCCCTTCTATCCACCCACCCTTCCAAATGAGGGAATTGCGAAATGCAAACACGATCCTCCCCGTGTTGTTGGATCAAATCTATTAATAATATTACATATCTATAATAATTCCATACATTCCATAATTATATTACATAATAGTATTCAATAAAAGTATTACAGTCCTGACTGATATTTCTTTTTAAGTGTCTTAAAATTATGAATGAAGACGATGAAGCATGAAATAAAAATTCTTATGACATTAAATTCTCTTTATTCTTTTTTCTCCGAACGCCACGACCAGATTCACAATGTTTCCATTTCGCATTTCCGCTTCGCTCCCCCTCTATCCATCCATCCTTCCAAATGAGATGAATTGTGAAATGGAAACACGATCCTCCCGCGTTGTTGGATTAGAGACGGTCAATGACAATGTCAGAAAGATATAGTCATAAGATTCTTGAGATTTTTTTTATAACATCTTTATTAAAACAAATCCATTAATAATATTACATATCTATAACAATTTCGTACATTCCATAATGATATTACATAATGGTATTCAATAAAAGTATTACAATCCTGACTGATATTTCAATTTATTTTTAATTGTCTTAAAATTATGAATGAACCCGCTGAAGCATGAAATAATAATTCTTATGACATTAAATTCTCTTTATTCTTTTTTCCCCGAACGCCACGGCCAGATTCACAATGTTTCCATTTCGCATTTCCGCTTCGATCCAGTTCTATCCACCCACCCTTCCAAATGAGGGAATTGCGAAATGCAAACACGATCCTCCCCGTGTTGTTGGATTAGAGACGCTCAAAGACAATGTCAGTAAGCAAAAGTCATAAGATTCTTGAGACTTTTATTATAACATTTTTACTAAAACAAATCTATTAATAATATTACATATCTATAATAATTCCATACATTCCATAATTATATTACATAATAGTATTCAATAAAAGTATTACAATCCTGACTGATATTTCTTTTTAAGTGTCTTAAAATTAGGAATGAAGACGCTGAAGCATGAAATAAAAAGTCTTATGACTTTAAATTATCTTTATTCTTTTTTCTCCGAACGCCACGGCCAGATTCACAATGTTTCCATTTCGCATTTCCGCTTCGACCCCCCCTCTATCCATCCATCCTTCCAAATGAGATGAATTGTAAATGGAAACACGATCCTCCCCGCGTTGTTGGATTAGAGATGCTCAATGACAATGTCAGTAAGCAATAGTCATAAGATTCTTGAGACTTTTTTATAACATCTTTATTAAAACAAATCCATTAATAATATTTCATATCTATAACAATTTCGTACATTCCATAATTATATTACATAATGGTATTCAATAAAAGCATTACAATCCTGACTGATATTTCAATTTATTTTTAATTGTCTTAAAATTATGAATGAACCCGCTGAAGCATGAAATAAAAATTCTTATGACTTTAAATTCTCTTTATTCTTTTTTCTCCGAACGCCACGGCAAGATTCACGATGTTTCCATTTCGCATTTCCGCTTCGATCCCCTTGTATCCACCCACCCTTCCAAATGAGGGAATTGCGAAATGCAAACACGATCCTCCCCGTTTTGTTGGATTAGAGACGCTCAAAGACAATGTCAGTAAGCAAAAGCCATAAGATTCTTGAGACTTTTTTTATAACATTTTTATTAAAACAAATCTATTAATAATATTACATATGTATAATAATTCCATACATTCCATAATTATATTACATAATATTATTCAATAAAAGTATTACAATCCTGGCTGATATTTCTTTAAGTGTCTTAAAATTATGAATGAAGACGCTGAAGCATGAAATAAAAATTCTTATGATTTAAATTCTCTTTATTACTTTTTCTCCGAACGCCACGGCCAGATTCACAATGTTTCCATTTCGCATTTCCGCTTCGATTCCCTTCTATCCACCCACCCTTCCAAATGAGGGAATTGCGAAATGCAAACACGATCCTCCCCGTTTTGTTGGATTAGAGACGCTCAAAGACAATGTCAGTAAGCAAAAGCCATAAGATTCTTGAGACTTTTTTTTATAACATTTTTATTAAAACAAATCTATTAATAATATTATATATCTATAATAATTTCATACATTCCATAATTATATTACATAATAGTATTCAATAAAAGTATTACAATCCAGACTGATATTTCTTTAAGCGTCTTAAAATTATGAATGAAGACGCTGAAGCATGAAATAAAAATTCTTACGACTTTAAATTCTCTTTATTCTTTTTTCTCCGAACGTCGCGGCCATATTCACAATGTTTCTATTTCGCATTTCCGCTTCGATCCCCCTCTATCCATCTATCCTTCGAAATGAGGGGAATTGCGAAATGGAAACACGATCCTCCCCGCGTTGTTGGATTAGAGACGCTCAAAGACAATGTCAGTAAGCAAAAGTCATAAGATTCTTCAGACTTTTTTAATAACATTTTTATTAAAACAAATCCATTAATAATATTAAATATCTATAATAATTCCATACTTTCCATAAAGATATTACATAATACTTGTAGTTTTTCATAAAAGTATTACAATCCTGACTGATATTTATTTTTAAGTGCCTTAATATTATGAATGAAGACGCTGAAGCATGAAATAAAAATTATTACGACTTTAAATTATCTTTTCTCCGAACGCCACGGTCAGATTCGCAATGTTTCTCTCTAAAGAAGTCGTCTTCCGCTTCGATCCCCCTCTATCCACCCATCCTTCCAAATGAGGGGAAATGAGAAATGGAAACACGATCCTCTCCGCGTATTTTCTCATATTTCATTCCAACCGAATTTCTTTTATATTGTGCTAAACATACTTGATTTTCCTTCCGCCCCTGCCTTGGAAATTTTTACATTTACTTGATTGTTCCATTATAAAACAATTTATAACCATCACTCTTGAATATCGCGTCTATTTTCATTTATTCATTTTGTTTCTGATTTTGTTCTGGTAATGTCAGCAACGTTTGGATAACCTAAGTGGTTTACATTACTGCTAGTGAAGATTTACATCTTTACATTCGGATTTATTTCTGTGGGTATTGCGTGTTAATTTTGAAGGGTTTTTTTTTTTTTTTTTTTTTTTTTTTTTTTTTTTTTTTTTTTTTTGTTGCAGTGCACAATTGTATATTTTTACTTCATCAAACTTAAAAATCCTTTTTATCTACCGATGCATTGTTTTGATGCGAATGCCAATCACAACAAGTAATCGAAATATAATCATAGGGCGGTGTTGGAATAGCACATTTTTAGCATAGCATCCACTTTATTCTAAAGTACAGTTGATTCAATCAAATTTCATCTAATTTTCGATTTTTTCGGAATTTGAAGGTGGTTATTCTCAACTCATGACATTTTGCTGCTTATTATTCTAATGAAAGTTCAGTAATTTAACTGTTTTTTATATATGAGGGGCTCACACCAATAGTAGACCATGTCCATTATGAAAAAAATGATACAGTCCATTTAGAGGGGCATAAAATCCGTTTTATGCACTCCCACGTGCGAGCCCTATAACGGTTTTCCCGTTATATATTAATTTATAACCTCCCCCCAACCCTCGAAAAATGAACATTTAACTTGACGTCTTCATTTTTGTATTTTTCATTATTTGATTGTTGTTCGAAGAACGTTGTTGACTGCCAGTGTCACCTTTTCTTATAATTCATTGTTACGATATACAATTTTATATTTTTACATCATCAAATTTAAAATCCATTTCTATCTACCAGGGCCGAAACTAGCCTTTTTTGCACCCGGGATAGTATTTTGACCCCCTCCCCCTCTTCCTCAAAGTATATGTACAAAGAGAATTTTACTGATTTTTTAATAGCCGACTTATTTTAAAATTGAAAATATGTAATCATAAAATATGTAATACTGAACTACATAATCTACAATGGCGGGTCCAAGGGGCATGTCACGGGGATCAGATTCCCTTCTGAACACCAACAAAAATAGTCTAAAGATCATTTTTTAAATGAAATATACAGTAGAGTCCCGATTATCCGACTCCCGCTTAAGTGAGTTTCCGCTTTAACAGAGTTATTTTCTTCTGATGGACTGAATGGAAAAAAAAAATCCCCCATTATGACCAGAAAATCTGAGTTCTAACGTTTTACGGCTGCTCTTTCATCTTCACCTAACACTTCATTTATAATGGCTGTTTCATAATAATGGAAGCGATCAATCCATCAATAAATCAATCGTGGTGTCTTATCATTTTAAACATACGCGGTTGCATGTTACAATATTTTGCATGCTACAATGTTGCATGGTTAACGTTTTTATCTTCAGCAAATTTCCTGAATATGCACTTTATTTGACATTAAATTTTATAAAATTTTAAAGTTTATAATTGATATTTCTAACTCATTAAGAACAAATGGGAAATTTTTTAAACACAAAAGTTTCACAACAGATAATACAGTTTTGTAAAACCTCGACATCCTTGATTTGTTTTAACCGTATTAATTAGCATTAGAAAAGCATAAAAAATAGCAAACAAGCTAAAATTAATAAAATCCACACATTTGAACAATACAACTTGTGGACCTTCATCTAACCGTGCTTTAGGAATGCGTAGTGCTTCTGTTACCTTTTCACTCTAAATAAAGATTTTTTTTTTTTAATCCTAAACCTGTTTCCCATCGGTTTCGAACAAATACTAATAGTTAATCCGCTTCTTACCACCAGCTCAAAACACGAATTTAAAAGAGTAATTTTTCTAAATATATTCGTTATTTTACATTAACATTTTGATAGTTGTACCTCACTAAGAGCAAATTCAAAAAAATTTTTAATTAAATTTTTTTATAACGAATAAAACAATTTAGTAAAATCTCCTATCCTTTATTTCTTTTTTCACAGTTTTGGTAAACGATAGAAAAGCATTAACATTAGCATAAAAAATACCAAAATAGTATATATATCTACAATAAGTAAAATTCCACTTACTTGTACAAGATAACTTGTGGACCTTGTTCTAACCATTCTTCAGGCATGCGTAGTTCTTCTTTAAGCTTTGCACTCTAAATGGAGATAATTTTTTTTAAATCCAAAACTAGTTTCCCTTCGGTTTCGAAATAGTAGTAATTTTTAATCCGATATCTGCCCGAAAAACGTTGTTGTCCGTCGATGTTATTTTTTTTCTGAAAATTCTATGTTGCAATGTACAATTGTATAGTCTTACGTCATTCACATATATTTTCACATAATTTTATTCTTACGTCATCAAACTTGAAATTCATTTTTACCTACCGATGTATTGTCTCGACGCAAATGACGATCACGTGAAGGAAGCAAACGATCGCCATAACAGAGTATTACCACAGTATGAACTTTATAACGCAATACGGTAGGGATTAAAAAATTCTAATTGTATACATAGAGAGTGTGAAGTGACAAAAAAGTTAAATTTTGTGGAATTAGAATTTAATTATTCTGAACTCATGACAGTTTACTACTTATAATTCTAATGAACCGTCAGCAGGTTACAGGATATAGAAATATACAAAATACTCTAAAACACGTTTAAAATGTTATGTAATATGCTATCATACTAATTTGAGTTTTTGAATGAATGGCAACGAAATTTTATAGCTTCACCCTTTAAATTTTCAAATTGATGTTTGCACCTCATTAAGAGCAAATGCGAATTTTTTTAAACATTAAAGTTTTCAACGAATATTACAGTTTAGCAAAACCTCGATTCTTCATATTCCTCATTTGCTTAAACCGTATTAATTAGCCTTAGAAAAGCATTAGCATCCGGATTTTAAAATAAATGCCGAACAAGCTTATGTAGCTACAATTAATAAAGTTTCTCCCATTTGTACAACACAACTTGTAGACCTTGATCCAAACTTTGTTTAAGCATGCGTGGTGCTTCTTTCACTATTTGAGATTTCACTAAATGAAGCAAGTCTTTTTTTATTTTAAACCTGTTTCCCTTCGGTTTCGAAAAAGGGCCTAATATTAATTTGATTGTTGTACGAATAATGCATTTGGCCGTCAGTGTTATTTTTCCCTGTAATTCATTGTTGCAATACACGATTATATATTCTTACGTCATCAAACTTAAAAATCAATTTTATCTATAGGTGCAATGTTTCGATGCGAATGCTGATTACGTCTGGAAATCAAATCATTAGCATAGCACAATGTTAGCATAGCATGAACGTCATACCACAATATTGTAGAGATGCACGAATTTGAACTAACGTATATTACATCAAGGGTTTCAAGTTACAAAAAATTTGGATTTTTTTTTACTTAAGTTATACTCAACTCATGATATTTTACTGTGTATGTTTTTAATGAAAGTTCAGCGCGATACATGGCACAGAAATTCACAACATACCAGAAAATTATTTTTAAATGTTTTATGTATGTTACGATACTAATTTAAGTGTTTTGAGGAATTTGCAACAAATCCATTCACCTTTCCTTCTCTATTTTAAAAATACAAAAGTGAACACATTTACAATTTTTATCTTCAAATTTCCTCAATGTACTCGTAATTTTGAATTAAATTTTGTTATTGATATTTCTATCTCATTAAGAACAAAAGCAAACATTTAACACTAAGGTTTACTCATTTCTGAAACCGCAAACCTTCACATCTCCTTTCGTTGTTTTAATTGACGTTTAGGAAAACATTAGCATTAGCATTAGCATTAAAAATACCAAAAAATCACAATCATATAGCTATATAAATTAGTAAATACCACCACTTGTACAAGACGTAGACCTTGATCCAACTGTTGTTTAAGCATCCTTTCACCTTAGTTTTACCTTTCACTCTAAATGAAGAGAATTTTTATATTAAACATGTTTCCCTTTGGTTTCGAAAAAGTACAAATTTTTAAGCCGATTGTTGTCCGAAAAACTTCGTTTGCCGTCAGTGTTACTTTTTCTGATAATTCATTGTTGCAATCTACAATGACGTCATTCAGGTATATTTTTACATAATTTCATTCTTACATCATCAAACTCAAAAATCATTCTAACATATGGATGAATGAAAATCACCTCAATAAATCAGCATGAACGATTTTTAACACTAAAATTTTTTTATAACGAATAAAACCATTTAGTAAAATCTCTATCCCGTTTTGATAAACGATAGGAAAGCCTTAACATTAGCATAAAAAATACCAAAATGGTATATATATACACAATAAATAAAATTCCACTTACTTGTACAAGATAACTTGTCATCTAACCATTTTTTAGGCATGCGTGGTTCTTCTTTCGCTTTTTCTCTCTAAATGAAGTAGATTTTTTTAAATCTTAAACCTGTTTCCCTTCACTTTCGAAGATTTACATATTACTAATTCGAGTGTTGGCCGAAAAATGTTGTTGGCCGTCATCGTTACTTTTTCTGATAATTTATTGCTACAATGTACAATTGCATATTTTTACGACATTTAGGTATAATTTTTCATAATTTTATTCTTACGTTATCAAACTTAAAAATCATTTTTATCTGTCAATGTATTGTCTCGACGCAAATGACGATCACGTCAAGAAAGCAAATGATGAGCATAACACAGCATTAGGACAGCATGACCTTTATAACACAATACGGTAGAGCCTCGCGAATTTTAACTATTCTGCACATCGATAGTGTTAAGTAGCGAAAAATGTCTAATTTTTCAGAATTAAAATTTGGTTATTCTGAACTCATAATATTTTACTGCTCATAAATCTAATGAACCTTCAGCAGATCACAGGATATAAGAATGTACAAAATACTCTAAAGCACGTTTAAAATGTTATATTCGGTGGATCGGAAAGTCGTATCGTGTGTTGGGAAAATCAATTCGTACCGGAAAATACTATCATTTAATAGACATTGATTCCGATATCTAATGTCTAATAATTACCGGGCAGAATTTCCCGGCAGGAATTGATTTTCCCAACATGACACGACTTACCGATCCACCCAATGTAATATGTTATCACACTAATTTTTGAGTTTTTGAGTGAATAGCAGCGAATTTTTACAGCTCCACCCATTAGATTTTCAAATTGATATTTGTACCTCTTTATGAGCAAATGCGAAATTTTTAAAACACTAAAGTTTTCAACGAATACCACAATTTAGCAAAACCTCGACTCTTCACATTCTTCATCTGCTTAAACCGTATTAATTAGCGTTAGAAAAGCATTAGTATCAGGATTTAAAAAATACCGAACAAGCTTATATAGCTACAATTAATAAAATTCAATCCATTTGTAGAACACAACTTGTAGTAGACCTCGATCCAACCGTTGTTTAAACATGTGTGGTGCTACTTTCACCTTTTCACTCTAAATGAAAGAGAATTTTTATATCTTAAACCTGTTTCCCTTCGGTTTCGAAAAAGTACTAATTTTTAAGCCGATTGTTGTCCGAAAAACTTTGTTTGCCGTCAGTGTTATTTTTTCTGATAATTCATTGTTGCAATCTACAATGATATAGTCTTACGTCATTCACGTATATTTTTACATAATTTCATTCTTACGTCATCAAACTTAAAAATCATTCTCACGTATGGATGAATGAAAATCACTTCAATAAAGCAAATGATCAGCACAGCACCGTACTATTAGAACAGGATAAATTTTATAACAAAATACTGTGTAAAGCCTTACAAATTCTACCTACTATGTACATCGAGAGTGTCGAGTTACAAAATAGACCAAACTGTGTGGAATTAGAATTTGTTTAATCTGTCCTCATCACAGTTTATTCCTTATACTTTTAATGAAAGTTTTGCAGATAAAGGATATAGAAATGTATAACATAGTGTAAAAAACTAGTTTAAAACACTAATTTAAAGAGTAAATTTTCTACATATACTCGTTATTTTGCATTACATTTTTTATATTTGTACCTCACTAAGAGCAAATGCAAAAATTTTTAACACCTCTATCCCGTTTTGATAAACGATAGAAAAGCATTAACATTAGCATAAAAAAAACCAAAATGGCATATATATCTACAATAAGTTAAATTGCACTTACTTGTACAAGATAACTTGTGGACCTTGTTCTAACCATTCTTCAGGCATGCGTAGTTCTTAAAGCTTTTCTCTCTAAATGAAGATATTTTTTTAAAAAATCCTAAATCAGTTTCCCTTCGGTTTCGAACTATCCGATATTTGCCCGAAAAACGTTCCTGTCCGCCAATGTTACCTTTTCTGATAATTCATTGTTACAATATACAATTGTATAGTTTTAAGTCATTCACATGTACTTTCACATAATTTTACGTCATCAAACTTTAAAATTATTTTTACCTATCGATGCATTGTTTCGATGCGAATGAAGATCACGTGAAGAAAGCAAATGATCAACACAGCACAGTATTAACGTAGCATTAACTTTTTACACAATACGGTAGAACCTCACAAATTCTACATAGTGTGTATTATACATAAATGGTGCTCAGTTACCAAAAATGTCGAATTTTGTGAAATTATAACTTGGACATTTTACTGCGTATAATTTTAATGGAAGTTCAGCAGAATACAAAATATAGAAATGCACAACAAGAGAGTAAAAATTTTAATAAAACCTCGATCCTTCACATTCTTCATTTTCTCTCACCGTAAACGTTAGAAAAGTATTAGCATCGAAATATGTCAAACAAGCATATATAGCTACAATTAATAAAATTAAACCTACTTAAACAAAACAACTTGTGGACCTTCATCTAACCATTCTTTAGTTATGCGTGGTTCTTTTTTCGTTTTTCTCTCAAAATGAAGTATTTTTTTTTAAATCCTAAATATGTTTTCCTTCGGTTTCTAAGATTTACATATTGCTAATTAGAGTGTTATCCGAAAAATGTTGTTGGCCATCATCGTTACTTTTTCTGATATTTATTGTTACAATGTACAATTGCATATTTTTACGACACTTAGGTATAATTTTTCATAATTTTAATCTTACGTCATCAAACTTAAAAATCATTTTTATCTATCAGTGTACTGTCTCGACGCAAATGACGATCCCATCAAGAACGCAAATGATCAGCATAACATAGTATTAGCACAGCATGACCTTTATAACACAATACGGTAGAGCCTCACAAATTCTGCCTATTCTGCACATCAAGAGTGTCAAATAGCGAAAAATGTCTAATTTTGCTAAATTAAAATTTGGTTATTCTGAACTCGTGATATTTTACTATTTATAATTCTAATGAACCTTCAGCATATTAAAGCATATAGAAATGTACGAAGTACTCTAAAACACGTTTAAAATGTCATATAATATGTTATCACACTAATTTGACTTTTTGAGTGAATAGCAATGAAATTTTACAGCTCCCCAAATTAGATTTTCAAATTGATATTTGTACCTCATTAAGAGCAAATGCGAAAATTTTAAAACACTAAAGTTTTCAATGTATACCATTTAGCAAAACCTCGATTCTTCACATTCTTCATTTGCTTAAACCGTATTAATTAGCGTTAGAAAAGCATTAGCATTAGCTTAAGAAAAATACGAAACAGACATATATAGCTACAAATAATAAATTTCAGCCGTTGTTTATGCATGCGTGGTGCTTTATTCACCATTTGAGATTTCGAGAATTTTTTTTGTTCTAAACCTGTTTCGCTTCGGTTTCGAAAAAGTGCGTATGGTTAATTTTGATTGTTGTACGAATGATGTATTCGCCGTCAGTGCTATTTTTTCTTGTAATTCATTGTTGCAATCCACGATTATATATTCTTATGTCATCAAACTTAAAAATCAATTTTATCTATCTGTGCAATGTTTCGAAGCGAATTCTGATTACGTCAGGAAATCAAATCATTAGCATAGCACAGTGTTAACATATCATGAACTTCATACCACAATACTGTAGAGTTGCACGAATTTGATCTAATGTATATACATAATGGGTTCCATGTTACAAAAAATGTAGATTTTTTTTTTTTTTTTTTACATTAGTTATACTCAACTCATGACATTTTACTACGTATGTTTTTAATGAACGTTCAGTGCGATACATGGCACAGAAATTCACAACATACCAGAAAACTATTTTTAAATGTTTTATGTATGTTACGATACTAATTTGAGTATTTTGAAGGAATTGCAACAAATCCATTCACCTTTCCTTCTGTATTTCAAAAATACAAAAGTGTTCACGTTTAGAATCTTTATATTCAAATTTTCTGAATATACTCTTAATTGTGCATTAAATTTTATTATTGATATTTCTATCTCATTAAGAACAATGGGAAATTTTTTTAACACTAAGGTTTCTCAATTAATAATATAATTTTGTAAAACCGCAAAAATTCACATCTTTTATTTCCTTTCATCGTTTTAATTAGGGTTAGAAAAGCATTAGCATCAGCATAAAAAAATACCGAACAAGCATATATAGCTACAATCTTGATTCAACCTTTGTTTAAGCATGCGTGATGCTTCTTTCACATTTTCACTCTAAATGAAGATAATTTTCATATCCTAAACCTGTTCCTCTTCCGTTTCGAACAAGTACTAATTGTTAATACGATTGTTGTCTGTAAAACATTGTTTACCCTCAGTGTTACTTTTTCTGATAATTCATTGTTGCAATGTACAATAGTATAGTCTTACGTCACTCACGTATATTTTTACATAATTTTATTCTTACGTCATCAAATTTAAAAATCATTCTCACATATCGATGGCTAGTTTCGACGCGAATGAAAATCTCTTCAATAAAGCAAATGATCAGCATAGCACCGTACTACAGGGTGCGGCAAAAAAACGATCATCAAGATTTTTTGCAATAAAAACTTTATTTTGCAATAAAAACAAAATATATTAACGTAAAACAATAAAGAACAACCACAGTTATAAAATATTCAATTTGTTTCAAAATGGCCTCCTTGTGCGCATTTGCAGAGCTGCAAACGCTTCCGAAAATTTTTGGCCGCGGCACGCACCTCCTCCGGCGACAGTCGGTCCCATTCCCGGCGTAGCGATTTCTTCAGGGACTCCAAACTTTTGTGGGGCTTAGCACAGGCCCTGGTCTGCAAAATGGACCATATGCTGTAGTCCATCGGATTCAGATCTGATGAGTAAGGTGGCCATTCTGCAGACGAGATGAAGTCCTGAAAATTGCCTCTGCACCAGTCCTGAGTCGCCTTCGCCCTGTGAGCCGGTGCTGAGTCCTGTTGGAACGTCCAATTCGCATGTTTGAAGTACTGCTGGGCCCACGGAAGTACCACGGTTTCCAAAATGTCACGTCGGTACACTTCTTGATTGATTTTGACCCCTTGGTCCACGAAAACGAGTGGAGTCTTGCCACTGGCGCAAATCCCGCCCCAAACCATCACCGACTGAGGATTTTGCCGGCGTTCGACAACGGCCGAGCTGCTGGGGGCCCCGGCGGACCAGCTTCTGTCATTTTGGTGATTGTGGGCTTGCTCGACGGTGAACAACTTCTCATCTGTGAAGAGGATGCGGTCCCAGTCGAGAAGTGCGTGTCGACGAAGAAGTCGGTTGCATCTTTCGAGTCGTACGCGCTTGTTATCGGTGGTGAGGAGTTGAACTTTTTGCAACTTGTATGGCTTTAAATGGAGATCTTCTTTGGCTATTCGCCGAACCGATCTGTCGCTGATTCCAATATCACGGGCGATTTTTCGCATCGAGACCCTCGAATTTCGCCTAAGCCGCTCTCGAACCAGTTTTCGGTTGTTGTTGGTTCTGACGGTGCGCTTTCTGCCACTTCCTGGACGGCGGCCACCATGGCCCAGCTCCTTGTATCGTTTGATTGTCCGGGAGACAGTGACCGGGTCGATGCCGAGAGTTCGAGCGATCTCACAGTTGCGCTTTTTCAGGCTGTGTAACGCCAAAATTTTTGTACGTTGGTTGGACATCTGAAAATAGCATATAAAAAAAAAACATTAAAAATTATGCAGTTAGACATACTAGTACAGAAAAGCATGGACTATCTAATTAAAAAAAAACTAAAATCAAACAGGTTCAAACAATCGTGTTAGAACAACAGAAACATTGATGATCGTTTTTTTGCCGCACCCTGTATTAGAACAGGATGAACTTCACAAAACAATACGGTAGTGCCTTACGAATTCTGGCTTTAGTGGAGATCAAAGGTACCAAGTAACGAAAAATGTCGAATTTTACGGAATTAGAATTTGGGTTTTCTGAACTCGACATTTTATTGCTTATAATTCTAATGAATGTTCAGCAGATTACAGGCTATAGAAATGTACAAAATACTCTAAAACACTTTTTAAATGTTTGTAAACTTAGGGCTCACTAATACACGGAAAGGATCTTCCACTTAATTAACTAAGATTTTCAAAAGGCAAGCATATTATCTTCATCTTTTTATGCTTTCTGACTCGGCCCAAAGTTTTTCTCATTAGTTTACTAGTAATATGAGAATATTTGCTGAAAATTAATGCAGTGACACTTACCAGATTTTAATTTTGTATCATGTTCAATTACTTTTTATTCGAATTGAAAGTGAAAGATTATCATTTATAGGAGGATATCCAGAAATTGCAGTTAATCACATACACTCGTTGAAAATATCGTATTGTTGAAATTAAATTATTGGAATCGGAGGAGTGTTTAATTTTAATTATGTAGTGCATTTATGAAGTATATTCTATTTCCCATTTTACAACAATGTAAGTGAGCTTATTGAACTGATTAGATGGGACACATTAAACATATTAAGGAACGCAACAGTCAGAAAAATTGATCAGTATGACTTTAAAAAAATACATACACATATTTGTTTGTTCTAAGATGTACATTGTTATATCACTCCATCACTATTAAACAACAGAGTATTCTGACGTAAGAATGATTTTTTTTGTTTGTTTGTTTGATGCACATCGTTACATTCCCCCGTCAGGTTTAGCAATTAAGAATGTTGAAGTCAGAAAACTGTTGATTATCATTACATTGCTGCATTTAAATATTAAAGACACATTAAATATAATTTATTATGAAAATTTAAGATAATTATGTAAATAAGACTTGAAAAAATGTATAAATATATGTCAAAGAGGCATGTATATTGCATACAAAGGAACTCGCGCTTGATTCCACATCCACCCGGGAGGTTCAAGCACATGGATGCGTTTTTTTTACCGTGGTTCGCCAGTAGCCCTAATCCACTTTCTGGGGTGTTGCGGGAGCCCGTCAGTCCTTTACCTTGCGGATGCAGGACAATCTTTTAAAGAAGCCTCTGATCTTAGAGAACTTCTTCTTCTTCTTCTCATCAGGTCCGGGGGAAGGCGCAGTTTCTTCACTGACGACTTCCTCCGCCTCACTGAGAAGAGCGTCAGCTTCAGATACGAGTTCTTCATCCGGACATTCGAAAATTATGGGTAAAATTTCGACTGTCGGAACTCTAAGGAGTTTAGGAAAGTTAGGAGGACGTTCTGTATTCAAAGCTTTGAGATACATATTCGATTTTTTTCTCGAAACGTATCCCCGGCTTCTAACAGGTACCTCGTAGTTCCTTAGAAAATCCCTTATATCTTCTTCTGACGCGTCTCCATTTTCGCTTTGTTGATTCGCTTCGGGCTCAACAGAGTCGCTGAATGGAGGAAGAGATGTTCCAGACGGACCGGTATCAATATCCCGCAACACACCTTGTCCAGCTAAGGTGAAAGTCGCTGAACCTTCAGGAGCATCATCCACATCTGTGGGATGAGACTCACCTACAACGTATCGCCTGAGTAACCAATGTGCGCAGTAACTCAGGGCGAGAGCACCGGAGAACGAAAAGTACGACATTCTCAAGTGAGGGTCAATAGCTAGACTGATGAATATCCTAAGACCAATAAGCTTTTATGTGTTCTGTAAGCGCGTGCTTGAAGATTCAATTGTTGCCCTATATTGTTGTCGAAGTCTTAGCATCCAGTTGTTTGTCCAACAATGTACATTGTTGCAATGTGACGTTCGAAATAAACATTGGAGAATACTTGGCCATTGTTACGTGTAACTGTGTTAGGTTTGTCAACGAAGAGTGCTGACGTTAAAATATTTTGTTTGCCCTGGGATGAAAATTATTGAACTGCTGCGTTCGAAATAAAGAAAGTTTATTGTGAGATAATACTTTTACTAGATTGAATGTTGTTACGTAGCCCTGTTACGTTTAGTAGTGAAGAATGCTGAAATATAAATATTTAGTTGTTTATTCCGCTGTATACATCATTGCGCAGGTCCTTTCGGAATAAGCAATGAAGAATGATAACGTAAGAATGGCTATTTTTCTTTATTGTACATCGTTATGTTGCTCTGTCAGGTTTAGAAATTAATAACGCTGTCGGGAGAGTGAAAATTGATTAGTAAGTTTGAATATGACAAATTTCCACGTAAAGTTTAAATTCGTATAAGAGATTTAATTGGGAAAACTCTTCATAATAGTCTTAAAACGTGGATTAAGTTTCTTCCATTTCGGATTCGGGTTGTGTTGCAGGTTGAAATTTTTTACTTTTGTCGGCTTGCGGGTAGATGAACCTCTTTTCAGTACTCAAACTAACGACTGTAATCAGGAGCGCCAACTTTTGAAAAATACTGAAAGAACTCAAACATTTTTGAGTAAAATAACACAATTTTCCTCCCTTAGTGTATGTTTGAGGCGTGAAGGGGCGGGGGAGGAGCAAATAACGAAAGATGATAATTAAAGAGCTGAGTGGAAGAACATATTATGCTACATTTTCTTAAAAATTGTTTTATCTTTTGGACGAAGGTGTTATCAGGTATTCTATCACATGGTAAAACTAAAATACCAAAGTTCTATTTAGCCTTGAAGATTTAAGACATTATTCATTAGTATTTAGTATTTTAATATTTAATAATGCAAATAACATTAATATTTTTTATATCTAAAAATTAAATATGAATAAGTTTTTTTGATAGAGTTTAGTACCACACTTGTTAATATTTTAAACACATGATATCAAACAGAAAATAAATCATTAAAATTGAGAACAAAAACTTTCACATCAAATTTCTTCAAATATAATTTTTGTTACTTAACATGTTCTTCCACTTAGCTCTTCAATTCGAAGACAAATTATAGTTTTTCTAAGTGACATATAAAATTGCTGTAGTTTAATAAATAATTGTATTAAATTATATTCTTAATATTTTTCTTATAAATACATTAATATCTATTATAAATATTTTAAAAATGGAAAGTGCAAAAAACTATTTGTCAAGAGAAGCATACATATTAGTCAATTGAGTTCTTTATCGATTCAAGACATTAAAACAGATCGCACAGGAAATTTGTTTTCCAGAGAAATTTAGTTATACATCCGAAGAAGATGCTTTCAGCTCTCCTGTAAGTCTAATCGATGTCCTTACTGTAGTAAGAATTTGACTTTAGGCTGCATGTGTGCCGCATAACTAAAGGTAAACCTATTGAACATTTGTGAGAAAAACTAGGTTAGTTTGTCTGAAAGGTTTATGGCTTCTAAATCCAAAGTACTCGGTAATGAAAAAAACGCGCTCTAACATGAATAAACGGAAAAGATAAATATACGTTATGTTGAGTGGCGTACGTTACTTTTTCATAAGAAAATTTCTTATGTTGCACATGCAATACTACAGGTAAGTAAAAAGCTCTTACCTGTTTATATCCGCTCGGCAGTCATCGCTGGTAGGGATTTTTGTTGAGAAATCGTTCATCATCTGCTGCGTAGAAAACTGAAGCATCCGTTTGGATTTATTTAATTGAATGGATTCTGCTAGAAAACGTAGATTAATCCGCGTTCTTCTAAGTAAAGTAGCGTTAATTGGTGTTTGTTTTGTGTTAATGAAGAATCCATTTAGGTTTACAATTAGTTATTTTAAATATAATTACACTTGGAGCGCATAAAAGCTCCGTCTACTTTAAGCAGTTACGTTGTAGAAAGTGTGAGAGAGAGAAGTGGGTGAAAAATCACAGAACATCTGCGAGTAAAAAAATGTACACAAAAAGAAAGTCGGTTCTTGGTCATAAGAATCATATGTTTCGAAAGTTACTATGCTGTTGTGCAATAGTTCGTCATTAAGGGGGTCCGAGACACAAAAATCTTCACATTTTCTAAAAAAGTTTTATTGCAGTAAAAAATTATCTGCCTTTTTCTGCTTAAGATGACGTTTAAATCATGTTTCTATCTTAATTAGAACAGAATATAGTATTTTTTTTTCGTTTTGGTTTGTTTTCAAAGTCTAGCTTTCAAGCAATGGTTGTCATGCAAACGACTTTTTGTGAAAGTGCGTTTTTCGTCAAGATGGGTTTTTTCACCATTTCCCGTATTCAAATTGTTATAACTCAAGAACCTTTAAAGACAACTGGTTTAAACTTGGAACATGTCTTTTTCAATTAGTTTAATTTTGAATCAGCAAATTTGAAAAAAAAAATATTTTCTTTTGAAAATATGACTTTCTTTTTTTTAAAGTTACATAATTTTTTTTAAATATTTTTAATTTTTTTGTAAATTAATATTTTTTTAAATGCTGAATCAAATTTAAAACTTATATATTTGTGTTTATTTAAATTATAAGAAAATTGAAATTCTACAAATAATATTTCCAGTTATAAAGATTTTAAACTACCCCAGTTTTTTAATAAATTTTATTTTTTTTTTAATTTATGAGAAGTTTTATCATGTGATTTTGTTTACAAATGATTTGGTTAACCATCACAAAAAAATTCAAAATTTTATCTCAATAAATAAAAATTATTTTAAAATGTGTCCCGGACCCCCTTAAAGCGAGGAAGAAAAGATGCACAACAGTTAATTAGAGTGTTTTTAGTTTGGCAGACGGGATCTGTTCGTTTTTAGGTGCGTTCGTAATTATATAAATATGTAGCACCTATAGTCGTCGTTCAGTCCGTCTGTCTGTCCGTCTGTTCGCATATAACAGAGCAAAAACTACCCAACCGAATGGTCTGAAATTTTAAATATATAATTGTTGCAAAATTTTGCCGAGTTATTTCAAATTTTATGAAAATCTGATGTATATTTTAATAACTGGGAGAGTCAAAAGTTTTCCGTTACATTACGGGCAATGGGGAAAAATTATTGCAAGTGCATTTTAATGATGTTACAGCCTTCGGAATGGTCTGACATTTTAAATATATAATTGTTGCAAAAATTTGTCGAGTCATTTTAAATTTTATGAACATCGGATGTATAGTTTAATGACAGGGACAGTCAAAAGTTTTTCGTTGCATGACGGCCAACGGGAAAAAATTATTGCAAGTGCATTTTAATGATATTACAGCCTTTCGAACAGAATGAAATTGATATTGACTTATGAAGTGCACTAAAATATACATTCAGTACTATATGCGGTGCAAAAAATATTTCTAAAACTTTTTATAGTACAAACGCACTTCATTTGCCACGTTTGACGAGCAATTTCCAACTTGTTAATTAGATGTTGAAGTTATACTGTATCTGAGGTGGTTAGATTTCAACATAGTTTACATTCAATTTGATGCATGATTTTTTGTAAATAGTCTAAATTAAACTGTTATAATATACCATTGAAACTGGGACATTCTTTTTATGGACGACCTGTATTCAGAATATGTAACAAAACTTCACTATTTAATCATGTGAATGATGATGTCTGAGTAAACAATTTGGAAAACGCATCCAGGGTCCGAAAAACCCCGGATGCATGGTCGCCCAGGCGACTAAAAAATTCCTCTTGGCGACTAACTTTTTTACCTACTTATTAATTTTACTTTTTGTCCTTTTACCAAAAAAATTCCATGTGCGAAAATATTTATTTTTTAATAGCGCGATTATTTGCAGTGGAAGAAAATACACCATAACAGCGCAACAACTCTCCCAATTTTTTCAGAAATGAGAGTTTTTGCTAAGCCAAACGAAAGTACATGTTGAGAGAGCACTGCTTAGATTAGAAAACCTTAAAAATACTCCAGCAAAAAATGAAAAAAACTTTTTTGTGATGTTTCATTAAGGGGAATGTACCAAAATGTGCATTTGTCAGATATATCTCACAAAAATAATAAATGGACAAATGGTATTTCAAATCATAAAATCTCAAAGGCATTATTATTTATGTATATAATATTTGTTGTGAATTAAAGGTAAGGATATTAATTTGTCTACTGTTTTAATGTTTAATTTCATAGTTTGTTTCTATTTAATTTTTACAATATAGAAGTAGTATTATCTTGAAGTTTTTGCTCAGTTTGATTTTTTTATTTAATAGTTAACTTGTTCACTGCAAAATGACACACATCACTAAAAAATGGCCGAATCCGATTATGAGTAGCCAACGTTCCATTTTTCAGTGAATGTGTTAATGTCAGAGAAATGATTCTTCAAGCTGGCCCCTAAGAATTTTTCCCGGCGCCTAAGAATTTTCAACCTTTGTCAGTCCCTGCACCATAACACGTTTGAAAATCCAACTTCATAATAATATTAAATTTTGTGCATCACTGTATATGATTTATAGATTTGTATGTATAGTACATAATATGCTAAAATTTACTCCAGTTAGGAAATACATAACACAGTTGAAATTTTCCCTTTAGCCATTTCCATCAATAATGTACTTGAGATCTTTTGCGTAACCCTGTATATGATCTATATAATGTATACATGCCAAGTAATATGCAAAAAATTAAATTTAAAAACGCGTATCATAACTGAAAACGCACTCCGACAGTTATTGTTCTGTTGCCAAATTCTTTTGAGAGTTCCTGTAAATGAACGAGGAACATTATGAATACCATATTC
Source organism: Maratus speciosus (assembly GCA_963932465.1). Taxonomy (NCBI): domain Eukaryota; kingdom Metazoa; phylum Arthropoda; class Arachnida; order Araneae; family Salticidae; genus Maratus; species Maratus speciosus. The sequence goes on from OZ010792.1 coordinate 587,830,693, forward strand.
CATAGTATGCATCTTGTAGTGCACCTGAGTGGTGTATATCAGTTTCAAAATTTTGAAATAGCGTAATTGTATAATACATCGCAAACAATTTTTTTTACCACAGACTGTAATATAACAGATTTTTTGTATGTATCTCTGTAAATGAACTACAGATTTGTATGGATAGTACATAGTATGCTAAAATTTACTCCAGTTAGGAAATACATAACACAGTTAAAAATTCTACCTTCAGCTATTTCCGTCAATAATGTACTCGAAATCTTTTGTGTAACCTTGTACATGATCTATATAATGTATACATGCCAAGTATTATGCAAAAAATTAAATTTAAAAACGCGTACCATAACTGAAAACGCACTTCAACAATTATTGTTCTGTTCCCGAATTCTTTTGCGAGTTCCTGTAAATGAACGAGGAACATTATGAATAACATATTCCATAGTATGCATCTTGTAGTGCACATAGGTGGCGTATATCAGTTTCAAAATGTTTGAAATAGCGTAATTGTGCAATACATCGCAAACGATTTTTTTTCCATAGACTGTAATATAACAGATTTTTTTTATGTATCTCTGTAAATGAACTATAAATGTTACAGACTTCATTTTCAATATCAAACATGCCATGGTTAACCTTAAAAATATAACAATTGCATGGCAATCCGAGTATATTTAAACGGGTTATAGCAAGGATTGGCGATAAACAGACAACTAGGTGGTTGACAGACAAACGGCAGTCAAAAAACCCGAATTCATAGAACTTTTCAGCTACGTTGAAAATTGTTAAATAGAAATCATTCTAAAAGTTTTTAAGATGATACTGAGCCAAGTTCATTCCTTTAAAATACTTGAACAATATTTTAATGCTCTTAAAATGTATTTAAATAACATTTTTCTGTCTTTTTTATCTTACAATAAATAAGCAGACACTGTTTTAAAAGATCTGCTTTATTTTCAGCGAAATAATTGTACAACCGCAATGTGCTTGAGAGATAAGAAATTCTTTCATTAACGAACTATCTAATTCAGGAAATTACATTGCATTTCTTATTATTCAAACGGTAATTGGGATTTATAAGTTTCATTCTCTTCTTTTTTTTCTAATTTCCGCTCTGCTTCTAAGACTTTACTCTTCTTTTGAAAAATGGAATATAAATAGAACAGGTCCTTAATTATCACGCGAATTCAGGATAGCGACAAAAATGAAAATAAATGGGATAAAATAAAACCTTTTCTTTTCACCGTATTCATAAGGAAAGGATACATTATGACATATCTTTTGTGTGCTTTAATTGTAATTGAAAACAAAAGTAATATTGTTGGTTGCATAGACAGTGCAAGACATGCATATGTATGTGTGCAAGACATGCATATGTATGTGTGCATGTGCATGCGTATATGTGCGCGTGTATGTGCATGTACATGTGTGCATGTGCATGTATGTGTGCATGTGCATATATGTGTGCATGTGCATGTATGTGTGCATGTGCATGTGTACTGAGTATGAAATAACATACTGACAAGAGATACATACACATATGAGTCTGTGTGTATGTGTACATATCTTATTATTATTTTACCGGGTGTCTCAAAAATGACTTATGGATTTTAAAATTCAATAACTTGCAAAAGGTGAGAGATATTTAAAAAATTCTTGCAGGTGGGTTATGCATGATGTCAGGAGTTGCCTTACTGTGATTCATGAATTTAGTTCGAATTTCAAACAATAGATGGCGCTGCGAGAAATAGGTGCTAATTCCAAACCTGATTTTTGGTACTTCGGGATCCATTCAAAACATTTTAATTTCCTTTTTTCGCATGGGAGAAGAAAAAAGCCGAAAATTCGAGCCCGGATTTAGTGCCTATTGCTTGCAGCGCCATCTATCGCTGTTATTTGTAACTAAAACTAGGAATCGCAGCATAAAAACTCCTTACATCTTACATAACTCTCCTGCAAAAAAATTTTAATATATGTCACCGTTTGCAAGTTATTGTATTTTTAAATCCATCAGTCATTTTTGGGTCATTGGTCATGTATTGGACAAAAGTTCGTGCCCGATTTCCGATGCATCCGAGTTTCGAAGTGTATCCAAGTTGTTTTAAATGGCGAAATGCAGTCGAATTGTCAACATTAAGCTCTCAGCAATCTCTTCAGTAGTGATCCGTGGATTATTATTAACTCAATCACGCATTAAGTGATTATTTAAGTCATTATTAAAGATCCCCAAACTTTCCGATCGACCCAATATCTTTTATTTGATGGATTATTTAGTTTTTCCTGCACTTAAAGCAATAACTGCAGATAAAAGCATGGATTCCACAACGTTACAACAGATGTTTGGGTTACCTAGAGCGGTAAATTTAGACAGAAAACTTTCTCTTTTCTGTTGCTTTAAATGTAACAGGAGTACACGTTCTAAACTTGAATTTGTTTTAATTTATATCAAAAGAAGAGTGTAAAATCAGAAGCTGGAAAACTCAACAATATCTGGAGATTCAGAATCGCGCTTTTCTAATTTCTGAATTATTTGAATAAAGTGATATAGCCAGAGCTGGTAAATGTCTATAATCAATAGAGAGAACGAAATTTAATTTGCAACAATGTTTATATACTAGATAACCACTATAAAGTTTTGTTCTGTTGGAGTACGTTAACCAAAAACCGGAAAGGAATCTGTTTCTTACCGTTATTTCCTTTCAGTCCTGCTCCTGCTTTCAAAGTGGTAGCACATCTTTTTTTTGCGCCTGAAGGAAAAAGGCAAAGCTCTTTCGAAAGGGATAAGGAATTTCCTCATTTTTTATGGTGTTGTTAAGAAGTATTTTTGCCCTTGTTGTGCCGCAGAAGCTTGTTCATTTTTTAATATAATATATAGATTTCTTTTCTTTCTCTTCGGGATCGGGTTCGAATCGCTTTCGGCAGATTTTCGGGTTAAGAATTCTTTTTTATTATTATTTCGGGTTGGCTTTAAGCCGACTCGCACAGGAGTCTAACCTGATAAAGACTTTAAATTATTATTTTCTGCTAAAGGGAATCCATTAACAGCGTACGATGTACAAATTAAGAATTTATGTTGAATGTGTGGCATTGGAAATGTTTTTTCCTCTTATATTTTCCGCAGACGTTATTTCCAGAGTGAATTATTCCATTATAAGGAAATAACTTACCTTGAAAATTCTTTCTTTCGCTATATCAACAACCTTTATGAGTTGGTGCTTTTAGCTCTAAAAGATTTCTTGCTCCCTTTTTTTTAGATGAAGGGTAACTGTAGATTAAGAGTGTTCAACCTTTTTGACTGAAAATCGTTTTCCACCGCCAATTCCGAAAAGAAATCTTCGCTTTATTTAAGCACAAAGCTTCTGTCATTAAATAAGAATCTGTCACTTCGTTTCAGGAGCAGAAAAATTATGTTCGTAAAAAAAATGAAATAATTGACTGACATCAGAATTTACATACGATTTTTGAAAATAAAAATCTGCTTTTCTAAACTTTCATTATAAAAGCAAAATTTTATTAAAGTGTTCTTGGTGCCGTTTGTCAGTTTTTGAATTACAAGTAGGTGGTCACGCCGTATGACCACCGCCCTTGAAAAGCTTAAACTTTATCACGTTCTATTTTTCCATAAATTTAAAGCCTTATATTTTTTAATTATTCTCTCACTTACTTATTATAGCACCTTTTTTTATAAAGTATTACTCTTTATTTTAAACTTAAAATCTTTACGTAAACTATAAATTATAGTAAGACTTTTTATTTCCGAACGGATTACTAATAATAAGACAATCGACTACAGACTGGATGTAAAGTTGCTATCAACTCGGAATCCCCTCAAAGACTTTACACTGTTAAGCACTCCATATCTTTTTACTACTAAATAAAAGCATATTTTTATTTAATCAAAAAACTCTATTTTTTATTTACATTTTATTTTCTACTTTTGGGTGTTTAAAATATTTCACTGTTGCAGTTCCATAGACAGTTGGCTTATTTCAGCGATCATGGTTTGGCGCATCATCACCTCCATTGTTGTTGCAGCTTAGATACAAATGTAACCATAAAGAATGTTCGGCGATTTATCACTTGCGAGCGGCTAACGGAAATTGCCTTAAATTATTTATTAATTTAAAATTAAGTTATAAAAATATTAAAATATTGCACCGGTATCCAAAACACATCTGTGTACATATTTTCTATATTAATCAGTCTATCAAGAAGTGAGTAAAAACTAGATTAAATGATTTCATCTTTAAATAATTGTAAAAAAGTAAAAATTAAATAAAATTCTCTATAATAATAGCCTAAGTCATGTGACTGTCATCAACAGTTCCGGAATGACCGCTTCTCTTTTTATATGCCAGGGGGGCAATTTGATACCCTTATGTTAGCCGAGTGCAGGTGATAAATCATCAAATATCGTTCCATCTCCATCATTTTATCTATATTATAATAGTCCAAGTCCCGTGACTTCCATAAACAATTACGCGCTCATATGAAAGCCGGCCATTTTTAATAAAAAATATTTTTTCGAATAAAACTACATAAAATTTGCCATGATCGCAAAGGATTCTTGCTACTTTTATGTTAGCCGGGAGCAAATTTCGCCAATAGCATTTTTTAACTCGCCAGTTAGCATGTTTTATTTTTCGCGTGATAAATGAAAACAATAATTTGATGTCGAAATTAAATGACTTGGTTTATGGTATTTTTCTTTTCTTTTTCTTTTCTTTTCTTTTCTTTTCTTTTCTTTTCATTTCTTTTTCCATTAACAAATAATAATAAGTGAGTAATTTTAAATGTTTTTGTTTTAAATTAAGTTATATATTTTAAATAAAATGAGTGAAAGGATTATATTTTAAATGAAATTAATGAAATACGAAAAAAATGCGACGGGAACAATGTTTGGCGATTTATCACCTGTGCCCGGCTAACATAGATACAGAGTTCTTGATTTCTCTATCAGAAATCAGAATCTTCCGATTTGGCGAAGGATTAAGCAGATTTGATTGCGTAGAAAAGTAACATAATGCGATGCTTATCATGCAAATAAGAGACTAAACTGGTCGCCAAGGGCGGCTAGTAAATAGTGGCCATTAGCTGCTCGTGATTGATTTTATTTCGAGCACTAAATGCATGGATGAATAAATTATTCTTTTCTTACCACTATTTATTAAAAGGAAGTTTTATTTTATTTATTGGTAAAACTTTTGCCATTAAGCAACTAAAAGGTTTCTTGTAAAAAATAATGATAAAAAAAGAATAAATTTTTTGTCCATGCATTTAGTGCCCCCAAAATAGCCAGTCACGAGCCACCACCGATAGTGGTAGCGGGTCTGTGGATAGTGGTAGCAAGTCTTCAAGCACTGGTCCCGCGGGCCACAGCGTGAAGTCTCTTGCTTATGTTATCCTGTTTGTGCGATTACATTTTCTGCATTAGAATTTGGAATAAAAAGGCATTCAGTTGCAGCCTTCGTGGATCTCAGTTTATACACCAGTACAAGAACTGCAAAAAGTGGGAATGCTACTGTTTATTTTATGAAAATATCTTCCTGCTCATATATTTGTTTTATTGTGAAAAATTTATAAATTTGAGCTGTAACTACTTTTTTAAATGGTATTGTATACTTATAGTATACAGGGTGTCCACTCTCAACGGTGTCCAGCGGTTAATTTCTAAGACGTTAGTCATAAAAATATAGTTCCATTTACAAAAATGCTTAAAATTTTAAAAGTCGTTTTGATCAATGAAAAAAGTCTTAAAAAGTTGCGAAATTCAAGTCTTTACACGGCCCTTCGGTCCTATAAGTGAAATTTAGTAAAACTTTTCTATTACACTGATAAGCAAGGTTCGTAAGTACCATGATATTTTTTAAAATATCAAAAATATCCGATATTTTGATATGTAACCGATATTTTCGATATATATCCGATGTTTTCAAAATGACCAACTTGCTGCTGATAATAAATATTTTCAAGGATAATATAAATTCGAAACTAAAACACATATTGCATTGAACATGAAAACTTAATAAAACAGTATTCTAAAAATGCATTTTTCTTTTCATTTAAAACAACTAATTGAAAACAGAAACAATTTGCTTTATACATACAAAATAAATAAATAAATAAATAAATAAATAAACTATAGGATTCAGTATCAAGTATCAAAAAAAATTTTACATTTTATAAAACAAAATTTTACATGCAAAATATTTTTTTAATTGAAAAATTAACGAAATAACTAATTAATTGAAAAATAGCGATATGATCTTGTCTTCTTTTTACCCGACTGCCAAGAAGGGTTATGTGTTTCACGCGTATCTGGGTATGTGGATTTCTTTATACCCTCGAACTCTAATCATCACAGACATCTATAGGCCTCATCAAAACAGCGTTTATAGATAGAAACTAACAATTAAACACAACTTAAAAGCGATCAATACAAGTAAATAAAAAATAGGTAAGTAATATAAAAAGTAGTTTGATATTGATGAGAAGTAATTAATTAGTTTTATTTTACTTTATTATATACGGATTTTTTTATTTTTTTAATTTAATTTTTACTTGTTTATTCCCCAAGTATAGTTTAAGCTCAACTAAAAGCAGATTATTTTTTTTAATGAAGCTATAAATAACTGATTGGACAATTCAACTTGCCATGGGTGTTCTGAATTAATTATATACACAATTGTTAGTTCTACATTTAAAAAGTCCTTCCGGCCAGTGCCGGGAGGAAGAGGTAGCTTTCATATTCCTTATTTTTTAAAAGCCAGCATATATTATTCAAACACACGGAGCTCAAATTAGTGGAACCCGATTATAGAAGATTAAATATTAATTTTTGTCAATATTGAATATGAATGAAAATTTCGCAAAATTAGTCAGCGTTATGATTTATATTTTGTCGCCAAATTCGGTGATATCCCGAATTATATTAATAATTATATTAACCCGAATTATCGGTGATAGGCCGCCATTTTAAAACAACACAATGGGTGCAACAAAGCTCACCAATGAACTTGGTCGAGACCTTAGTAATTCTTGTGCACATGCTCACTCATATCTAAATCGGTTGATATATACAAGTGCTGTTATAGGCAAAAAATCAGATTTTTCAAAATGTCACACACATTCGAAATTCAAACTGCTATATCTCGGCTTTTTTTTTAGATAAAGACAAAACAAAAAAATGATCCGGAATCTTGGTAACAAGCTGAAACACATAAGAAGAAAACCTTTTCAATTTCTAATTTTTTTGTACCTCATTTTAAATTTAAAAAAAAAAAAATTAATTTTTAAATGGCCGCCATTTTGAAACAAGATGACGGATGAAGTTAGCAAACGAACTCGGCCGAGAGATTGCTATGTACTATGCACATGCGTTGTTACATCCAAATCGGTTCATAAAAACGCATATTATCGCGTGACAAAAATAAGATCGTTTTAAAATGTCAGCCATGCTAGAAATTCAAAGTGCTATAACTCAGCCATTTTTTAAGATATAGACGAAACTAAAAATGCTCCAGAATCTTTGTATCAATCCCAAACACATAAGAAAAAAATCTTTTTCAATGTCTAATTTTTTTGTGCCTCATTTTAAATTTTAAATTTAAAAAAAATTTAAATGGCCGCCATTTTGAAACAAGATGGCGGATGAAGCTGGCCAACGAACTCGGTCGAGACATTGGTATTTACTATGTACACACGAAATTTTATCCAAATCGGTTCATAAATACGAGAATTACAGTATGACAAACATCAGATATATATATATATATATATATATATATATATATATATGGATATAGCCATAATATAATTACAAATCATCAACTATTCCTATTACAATAATTAATTTAATAAATTTAGCAGCAAATTATAACTCTAACATTATACAAAATACAGACGGAACCCTATACATGTAATATTAATTAAGCAAAATCCACCAATAGCCAGCACATTGCATACGATTAATCCATATTTACATATGAAAAACCACCAAAATATTTTTGAAAAAAAAATATATTAAAGACTTATGAAACAAGAAACCAGCCAAAAATTGTTGAACACTATATGTTGAAGACATATTGTTAACAGAGAATAGATCAAGTGGAAGGAAGGATGGAGCTGGAAGCTTATATAGCATTTCACTTCATCAGGGGTACATAAAACGCCAGTATAAGCAAAAGCAAAGTCGATTTCTGTACAAGAATCCAGCATAAGCTAAAAATAGATTCTTGATGCACCCAATCGACCACACACCATTAAAAAAGGCTTAAAAATCCCATGACAAGTAAATTTAATAATATAAAAAATTGAATCATAACAAGATCCTTAATAATAAACAATTTTAATTTAAAGAAACAATTAAATTCGAAGACATACCAAGATATAGAATTTCAAAGACCACTTTAAATCATGGACAAGTAGCAAATTAATCACACCAAATGTCCCGCCGATTTATTTTTACAGTTAAAAACGAATTCTTACGGTTGCGAAACTACATAGTGTTCCGAAAAAATACACAACGACAAATAAAAATAAAATGACATATCGTCATTATTATATAAATATTATTAGATGCATAAAAATATTCTATTATAAATTATTACTAAAAATATATAGAATAAAATTATTTAAATTTAAGCGTTTAATTACGTAGAGAAATATTAAAATATAATAAGTGAAATGGCAACAAACTAATTTAAACCTAAATAAATAATTATTTAGTGCTGCCATCTTGCGTAACAAATTAAAGAACACAGACAACTTGAAAAAATTTTTATAGTGCTGCCATCTGTTGTAATAATGTAAATTCCTAATGTAACAGTATAACTATTTCATCTAATCTTAAAACGCAAAAAGAACAAATTAATAAATCATATTTAAATATAGACAAAAATCGCTTATCATCAATTAGAATGTTTATAATTATTTATAATTATTTATTAAATATTAAATAGTAAGTAAATTAAGATTAATATCAGTCAAGCCACTCCAGATATATATATATGTATATATCAATTTTGAAAGGAGGGTGGTTTCGGGGCCTAGGAGTCATGATCGGTGAAAATATACCAAAATTTTTCGGAATCGTTTTCCTCCGAACGGCTGCAATAGGTAGCTTTTTGTAATGAAAGCAAGCTACCTAAAATAAAAGCTTCAAACATAGAGCTTGGGAAAGATATTTGATTTCTTTGGCCGAAAAAGTCACTGTCATAAACAACAGTTCTTTATGATCAGATTTGTAGGATATAATCTACAGAACAACAGTCGATAACAGTTCAAAATTTCATTTACACTTATTTTGACTGAAAATATCAAAAATATCTTGCACAGTGAGATTTTGAAAATAAATATCAAAGATAGTAAAATATACAAAATATCAAACATCTTGATATTTTGAAAATGAATATCAAATATTTGAAAATATCAAACAACCTGATATTATGAAAATAAAAATCAAATAAATGAAAATATCGAAAATATCAAATACCTTGATATTTTGAAAATAAATATCGGATATATATCCATTGATATATATATATATATATCAACGAACCCTTCTGATAAGTAAGACAAAAAAAAGTCCCATTTATAAAACCAAAACAATAAAACACTTAATAACACTAAAATTGACCTAATTATGAAAGATTGAATTGCATGACTTATGTCAATTTTTCCAGGGCTCGTTTCTAAATTTTTCTACATTTCCTACCAGTATTTCTAATAAAAAATCTTCTTGGTAGACTCCTTTAACATCTACAATAGAAGTCTACAATAAAGTTTATCGTTTTAAAATAGTGGTAGCAAAGTGGAAAATTTTAGGAACGCTGTGAGCCCTGATTTTCTTAATCTGAACTCCGAATACATATGAGTTGGGCCATGCTTTGAGTTAACGTTCACAAAGTGCATAAAGTATTAGAAGGATTTATTTTGCGTGTTCATTTCTGCATTGCACCCGAAGGGAGTCACTTCAAGCAAGATTTAAGATAACTTTAATTTTTATTAATTAACCCATAAATGCACGATTTTTTATTTTGTTTCGAAAAAATTATATATGATTCTCTAAAAGGTTTATTACACAGGGAAAATAATGCAAAAAAACAGAGATACATTTTTCATATAATACGTCAATCTTTTCTTCTGTTGCATATCTGCAACATAAGTAAAAACTACTGTTGTGTGGCTGTTTTACGCTAAAATATTGCAAATTAGTAACTATTTTAATAAGTATGTCTCCAAATACATTATTTTATATATTTATCGTATAAAGCTTAACCTTTAACCCGTTAATTCCCATGATAGAATACGTTCTAGAAATTACGTAGTCCAGAGAATCTGACTTTACACCAGAAGATTTCGATGGTTAGTTTCGCTTTATTTAAATACCGAAAGTCTGTTATTATTTAAAGCAAATATTGCTATTTTAATTTTCTGGTGTAAATTAGGTATATACGAATAAAAAAATCTATTAAATTCAAAACACTGTTGTTTGCATATATGAAAAGCGGCGCACTAAAGGGTTAACCCTTTATAAGAGGGTGGGAAGTATACGGCCCACTTAATTTAAATTACTAAATGCCACAATGGCACAAGAATTTTTAAAGAAAATTTTGCATTTGTAATGTACGCGAAGGAAAAGCTTTTACTTCTTTTGAAACAAATTTGTTCGTAAAACCTGGTGTCATTGAATCATTTCAAAATTTCAGAAACTGAAGTAATTTGCCCTAGAAAGGGATAAGTTCTAGATTAGATAATGTAATAGCATTTTAAAATACGCGTCATTTTGTAAAGAAATACGACTGTTGCTTTAAACAAGTCTGTCATTAAGCAAAAATTCAGTAAACTTTTTAATTATATTTGCAGTTCAAGTTGTATATTTTTCTTTAATATGTCAGAATGAAAATAGATTTCAAATTTATAGTTAAATATTAATTTTACTCTCAACTACTATTTTCTTATATCTAAAAACTATTTACATTTCTAGTCAATTTGTGAACCAAGAGTATTTCACCATGTACACTAACGGCGCCTGGTGCATGTAAAATCCGTCGTGGGTGCAAAGTCCTCCAAGTTACCTGTGAATTATACCTCTGGAGGTGCCTTGCCAGGTGAAGGTCTCGTCACCTGACCAAGGTTCTAAATTACGAGATCAACTTGAGTAGCAATACGCAGGTACCAATCAACAAGATCAAAATGTTAAGTAACCGGATTAACTACGTTCACAAAGCAGTATGCACAGTCGATAGGTTGAACGTCTAGGTGCTCGTCAGATTTATTGCCCGCTACGCGGCGATTAGGCGGCCACCGCCCCGATACCAGGTATCAAACCCGTTCAGCTTGGACGACCCTGCAGGTAGGGGCCTGGTCATCGGTTAGAAAGAAAGAAAGGACGACCCCGATTTCGCAGCAAAAAAATATGCTTCAACATTAAACATCTATTACTAGGCCAGTTTTAATCGTGCAAGAATGAGTCTTCTTTTGTCTTACTTCTTAGTGTAATAGGAATATTTTACTAAATCTAGCTTATAGGACTAAAGGACCGTATAAAAATATAAATTCTCTTTTTATTTCCTTTTTTTTTTAAAGAAATGCTTTTATTGACCCAAATCGCTTTTAAAATCGTTTTACCTCATTTAAAACAAATATTGTACACATATATACATTTGTAAATATATGTTTGAACTATATATATGGAACTAACGGTTTATGAATTAGCCATTGGACACCGTTGAGAGTGAACAACACCTCGTATATAATTTTTGTTTAGCTCATTAGTGGCGGTTAATTTTCGTCTTGAAAACCAAAAGCTCCGCCTACGGGCGTTACTGTTGCATGTTACAATATTTAACAAAAATATTTTCTCGCGTTTATGTTATAAATGAATTTATATAATAATGAAATTGTTTCTAGAAGTATTTATATGCATTCTACTCTAATTATAACTAGTCAGATGTGCCAATCCTAAAACTTGCATATTAATACTTCTGATACCCTATCTCATACATATTAATATTTCAAAATTCGCTATCACAGTGTCTGCATTAGTTCTTGAGATATGGCTATTTCTAAAATTGTGTAAATCCTGAATAATGAAGCATAGCAACGCCACCTTTTGGGTGATTTACACCAAAACCTAATCAGCAGCAGCTTATGTCAACGTCTAACTGAATCAAAAGTTTGTTGAAAATCTGTGCATTAGTTTTTGAGACAGAAAATCGTGAAAAATTCTGCACAGCAGCACCACCTGTTGGGAGATTTACACCAAAAAGTAATCAGCACCAATTTATATCAAGGACTAACTGAATCTGCAATATGATGAAAATTCTTTCATTAATTCTTGAAATACAGATATTGTTAAAATCATGAAAAATGCAGCATAGAAATGCCACCTGTTGGGCTATTTACACAAAATCTAATTAGCACCAAATTTATATTAAGGACTAACTGAATCTGAAGTTTTATGGAAAAATGCAGCATAGCAGCGCCACCTGTCGGGCGATTTTCACCAAAAGGTAATCAGCACCAAACTATATCAGGGACTAACTGACTCTGAAGTTTGATGAAAATCCGTGCATTAGTTCTTGAGATTGAGCTATTGCGGAATTCATAAATAATGCAGCATAGCAGTACCACCTGTAGAGCGATTTACAGCAAAAACTAGTCAGCTTCAACTTATATCAGGGACTAATTGAATCTAAAATTTTATTAAATGCCGTGCATTAATTCTTGAGATAGAGCGCTCACAAAATATGTGTCACATACAGACAGACAAAGTCGCAGGTAGACATTTTCTAAAAATAGTCAAATCGTGTTCAGGACATTCTAAAACGTATAAATCCGTCGAAAACCAGATTTTGGATTTTTCACGAATCCAATACTTTCTCCTTGTAAAGATAGAAGAAAGTAAAAATACTAATATTGTGTACGTATGTTTTTTGAGAATTAGTCAAACGCACAAATTGCAAAAGTACCGATCGAGGGAGGGATTAATTACACATGTTCAAAAGACATGAACTCTAGTTAGCCGTCAGTAATGTGTTACATTGAAAATTTATAAACAGTATGATTTCAGAAAAATTCTATCTTTAAAATGAGTTGTAATTCCACATTTATTATTTTCAAGAAATGGGTAAAATGATAACTATTCTACTAGTTAAAAAAAAATTCAAGGATTGATTGTATTTCAAATATAAACTGTTTTTCTACAGAGTTATTTAAACAGAGAAATTGAAATATTGTAAGGAAATTTTAACTTTAAATTTCCATCTGTAATATCTGTTTGCAATTTGACATTTAGGAAATTTTTGAATTATTCTCTGAAATAAATCACGGGGAAAGAGAATAATCACAGCATCATATATTATAGATACAAATTAGCCTTGAATGATAATTATTTTTAAAAGTGACTGTTAAAATATAAACGCTAAAACTAATAATAATTTTAACACACAAACCGCCGGCAATTTTATTCAAGTTTTAAAAAATGTATTTCTCAGCAGAATTTTTATTTAAAACTATTTAACTTATTTAATTAGCCTATTATTGTTTTGCACACATTTAACATATCTTATGAAGAAATTTCTGGTTCGAATCGACTATTATCAATATGGCATGATTCAAAATGACCCCTCATGGCGGTTAAACATTTAAATTATGATTAGCGCATATTTCCGTGTATAAGACTTTTCAGTGAAAAATCTTCCAATATTGGAAACCCTCATGTATATAAGCCGTTTCCAATAATGTATATAAGCCGATGTTAAAAAAGGTGACAGAAAATTCTGTGAACGAAAACAATACCCTCTTTTGTGCAGAGCTAATCGAGGTCGAAATGGACTGAATGTATGTCATATGTCGATGTAGCTGTGACAAATGGCGGTAATTTAAACAAGTTGGAAATTGAGTTGGCAAATGAGGTGCGTTCGTACTATAACTAGTTTTATAAATATTTTTTGCACCGCATCGTGTACTGAAAGTATATTTTAGTGCACTTCAATAAGTGCATATCCATTTCATTTTGTTCGAAAGGCTGTAACGTCATTAAAATGCACTTGAAATAATTTTTTTCCCATAGGCCGTCATGTAATGGAAACTTTTGACTGTCCCTGCAATCAAACTATGCATCCGATTTTCATAAAATTTGAAATGACTCGACAAAATTTTGCAACAATAATATGTTTAAAATTTGAGACCATTCGGTTGCGTAGTTTTTGCTCTGTTATATGCGGACAGACGGACAGACAAACGGACTGAACGACGACTATAGGTGCTACGTATTTATATAATTACGAACGCACCTAAAAAGCTGACATTGCCGCTATCTTTGAATGGATAAAAGAAGCTTGGCTTGAATTGCCACAGTAAATAATCGTCTGATCCTTCAAAAATGTCGCATCAGTAACGCGATGAATGAAACTGAGAATAATGGCATTTTTGAAGAAGATGACGATGTTGGTGAATCAAACATTGACGACATTCATCCTGATATACCAATGAAAGAAAGTGATTTTAAAGAATTGCTTGAAAGTTGTAATAATAAGTTCGATAGTGAATGAAGATTTGTAACTATTTTCATTCTAAAAGAATGTCAAAGTGAAAGACAAAGTATTTTTAGAAATTTATAAGTATTTTTTATGTTTTTTTAAATTTAACTTCTTTTTTTTATTTTAGAATATCAATTTTGGAAATTTTCTTATACTTGTGTTTAAGCCTACTTCAGAGCCAAAAAAGTGTCCAAAAGTCCTCGACTTATATACGGAAATATACGGTAATTGTTAGAATAAATTAAAAGTACAGTGAAACTTCCCTGTACGACCACCTCCAATAAGCGACCATCTCTCTGAACGACCATTTTTTTTTTCATGGAACGAAATTTATCCCCAGAGGCTCAATATTAATTTTATCTCTGTTCAGAGGCCACCCCAGTTGAACTCCCTTCATGAGCGACCCATTTCTTTGAAGAAAATGAAACAAATTCCGTCTTTCCCTGGTCGCTTGAAGAAGATTTTATTAAAAAATAATTCTGGAGTGCGCATTATTCGTCAAACTTCTAAACTAAGTTTAGAATTTTTATTTATTCCGGTAACTTTTAAGTGTTTAAACCCCTTTATGCCTTTTTAGGCAATAAATTTAGGCCCTGATGAGAAAGTAAGGATGACGAACAATAAACTCCCCTGTCCATTCTGTCAGAAAACTCTCATAGAAATAGATAAATTAATGAAATCGTCATAATTTGTTCCCGTCCAAAAAAATTGCATTTATTTACTGAACTTCGAAAATACTTGGAAATAAAGTTATAGACGATAAAACCGTAAAATCAAAGCAAACATCAATGTATTCATTTTTTAAACTCTGCACTAATTAACTTATGTAATTAATTTTAGTTTTCATACTTAAATTTTCATATTTTTTCCTAATGTGAAAAATAAATTTTAGTAACATTAATTGTTACCATTTTTCAACAATTAAAATCTAGATTTAAACATGACCTCCATTAAGAGACCACTTCTCGGAGCGACCAATTTTTATTGAAACGGAACGTGGTCGTTTTAAGGAGGTTTTACTGTAACAATTACTCATTTTATTCCACCACATATGTTACCATATAAGGTTCTTTGTCTTGATATTTATAATTATCTCACTCGCTGTCTGTTATGAACAACGAAGTTACTTGATACGGATCATAAACGTTTAAGGAGCACAGAATGTAGAATTTTTAAAAGTACTTTTATATAGAAACATTAATATTTTTCTGTTATATATTTTAGAACATTTTTTCACTATTTGAAACAAATCGCATATTCCATTTATTAAAAAAGTCGAGAATCGAAAGCATCTTAAGAAAAAATTAAGAAAACACACATCATTACATCTATAATCAAAAGTCGAGGTCACCATAGAATAATTTTCTCTGGAACGATTAATAAGAAACTATTACGTTTACACTATTTTCATCTTTATATACATACTAGCAAACCCCGCGGCTTTGCTCGCGTAATATTTGAAATATGCCAAGTGATATTTATATGTCTAATTTTTATTAAAAGGTACTAACTAAATTTTTATTTTATTAAAAGGTAATATTTTATTTTATTAAAAGGAACTTATTACTTTTAGGAATAATTAAAAAAATTACTATTTAAAACACAGTTTGATTAAACATCACTGTTACACTGCATAAGACAGAAATGAGACTTAAATTAATAAAACGAAATAAATCTAAATAAATAATAATTTAGAAAATATTTTGAAACTTTTATGCTTAATTAATACGCTCATTTCAGCATTCATTTGAAGTTTCGAATTTTTTAGAAACCGTCTTCTTACATCTTAAAATTAACCATCATGCCAAATTCCAAGTCCTACCACCTCTCTCAGCATAAAGGGCTATGTTGAAATAGGAACTGTCACCATTAATTTGCCAACATTAATTTTGAAATTGGTTTGTTATTTCCTAATATTCCACAGAAACGTAATTTGGAAAGCTTTTAAAGGCCTTTTTTAGAGCGTTTGTTGTTCCTGTGATGAACCCCAGGTGGTAGAATCATCGGCATAAAATACGATCAGAGACTGTTACCATTGATTCGCAACTATTACTTTTATATTTGGTTTATATCCCCTGAAATTGAGTAGAAATCGTAATTTAGGACTTTTTTAGAATGCTTTTCGCACCTCCCCTTCACTTCACCCTGTTTTAATTCGAATTTATTTTCGACAGTCCTTCGAGGGCATATATATTTTATAACTAACTACCATGCCATATTTAAAGTTTCTAGCCTTTTCAGTATCACAGAAATCGCAATTTAGAAAGTTTTTAGCTACTGCAACCCTTTGGTGGTAGTGGCACAGACATAAAATATAGCTTATGTTTGAACAGGTTCTATCACCAATAATTTGTCATCATTATTTTTTTAATCGGTTTGGTATTTGATAACATTACATAAAAATTGTAATTTATAACACTTTTCGCTCACTTCATCTTTTTAAATTTGAAATTTCCTTTCGACAGTTCTTAGAAAGCAGTTGCATCTTGTAAGTAAATGCCATGCCATACTTGAAAGTGTTAGACCCTTCAGTTATGCAAAAAACGCAAATTAGAACATGTTTTGCTTTTGCAACCCTCAGATGGTAGTGACAGCAACATAAAATATAACCTATGTTATAGCAGGGACTGTGACCATTGATTTGCAACCATTACTTTTGAAATAGCTTTGGAATTTCCTGAGATTGAGTAGAAATCGCAATTTAGAACGTTGTTAGAACGCTTTTCGCGCATTTTCACATCTTTTTAAATTTCCAATTTTTTTTAAACTGTTCTTAAAGATCATTTTTATGTAATAAATATGTTCCTGTCCTAATTTTAAGTTGCTAGCCCCTACCGATCACAAAAATCAAAATTTGGAACGCTTTTTTGCTCCTGCAACGTCTAGGTGATAGTGATGCCGACTTAAAATAGCGTCTATGTTTGAGCAGAGGCTGTCAATATCAATTTCCTACCATTACAGATATAAAATATAGCCTATATTGGAGCAAGATCTGTCACCATCATTTTTACACCATTATATTTGAAATCGGTTCAGTATTTCCTGAGATTGCTAGAAATCGCAATTTAGAACGTTTTTTACAACGCTTTTTGCACATTTTGACCCCCCTTTTAAATTTCGACTTTTTTAGGAAATGTCCTTAGAGATCATTGATATCTTATAACTAACTACCATTCTAAATTTCACGATTCAAGGCCCTTCCGTCACGCAAAAACCGCAATTTAGAATGCTTTTCTCCTGCACCCCCTTTAGGGTAGTGGCACCGACATAAAACATAGCCTATGTTGGAGCAAGGGTTTTCACCATCATTTTGACGCCATTATTTTTTTAATCGGTTTGGTATTTCCTGAAATTGTGTAGAAATCACCATTTAGAACGTTTTTTAGAACGCTTTTCGCGCATTTTCACTCCTTTTAAATTTAGAATTGTTTAAGAGCTGTTCTTAGAAATCCTTTATATCTAATAAGTAGATGATACTTCAAATTCCATATTTCTAGGCACTTCAGTAACACATAAATCGCATTTTTAGAACGTTTTTTGCTCCTACACCCCCTTTGGGGTAGTGGCACCGACTTAAAACATAGCCTATCTTGGAGCAAACGTTGTCACTATCATTTTGACGCCAATATTTTTAAAATCGGTTTGGTATTTCCTGAGATTATGTAGAAACTACCATTTAGAACGTTTTTTAGAACGCTTTTTGTGCATTTTCACCCCTTTTAAATTTCGAATTGTTTAAGAACTGTTCTTAGACATCATTTAAATCTTATAAGTAACATATATTCCAAATATCATATTTCTAGGCCCTTCAGTAACGCAAAAAATCGCATTTTTAGAACGTTTTTTGCTCCTGCAGCCCCTTGAGGGTAGTGGCACCGACATAAGATATAGCCTATGTTCTAAGTTGGACTAACACTATCATTTTGATACCATTACTTTTTAAATCGGTTTGGTATTTCCTGAGATTATGTAGAAACTACCATTTAGAACGTTTTTAGAACGCTTTTTGTGCATTTTCACCCCTTTTAAATTTCGAATTGTTTAAGAACTGTTCTTAGACATCATTTATATCTTATAAGTAACTAATATTCCAAATATCATATTTCTAGGCCCTTCAGTAACGCAAAAATCGCATTTTTAGAACGTTTTTTTGCTCCTGCACCCCCTTTGGGGTAGTGGCACCGACATAAGATATAGCCTATGTTCTAAGTTGGACTAACACTATCATTTTGATACCTTTACTTTTGGAATCGGTTCGGTAGTTCCTGAGCTTACCTCCGACAAATAAACAATTTTTTCCTCTTTATAATAGGAGTATAGATTTACAAAGTTTAAATCACAATACTGGGAGACGCAATACCCCATTTCATATTTATCTTTTTATGACAAAATTTCATACCATCGAATAATATCAAAACATTCTAAAATCTAAAGCAACCTATCATTGCGTTCTAATCAGAAAGTGTTCTGCAATTGAAAGTAGAAGTAGAAGTAGAAATTCATAGCGTCGCATCGCCGTCCGTCTGATTTCTTTTTTCTACACTATCACATATTAAAATTAACGCTTCAAACTGAACGAAACAGCTATAAATGATTTCCCTTAACCTATATTAATAAAACAAAGAGTTTGTGTGTCTCTGCCAGTTTTCTTTCCCGTCGACAATGCGTTAGTCAAAGTCGGTTAGTGTTGTCGCTTGAAGTGGCTATAATGTCAATACATTTTAGGTGGAAAATCCATTTTAATTTTACCTGTTATCCATTCGTGACCCTCGATTCTCAAACCGTCACTGTGTCAATACATTTAAGGGATGTGGTAGGAAAGCTGTTATACAAAGCTGTTTAGTATTTTCCTTTAAAATCGTCCTGGTTGGAAATATACATATCAGGTAAATTTATTTTTAATAGAAGCCGTTTAGTGTTATCATTTGAAACTCTCGCTACACTGAAACATTCTCGCTGGGGGGAATAATTAATTTCATATATTAAGTTCTCATCTCTTTTTATATTAATGCATTAGAATATGCCTTAATCTGGTGTAAAAAAAAATTAATACTGAAAAAAAAACATAAATTATAGACACTCTTTTTATATTAATTAACGCGTTAGAATATACCTTAATCTGCTGTAAAATAAAGTTTAATATTGCAATTAACATAAATTACTTTATAGCTTATCTTTATATATTTACTCATTAGAATAGGCTTTAATCTGCTCTAAAATAAAGTTTAATACTGGAAATAACATAAATTACTCTATAGCCACTTTTTTTATATTAACACATTAGAATATACCTTAATCTGCTATTAAAAAAAATTTAATACTGGAAAAAACATAAATTACTCTATAGCCACTCTTTGTATATTAACGCATTAGAATATTCCTTAATCTGAAGTAAAATAAAGTATAATACTGGAAATAACATAAATCTATAGTCACTCTTTTTATATTAACGTATTATAATATGCCTTAATCTGCTGTAAAATGAAGTTTAATAGTCGAAATAACATAAATTACTCTATAGCTCATCTTTATACATTTACTCCTTAGAATAGGCTTTAATCTGCTCTAAAATAAAGTTTAATACTGGAAATAACATAAATTACTCTATAGCCACTCTTTTTATATTAACGCATTATAATATGCCTTAATCTGCTCTAAAATAAAGGTTTAATACTGAAAATAACATACATTTTCTTTCAAAATTGCATTGCATATACATTATTGCGGTTTGTGAAAATTTATGGCGATAAAATGTTTCAACTGGTATTCCTCGATGTTTGTATAGACAGGTGCACTCATATTTTAACTTGGATATTATTTATCGTAAGAAAGACCATTTGTTTAATAGATACCTTTATTCAAGAGCTTTAATTAATCCAGCCTGATAAATACTGATACTTTATGACGCTAAACCTCATTACATATTAACCATTATCGGACGCTAGCTTTTTATACATGATGTTATTTTTATATTCTATCTGCACCACTGTATTTTAAAAGTACATTTCGTAGTACATTATTCTTTCAGTTCTTCAGAAGTGCGGAAGTTGTTGGCCCGATGTCACGTGGGAAGTGACATAGGACCGATAAGGGTTAAACTGCAGAACTTAGAATGCGGCATTTTAAAATACTTTTTGTTAGTTCGTAGAATTTTGATGGAACTTTAACCCTTTACAAGGCAGTGGGAAGTATTTATCCCACTTAAATCTAATTACCAAATGCCTTATTGGTACCAAAATATTTCAATAAAACTTTGCTTTTATAGTGTGTCTTATGAATAGCATTTAATTACCTTCAAATTTATTTGTTTTTAAATTCTGGTGACATTGTATCATTTCAACATTTTAGCAACATAATTAAAATGACTTATGAAGGGTTAATGAAAATTTTCAAGGCACACCTTAGGATCTCCTACTGCACACTAGTGGGTCGAGGCACACTGGTTGAGAACCACTGTACTAGACAATCCGAAACTTTCTGAAAATTTACGAAATATTTTTTTTCATATTCTTTTTCAGGTGTCAAAAATTCAAACAGAGTTTTTATTTTTCTGCAAATGCGATATATCTTTTATTATATTCAACGGGTGCCTTAAAAATAACATGAAACTTATCACTGAATTCACACAATGTATAAACATTTATATCACCACGCAAATAATAAAAATTAGAGAATGATTTTGGTGGCATGAAGTTTATTAAAACTTATCTGCAATTTTTAGGTTTGGTGTTATAAAAGTTTCGTGACTGCAGACGTGTACAATATACAGAGTGCTGGCACAGTTCCTAGTTTCGAGTTCCATTATTTTAAAATTGTAACCTTCACATCATTTAAAAACGGAAATTATGTGATTAAATAAACGAATAATACTATTTCGAAATAGCGGTATTCAAAAATAGGAACCGTAGAAACCTGGGGTAAATTGGTCATATCTGTGACTATATGTCATTAAAAAACGTTTAAAACCACTCAATGACACAAACTTTTATAGCAAAATGTGAAAACGTTATTAGATTCCTCGTATTCTAAAACAGAACACTTGCAAATTTTCTCTCTCGGTACTATAAATGCACTAGAAAAATGAATTTCAAAACTACTGAGTGAATAATTCAAAAACAATGAAACAAGTTATAATAAAATATTGCGCATAAAACTTATAGATAAATTTAATGTGAGAGCACTAAATTAACCGAAAAATAAACTTTAAATCTGCCATGTGAATATTTCACTAACAATCTTACATGTTATATAAAATGTTCCATAAAAAAGTAGATAAATTTAAAAATTATAAAATTTTCTTTAAAAGTTTTATGAATGTTTAAACTGATGTATTTTTAATACATATGCATCAGAAACTCATATATGCGTACATTTTAGGAATTTCTTTTATATCCAGAAATTCCGAAGAAAAATTTACACTTTGCGACCCGAAACGTCTATCATTAAATAAACCAAAAATTACTATTCAGATTTTCTGATGAGAATTCAGAAGTTCTCGATAAAATAGCAATGTCTGAAATGCATGCTTCGGATCACGGTTGCCAGTTTGGCCTCCAATTTTAATCCAAAATTTCAAATTAATACAGGAAATTTTGAAGGAGGAATTTTTATTTTATATGATCGCTAAAGCTCTCTCTCATTAAATAAAGCATAAAATACTATTCTTTATTTCTGGTATCAGCTCGAAATATCTAATTAAAAATGGTGGCCAAACTTAAGAGTTAAGCATTTTTATGACACATATTACACATCTTTGAGCATTATTATGTCACACATTTCTACATTACACATCTTTATTCGGAAATGTGTAAACTTACTTCATTTTTATAAATGTTTAACAATGCTTAAAGTAAAAGTCTTATGAATGTACATTTTATTTCTCTAGACACTAAAAATACGCTCTGGATGTATTTCTAAGAATTATATGAAATAAATACTAAATACGTTTATTCTACAAAAATATACATATTTGTTTCTGATTTCGTAAGGGTAAATCGTATCTCCGGAGATAAAAGGGAATTGAAATTCCCAGAATATTTCGTGCAGAAGTGAAAGAGAAATGCCTCAAAATAAACATTTGTGAACAGTTTTTTTTTAATACCACGTTTTTTTTTCAAACAAAGTCGTTCGTTTTAGATTTTTTCTGCCAGCTTTGTAAAAACGCAGCCTAAAGCTTATTTCTATCGCAAATAATGTAGAAACTTATCACGAAAATTTTCCTAGGGAATACTGGTATTGAAGAAACTAATCATTTGGGAGTTCTGTTTATTGTAATCAGAAAGATAGAAATTCTCCATTGTTAGTTATTCCGAAATCTTTAATAAAAGAAAACAAGTGGAAAATTGTACGTCAAACGTAGCCAATGAGGTGCGTTCGTACTATAACTAGTTTTATAAATATTCAGATCTTGGCGCAATAGCTGTTGCACTCTTACGTAAAAATGCATGAATACAAAATTTATTACGATTCTATATATATTAAACTCACAAGGGAACCACTTTTGGTGTTGCTCGCACCTAGCATCGAGACCTAGTGCGTTTTGTAGCCCTATACATAAAAGTTAGAGAACCGAAAAAATTTCTCTGTTAAAATCATATTTTATATACTTTTTTATACTTTTAATTTTTCATTATTACATATTTATTTGTTTATTTCACGCCAAAAGTGAGTTAAGTCGGCAAATAGGGCGCTACAATTTTTCCGCCCTCTTTATCCAAAGAGAAAATGTACAAAACATATTACTAGAATTATATCAGATTGCGATTTTTTTTTTTTTTTTTTTTTTTTATATATAATTAATAGCATAAGAAACAAATATTAGATTTTTTATTTTTTTTCTATGCAGACGATAAATATATAAGTGATAAATATAATTCTATAAAAGCTTCGAAGATCATTGAAAACTATTCTTTTAGTGAAATACAAAATAAACAAATTATTTTCTTTTGAAATCGAATGAAATAAAGTTTCGAATGTTTAAAATGAAATGTTGCTGTATTAAAGGGTCCTTCGGTAAAAGTAATCATAAAGTAAATTAATATTTTTACACAATTTAAAAAAATTACTGTGGCGAAATAGATCGGTTGTTGTTGTTGTTGTTGTTGTATTTATGACGGCCAATTATCTGCACGAGGGATATAGGCCCAGGGGGGAGTGCCCTTCGTGGGGGTCTTTCTAAGGGAACCTAACCCGTATTAACGCTTGGAAATCCAAGGTTCGAAGAAAACCACGAAAACTCCGAACAATTAGGCCGACGGGCGCGATTGGGTTCGAACCCAGCACCTCCCGTCTACCAGCTTCGAGAGCAGAACCTCTCAGCCACTGGTGGGGCGCGAAATAGATCGGACATTGCAATTTCTAGCTATTACAAATTCAGCTATGACATTTGGCTAGGGTTGCCGGGAAAGCTCTACTTTTGAAAATAAACGTTAACAGTTTCCCCGCCAAAAATATGAATATAAAGTTACAATTTTTCAAAATCAAGTTCGTGGGTTTTTGAAGGAATTTTCAAACTTTTTTCAATATTTTATACTTATTATTGACTAATTTTTATTTTTAAATGCTTTTCTTTAAAAAAATTCAATGTTAATAGTCCGATAAGTGGTCTCGAAAATTGCATTTTCAGAAAGTTACGCTGCTGTATAATCAAGAAATAGTATTTTAACAGAAAAATTTTATCGATTCTCAAACTTCATAATATAGGGCTTTAAAATGCACCAGGTCTCAATGCTAGGTGCGAGCAACACCAAAAGTGGTTCCCTTGTCAGTAACACGAAAATAATACGATTCCATCTTAAATAGAACGTGATCACCATGGCAACCTAGAATCATTACAGATCACTGGATATCATTGAATTCAATACATAGGATAGATTTAATAGAATGAAGAAAACTTTCATTAATATTTTTTTAAGTTTTGGTTCGATTTTCATAAAATTTGAAATGACTCGACACAATTCTGCAACAATTATAGATATTAAATTTCAGACCATAGGCAAACAGACGGACGGACCAGACAACGTCTATATGTGCTACGTATTTATATAATTACGAACGCACCTAAAAATATATTAAAGAAGCGTATTGTGAAGAGTATATAGGAAGGAGAGTATGTCCACCGAATAATGAAGTGATAATGCATCATTTATGGCATATAATTAATTGTAGTGAAAGATATACCTTGATTATTATTTTGGGATGTTGTAAGTATCTTTGGAAATATTCTGAAATTTAAAATATTAAGATTTGTTGAAAGAAATATTGTAAATATTAAACATAATTATAAAATATGAAAATATTTTAAATATTAAACATGATTTAACAGTAAATAACTTGAATGTTTCATTAGAAAAATTTTTGAATTTTTAATTAGCTGCTTTTAAATTAATCATTGAATGACGAAATTCTATATTGCATAAGTTATTCTTATTTCTTTGAGGCGATAGATGGTGCTGTCAGTCTAACCTATTCAATGAAGTGAAAGAATTTTAAGTTTGTAATTTACAACCAATTATGCTTGCTTTTTATCAAAAATTAACCTAAAAATACCGGGTAGAGAATTTATTTTTACTTTTTTTTTTTTGATAAAATAACAATATTTATTTTTATTTATTTATTTATTTTTTTTTTAAATAACAAAACGACCATTAAAAGCTGTCATGAATTTTATTTTTATCTGTTTCATTCTCTAAAATCCGAAATTTGAAACTTGATGCAGCTAACAATTTATAATATACATTTTTATTACTTGAATTTTATTTTACAATTTTATACATTTTTTAAATATTAAACCTGGATATCAAGGTAATTTCTTTTATAGTTCTTATACGGATATTTTTCTTTCCTTCCGTTTTATTTTTTTCGCAAATGAATGACAAACTTTTCTTTCTGACGCACAAACATATATAGTCTTGATAATGATCAGAAAATATAACGAAAATAGTAGATTAGCTCAATTTATTTAATTGATAATTACATGCAAAATATTTTAGCTTAAATATTTTAAATACAAAATCGTTATTTTTTAAAAATATTATTGAATGTTAAATTTTATTTAATTATAAAGCATTCAAATAATAATAATAATAATAATAAAATAAAAATCCTATAACTTCTCTTCCTAATAAAATGTCATAATTGAAATGAATTATCGGCAAAAATATTACACATTTTGCCAAGCTTGGGTTCGAACATGCGTGCTCCACAAAAATTCAGAGCTTTAAACTGCTGCGTTAAGCAGCTACGCTAGGAGGAACTCTTTTTTCTACCTTCGAAATAGAAGAGGTTCGAAAAACAGTTGACGCATACGCTAATGTCTCGAATTTGAGCTCTTACAGAATCTATCTGACTACCAGACTATCTCATCTTACAGAAATATTATTTCATTTTAATGTTTATGATAGAGGAAAAGGTCCAAATACCGGCTACCACTTTTGTTTTCAATCTAGATCATATAATTTTCAAAATTAATAAAATAAAAAGTGACAGCAGGGTACCTTGACACATCTTACACCTGTTTAGAGGGGAAAAAAATCAATTTAAAAGGCGTTTTCTGTTTATAAGAAGCAAAATTCCGAAAGTCTTCAAATTTTGAGTTTTTAAAATGGGGTCTAAATACCGGCTACCTAAGTTTTTTTCCAAATGATCACACAAATAGAGCTAATGACAATTATTAAGCAATAAGAATATTATTTTAATAAATTGTATTTATTAATAACATTTCTTATGCACAGAAAAAATACGCAATTTTTAATAAATATGTATTTTTGCCCAATTTCTAAAATTCTTTTCGACTACCTCTCACAGTCTTCTTCCCATTATGTTTCTAATTTTGTTTTTTAACGTGTAAAACAAAAAAAAAAAAGCTTACTGATTGAAATGAGAATTATTTTATCTCAAAAAATCAAAAGCATAATATCATTCTCTTCGTCGGTATAGTCCCTATCAAACCACATATCGCATTCTTAACATTGAACCCAGAGTCCCCTCCCCCATTCTTGTCCACTGAGAAAGCACCCATGCAGAAGACACAAATTTATCATCTTCCTCTATTGGATATTTTCCCTTTTCACTTTTTTAGCCCTCTCGCTGCGTAATTGTTTTATCAAAATAGCTTCAAAAATTGCTTATTTAACCCCTTCGCGACGAGCGTCTTTTAAGAATTTTTATTCTTTTGTCACCGGTTTTTCAAAACAAAAGTTTTTGTCTAATTTAACCGGGAAAATGCTCCGATTAAATAAGGCATAATCTACAATAAAAAAATAACTGGTGGGAATAATCAAAGAGGGTTAATTAGACGGAAAAAAATGCATCCCCGAGGAAATCTCGGGTTGCGCAAATTTTGCTACTTTTACGATACCCAAGGAAATCTCGGGTTGCGCAGCGAGAGTGTTAAAATCACATTTCTGCCTCTTTCGCTGGTTTACTCCGTCATTTTTTTTCTTTCTCTTCACATTTATTACAGGCAATTTTGTAATGTCCAACAGCTCTTTTTTGGAAAGTGATCCGATAACCAGTGTCGGTCCTGAAGAAGGCCATGGTTGCTTTTTTCATATTGCGAAATGGGAAGGGGACTATTTCTGAATCATTTAAATTAATTTATTAATTATGGAACTATTTAAATTATTTTATTTTCCTCCCCTTCGAGCAGAGCAACCGAGAGAGGTCCAAATGCCGGCTAGCCGGTATTTAGACCATTCTAGGTAGCCGGTAATCGGACCACTGCTATGTTTAAGTTAAAACCGGTATTACTCATTCATATAATAAAATACCAATACTGTGCGCGTGGCAATTGAGAGCTAAATATGTCTAGAAAATAACTTAATCAACAATTCAAGCCAATATACAATCAGTATATTTAAAAAAAATGAGAAACACATATCTGAAAAACTTTTGATGTACCAGATTACGTAGATTCGACACTTTTGCATTTGCTATTTGTAAATGACACAGACTTCAGCGACATACTTTTCGCAACTTTCTTCTCTCAATTAAAGTTACAAACTCTGCCTATCACCGCAAGGCTGCGCTGCGCTCAGTTCTCAGAACACCTTAGTAGCCGGTATTTGGACCTTCTCCTCTACCTTAATTTTTCAAAGAAGCAGCTACAACTTAACATGCTAGTTTCCCAATCTTTGTGTGTAACTATTGGCAATTCATAAAACGGATAACTTTGAGCCTCAAATCACTGTGTTTATCTTCTGTTTGTAATACGACCAAAACAATATGACACCCCAGAAATAAACCGTATCTAACTCTTAATATCGAAACAATAAATTTTTGAATTGTTAATAATGCTGAAAGAGCCAAATAATATTAACGTTTGGAAAGAAAGAAAAGCTTGTTTACAGCAAGATCGAATAGTAGAGCCGGCGAACCAAAACAACGCCTACCAATGGAGTTATGAATAAAGAGTACCAGTAGCGAGTGAAGTAACTGAGGAGGTTGTCACAAGATGGCGGCTGCTTTTTTAAAATCGGATCTACTGTTTCAAACTACCGCCGGGGCAAACCTCCCTCCAGTAAAATTGAATAGAAAATTTCGTCTTATTTAAGCGTCCTATTCATGGAATTTTTTTCTCAAAAATATCATAAAAATTTCTATTTGTTTTTACTGATGTCAGTATACCTTTTAAAACTGTCAGTTTGTTTCCCTGGTGGTCACAATATGGCGGAAACGCAAGACCTAACTACTGCCAACATAAACTCCTACCAGTAAAAATAAAGATCTGTTTCTACCATTTTTTATGACTGAAATTCTGTAATAATGAGGCGTTTAAATAAGTTGAAGATTTCTATATAAATCTACTGATGGAAGTTTCCACCGGCGGTAAACAACGTCTGCGATAGCGGTTGCAGTTGAAGCTTCACTATTTTAAGGATATGTCAGTTCTTCTTTATTCATAGTTCCATGCTTTTACCTGTGATGTGATAGTTCAACTGAGCGAGAGCGAGCATCTTAGTGAATGTGCAGCGCGTTACTCCAAAGGTAGACTTGTACTTATATACTGCGCATGCGCAACTGTAGAATTTTCATTTAAAAGTACGGCTAATTAAAAAAATATTTGAACAAACGAATGGACGATAACAAATCTGTGGCCAAATACGTTTCATTTGAAAAAAAGATTGGTGTAATTTGATCCAGCAGTTTCTTCTCACGGACTGTCGAAAGTGAACGCTTAGCGTTTTAAATATATAGATATTGAATGTTTTTATTTTCCTCAAATGAAAGCCCGTGATAAACCTCCATAATTCCGAGAAAGTAGTTTAATGTTAGTTAATTACATCTTAAACATACTTCGGTAGATTTTTTTTTTCTCGAGGTAATGGGAAAATCTTTCTATGAAATAGTTAATATGTGTTGATGAGTTAATTTTTAGTTAATCTGTGTTGATTTGTTAATTTTATCTGTATTAGTTAATCTGTGTCGAATATTTAATTTTGTGTCTATATATTTATTAGACAAAGAAAGGAGTTACATTTTTTATTATAATTAAATACTATTTTTATTATAATTTTCTTTTTATTCTTACAGGTAAATTTTTTATTTAACAAAAAATGATAATTCTACGTAGTCAGGTAATGTTTAGTCAGATATTACATCATTTTCATTCCAGGACAATTATTCAATTCCACCAAACGATAAGTGAATAAGACAGGGACTGTGACCCAACCAAAATCCCCGGGTACATTGGTACTTGATTAGACGAAATTTAGACCCGGAGGCGGCAGCACACACAATCACCTCATCGAGTCCACGGCTGAAATTTCAGAATTAGTTAAAACTCGATTCGCATATTAAAACGCAATCGGTCTGCCACGTCGTATCTTGGTGGAAAACACCTGAACACACCATTTTTAGTGGTTGACTCGTCGGTTTATCATTGTGTTTTCCTGCACCTAAAGGTATGAAAACATGGAGGACTGGGAGCAAGGAAAATCAATGGTAAACCTACGAGTCAACTACCGAAATCGGGTTTTCAGGTGTTTTCCACTAAGAAATGACTTGGCAGACCGATTGCGTTTTAATATGCGAATCGAGTTTTAACTAATTCTGAAACATCAGCCGTGAACTAGATGAGATAATTGTCTGTGCTTCCGTCTCCCGGTCTAACAAGGAAGGTCTCCATACGGTCATACTCAGAAAAATATGAAAAAATTACAGAATGTTCTTCTCATATGGATATATATGTTTATAAAAAAAATTTCGGCGGAACCTCGTTAGAGCGATTGTAAAAAAAAAAAAAAAAAAAAAAAAAAAAAAAAAAAAAAAAAAAAAAAAAAAAAAAAAAATGTTCGTTTATTTGGCAATTTATCACTGGTTGGCGGTGAAATAAATTTTTCTATTTAAAGAAAAAACCTTTTATGGTGAATTTGTTTAATTTTAAAAACTTTAGTAATTTTTTGTTTGTTTCGACTATAATTTTGTGATATATATTTATATGAATTTATAATAAAATTTATGATTCATAATAAAAAAAAATTTTAATGAAATTTAACTAACATATTTCACTATTTAAAATAAAATTTAAATTGATTTAAATTGTTTCAAAGCCAAAAATAGGTCTGATTGAGCATTGTCCATTTGATTTTGTTGCTATGGAAACAACGAGTTCTTTGTTATGGAAATGTATAACGGCAGAATTCTACATGGTGGACTTTATTTTTGAACAGCAAAATTTATATAAAATTTAAAAAATCTTGGACTGGTCGATAAAGCAATGGCAAAATTTCATTCAAATCGGTAATAAACAGAAAAAAAATGGGAGTTATTTATTATTTTATAGAATAAATTAACATTGCTGCAAATGTAATAAACTCATAAGTAAATCGTATTTGCAACTTGAAAAACAAAAGATAAACAAATTAAATAATTAAAAATCAAATGTAAGCTGGCTATAACTTAAAATATATATTTGGATCGTACAAAACCTCGAAAATATTTTTTCAGTGACAAAATTAAATAACTAATACAACAAGCAACATGGATGAGTAATAAAATACATATATATATAATAAACCCTTCCACTGATTAAGTTTAAATTCATAAAAAACCGAGAATTCTAAAAAAAAAAAATAATTCAGAAGCAATTTTCAGATGGATTAAAATCGTTTGCTTTTGGCGAGGAAAAGTCCTGCTCGCCAAATCGTGTGTCGTTTTCGCATTTTCGCGACAAATATTCGAAAGTATTTTATTTTTTTACAGACTTTGTAATGGAATTCCGCCGCTAAATTTAACTTATCCTTTGTTACATACATGGGTAGTTTCACTAGCATTTTTTTTTCAACATATTCTGAGTATGCCCAGTAAGGAGAAATTCTTTGTAAGTAGTCTAGTACTCTGAGGACTGCATTAGTTCTTGAGATAGAGCGATTGCGGAAATCGTGAAAATGCAGCATAGCATAGCAGAGTCACATGTGGGGCGATTTGCACGGAAAACTAATCAGCACCAATTTATATCAAGGTATTACTGTATCTAAGGTTTTTTTTTTTTTTTTTAATTATTCCGTGCATTAGTTCTTGAGATAGAGCGCCCACAAAATTTGTGCCACATACAGACAGACAGACTCACAGACAAACACTTTCTAAAAATAGTCAAATCGTGTTCAAGACCTTATAAAAAGTATAAATCCGTCGAAAAACGGAAGTCAATTTTTTTCACGAATCCAATGTTTTCTTCTTGTAAAGATAGAAGAAAGTAAAAATATGGTTATAGATAAAATTATCACATATCTTTTGAACCAGATAAATAATGATAATAATAATCAATAATGGCCTATATATAATGATAATAATAATCAATAATGGCCTATATATATGCACTCTCTAAAGTAAAAATTAATGTAAAATATAAAATTCCCGAAAACTTTTTGCTCTTTTGCCTAAATAAGACTTTGTACTAATGTATAACCAAACCAATCATAAAAGTTTTGTGAACTTTTTTAATTGACTATCGTCTAGAGACGGCAAAAATAAGTTTTTAAGGATATATTTCTAAGGGTTAGATCAAAAGAATACTGAAGGCTTTTATTCAGCAAAAGAACACGCACTTTCGTTTCTGATGTCTTCAGGGGTAAATCCTCGTTCCGGAGATTAAAGAGAATAGAAATTTCCGAAATATTTTGTGCAGAAGTGAAGGCGAAATGCCCCAGAATAAACTCTTATTGTACTCAGAAAGACGGAAAATCTTTATTGTCAGTTATTCAGAAAATGTTAATAAAAGGAAATGTTATTTTCTGAAAGTTAACGTGCGAGGAGAGGGAAAGAAAATATATAAAATGGTATACTTTTTTATAACATATTGAAAGATGTATTCCAAATTTATATTCCGTGCTATTATAATTAATATGTTATGCGAGTCTGATTTTATAATTTCAGGGAAATTCTGAAATATTAAAAAGTGTATATTTTATAAATGTTCTACCTATACCTTAGAATAGAAACGTGTGTGAAACGAAATTTTTTCCCGGTTTCTATAGCATTCCATCTTAACAACTGTTATTGCTTTTTTAGTGTCATAAGAACATTTTAAAATACACTTTTCAAAAAAATTAGGGGAGCAAGCATAAAAGTGAAGAGGACAATGCGAGACAGTCATGCATGGGAATAAAATGGATAGTACAGTCGTAGAAAAAAAAAGTAAACACCTTCTACTAACTCCTCAACAAACTATCGTAGAAGAAAGTTACTGGTACCGAACGATTGGAAATAAAGTCTACTTTTTAATGATGTATATAAAAATTGCTTTGGGGGTCATCTACATATTAAAACGAACCCAAACATAATTTTTTTCAATGGCAATACCCAATTTTAACAAGATATTTCAAATCTTCGGTTCAAAATATGTCGACACCTAATTCCAAGTCATTTGAATGATAAGTTTTCGAATTATAAACATTCAAAATTTAGAGCTTCTAATGTTAAATTACATTTTCATATTTTTATTAATATCTCCTGAAGTTGTATTCCTAATGTGCTATTTTTTTGTGTATCAATAATACTAAAATACCCAAACATAAATACGTTGAATTTGCAATTTTTATAATATTATTATATGAATTATAAATTATGAAATTAATCTTCGAAAAAATTATGAATTGCAACCTACAATTTTTTTGATGGATTTAGATTTATTAAGTCCTGCTTTATGGAAATCCAAAATTTCATATTTTTCTTCCAAGTAGTTTTGAAATTATGCTTAAATAAACGGTCAAGTGCGAGTATTACTCGCGCACAAAGGGTTCCGTAGAATAAGTATATGAATTTGTAATTGTATTATAAAGAAAAAACCGTTTCTAAAAGAATACTAAGACTTTGTAAAAAACTATACAATGTAGGGTTGGGTATAACAGTATATATTAGAAAAGTGTAAATGGATATATCATGAAAGTTCAAAGAGATATGGAACCTAAATAATATTATATATAGCTATTCCGTATAACTAATTTTTTAATATTATCCTAATCTGTTTATGATGAACTTAATTCGGTACTGACAATAAAAGCAGTGCATATTTAAACTTCATTTGGCATTTCATAAAACTAAATTCAGCCTAGAAATAACATTTATTTCTACAGTGTAGCTAAAACAAAACCTTTGTTCAAAGTTTAAATTTGGCATTGTGCTAAGCGCGCTTCGAAAGGAGGTCGCAAAGTTGCAACGCCGCCTTGGTCAGTGCCGCGTTTTTCCAGATAGGTTTTTAATTAACTTTTAAAGTCAGCCGAGGCGTATTAAGAGATTCACTCAATGCAAACTAGTCGCGAATCCCACAGTATTTATGTGATTCATTCTAATTAAACCTTTCGAGGGCGGCGTCCTTGGACACATAATTTTTATTCCAAAACAGACAAACGGCACCAAGAATATTTAATTAAAAATTTCCTTTTATCATGTACGTGAAAATAAGCAAGTTCGTATTTTCTAATAAATTCGTTTATAAATTCTGGTGTAATTCCATTATTTCATAAGTTTATAAACAGAATTACTCCGCGTCGGAAAGGGTAAAGTGGTCGCAAGACTCTTAAAGTTTCAAAATTTTAGAAATTTTAATTTTTTTAGATGTTAAACTTCTATCTTTTCTGAACATTTTGATATAATTGTTTCCTTGAAATTCCCATTAGAACAGAAGTTATGGCTTTTAGAATTATACTCGCTCAATAGCTGAAGCGGCATTTCCGAAACTTTGAAATCATTTTTCTCCAAATGTCGTTTTTTGGGCATAACGCGAAGGATACCTCAAAAACTTCTGAATATTTTTTCATGAAATTTTCAAAACATACATTCCATGTTAGTCTGTATAAACTGAACCGAAAATTTCCTTTTTATTGTTCAGAAAAATATTTTTTTAGATGATTATAATGTTGAAAGCGCAAATACACATGAAATGAGATCTTCGAATACTTTAAGCATTTGGAATATGACCCCTCAAAGCCAAGCAGAACTCATTTGTTTTCAGCGCAGAAAAGTGGCATAAGTCATGCATTTTTAAAGTTTCATAACTCGCACAATTTTAGTGACATATGAATGGGACTTTTTTTGTCTTACTTGTCAGTGTAATAGGAAAATTTTACTAAATATAACTTATAGGACCGGGGGGACCGTATAAAAATTTAAATTTCGTAATTTTTTAAGAAATGTTTTTATTGAACCAAATCGCTTTAAAAATATTTCTTTATCTGATTTAAAGCATTTTTCTAATTGGAACTATATGTCTATGACTAACGGTTTAGGAATTAGCCAAAGGACACCCTGTATATTAGTGCTGAGTTATTGCAAAATAGATGTGTGAAATTTATAGTAGTTTATAGTGTCATCGTTTAATATAGTTTGTAAAATAAAAATCGATAAAATTTTGGTAAGTTTTGAATTTAATATTTAATTTTGCTCTCTGGTTAATCTGTAACAACAATTTTGGGGGGAAATATTATTTTTTTCTATAATCGTAAAAAGTAGGTTAAACTTTCATAAATTTAGTAATATTGTACAGCTTTCAATATCAGAATTAGACTATCATTATAGTTTTTATCGTAAGTGGTAATAACATAATAAATGCTTATTAATATTTTTTCTGAAACTTTTATTAATTTTAAAACAAAACCACGATATATTTATTGTTTTACATACCTACGAATTATATATATATATTTTTTTTTAAATCGCAGATAAGTTAGATAAACACATTTCGAAACAGAAATATTCATTAATAAATAAAGCCCCACCAGTGGTTGAGAGGTTCTGCTCTCGAAGCTGGTAGACGGGAGGTGCTGGGCTCGAACCCAATCGCGCCCGTCGGCCTAATCGTTCGGAGTTTTCGTGGTTTTCTTCTAACCGTGGATTCCCATGCGTTAATACGGATTAGGTTTCCTTGGAAAGACCTTCACGGAAGGCACTACCCCTCGGGCCTATATCCCTTGTGTAGATAATTGGCCGTCAAAAGTCAACCCAACCCAACTCATTAATAAATAAAAATAAATAAATATAACGTGAAACAATGCACATTTTATTAAATATTCTTTTTATTATTTCACTTGAAAAAAAGCCGTAGGTTGTCAAGTCAATTACTATAAAAAATTAGTCAAAATGTATCTCGGGGAGCGGGAAAAGATATTATCTGATCATAAAAAACGATTATTTTCAATAATAAAATCTTCTAAAACAAAACTACTTACAGACACTTATCAATATTAAAATTAATTTTAGTAACAAGCTGAATATATATATATATATATATATATATATATATACATACGTATCGATGAAATTCGATAAATATGTGCTGTCCTATATACAAGACGATGGTAAAATATTAGTTAAGAACTTAAGTTTCCACATCAGTCAGACGGCAAATTCCTCTGTCTAAGGTTAAACTTACGGGCTTGGAATACACCCGTATTTTTCACATTAAACATCGGACTTTTTTTTTTTTTTTTTTTTTTTTTTAATATTCTGTATGCACATCTTAAAGAACGTTTCTTTCCTTTTTATTTAATAATATATTTCATAAATAGAGACTTAATTTTATATTTCCAGACTTAAAATGTAAGTGATTCTGACGAGTTGTAAATAAGATTTTAACTATTAAAATAAAACTATGCATTTTAGAAATATTTTGTTGAATAAAAAAGAAAGAATTATATTTCTAGAAGAGCATAGAGAAAAAAAAAGAAGGTAAAAACTTTAATTTTCCCAGGAGAAATTTCAACAATACGGATGCATTTTAATCCCATATGTTTAAAATTAGAGAGAAATTTACGATTTGACTCATAACAAATCTTAATTAATAATCGTTTTAGAATTTACGCGAATTCTATGCATAACACAAACAGCTAACTATATTTAACTTCATTTTAAGTGAATAGATGGCAGCACCAACAGATAAGAAGAGAAAGAGCAAGGATCTGTTTCTAAATTTAGATTTCAGAGTCTGCTATTTTGGGGATAATTTCATTGCCAATAACCCCGGGTCTATTTTTAAAAAACACGTGACAGCATGTTTTTATTTTGTTAGACTGACAATTACGTTCCAAACATTTCCTTTTAAAATTTATTTTTCAGGGGGTAACAATTATAATGGAAATTTATATTTTCGACAGTGAAAGTTTCCTGCTTATAACTTTTAGCTGTACTCCTGCTTATAAATTATTCTATATTTTTGCACAAAATAAGTGTATAGGTTTTTGTACCGCTGTACATTTTGAAACTGTTCTGAAAGCATATAATATTAAGCATTTGCTTCATAAAAATATAAATATGAATTATTAAAATATAATTTATATTTAATATTCATTAAAAGATTCTTTAAAACATAAATGAACAGCAATATTATTTTTATTTAATGGCAATTTTTACGATATTTTTGTAACCACTGTTTCGGAATAGTAAACTTTTCTTTATTTTATCGCAGAAATTTTACGAGTAAATAAAACAAATTTTGCTGTTCGGAAATAGTGGTGATTAAAAGCGTAAAATTTAGCCGTTATGATTTTAAATACAGAGTGAGTCCCAATAGATTAAGTAGTTGTAACCAGAATATTTTAATAATAATATTGACCGTATTGAATCGCAGAAGCCTGTGATTAAATGAGACGAAGCTTACTATTAATATGTAATTGAAGAGTTTAGTGGAAGAACATGTTAAGTAACAAGAATTACATTTGAAGAAATTTGATGCGAAAGTTTTTGTTGTCAATTTTAATGATTTATTTTCTGTTTGATACCATGTGTTTAAAATATTAACAGGTGTGGTACCAAACTCTATCGAAAAAACTTATTCACATTTATTTTTTAAATATTAAAAAATATTAATACTATTCGCATTATTAAATATTAAAACATTAAATATTAATGAGTAATGTCTTAAATCTTCAAAGCTAAATAGAACTTTGGTATTTTAGCTTTACCATGCGATAGAATACCTGATAACACCTTCGTCCAAAAGATAAAATAATTTTTAAGAAAATGTGGCATAACATGTTCTTCCACTCAGCTCTTCATCTGTGACAGGACTGCCACGAGCGACTATTTTTTAATTCTACCTTTGCACTACTTTCGCAAAACCAAAATCTTTGACGCACAGCATTTGCAAGAGAAATATACTACAAAATTTATTTTTTTAAATACTGGTGATAACAGAACAGAAAAATAGTCGTCTGTGGCAGCCCTGTTGTGACAAAAAATCGATGAAATTGTCAGCTATGAGGTACATAGATTACAGCGCCTATTTCATCAGGGTCGGTTAGCATGAAAATAAAAAAAAATCCCTGCCGGCTCGGCGTACAGGCGCAGGTAGATTTCGAAGTTAAGTACTAATTTCACCAACAAAAACTAAATGAAGACTACAGATAAACTCAGTTTAACAATTTTATCTGGTTGCTTTTGATAAGATTTTAATTTCATTTTTCTGTAAAAGCTGTTTTTTTTTTTTTTTTTTTTTTTTTTTTTTTTTGCTACATTAAAATATCTCAATCTGTTGATTTTCTGTAAGCAATAAACCCTATTGCTTTACAATGGAAGTCTATGGGAATTTGGCGAAATATTAGAGATATCGTCACTTTTGGCGACTCATTTTGGACACCAAA
The DNA here is from genome assembly GCA_963932465.1 of Maratus speciosus. Classification (NCBI taxonomy): domain Eukaryota; kingdom Metazoa; phylum Arthropoda; class Arachnida; order Araneae; family Salticidae; genus Maratus; species Maratus speciosus. The sequence goes on from OZ010792.1 coordinate 587,868,311, forward strand.
GTTGGCGACAAACTTGGCGGCATTTGGCGACAGAACAGGGTCCCCCCTATGGTAACCCTCCCTTATAATATGTATGGAGATACAATAGCGTAATATATATAAATAGAATTTTATTTTTCACGTGGAAATCTTGCAATCGAAAAGTAATTGCTGTGGTAAGAATTTTATTGTGGTTTTTTTTAATTGTTGGCAACTAACGAATATCTATAACGAATTTTTTTTTTAATTTTCCTGCCATTTTTCTGTAAGAGCTGGTTTTATCAGAATCATGTTAAGGTGGTATTCAAAATTTTAAAACCTCCCCCATTTCTACTGCCTTGGGCCGATTTTTCTCATTTGCAATCCTCGCCGAGATATTAACCATCTCAATGTGTTTGGCGAGTTTGAAGACGATCCGTGCATAATTGTGACTTTGTGCTAACAAAAATTAGTCCATACATACATATATATATTTATATGTATAAACGTTTTAGGTGGGGGGTGGTTTTGGGTTCCTGAGGTCATATAATGAAAAGTTATGAAGGAATTTTTCAAAAGTCGCACCATGGTAAAGACTGCAATAGGTAGTATTTCTTACGAAATCTACCTAAAACAAAATAAAAATCATTGAAACAGAGAAAGAATCCCGCAGTGTGGCTAATGAGCGGGGAATTTTTCAGGGAAATTTTTTCCCTAGAATATTTTTTTTTTCTCTAAGACATTTCCTGATCGGTGGCCATCTTGATCCACAGACTGTATGTGGATAAAACCTCATGATATGGATGCACGCTATAGCTTATGAGATTGTCGTAATATGATTCTTAAAAAACAAATACGGAAAAATAAACTAAAAGAATTTCGCTGCAGAAAAAGATCCCAATTTTGTTAAATTCTGAATATTATTTTGAAATTAAAGTTCTTTCTTTGAATAAAAAATTAAATTCCTATATCAGTAAAAACACGTAAATATTTTAATTATTTACTATTTTTAAGATTTTGAACATCGTTGCAGTGATTGTATATTTGTCCCCTGGTACAAAAATATTTATTCAGTTCTGCGTCGATAGCTACAATTGATAAGTCTGATGATGTGTCTATTGCTATTGAGCCTGGTATTGGGTTATCGCTTGCATCACCTTTGCTGAGGCTCTAATTTTGAATCTAAATGTTAAAAATGCAGTATAGCAGCGCCACCAAGTGGGCTATTAACACCAAGACCTAATAAACATCAACATCTGTCAAGGACTAACTGAATCTGAAGTTTGATGAATATCCGTGCATTAATTTCCGAGATAGAGCTATTGCGAAAATCGTGAAAAATACACAATTGCAGCGCCACCTGTTCGGCGATTTACATCAAAAAGTAATCAGCACCAATTTATATTAGGGACTAACAGAATATAAATTGTTATTAAATTTCGTGCATTAGTTCTTGAGATAGAGCGCCCACAAAATTTGTGTCACATGCGGACAAGGTCACAAATTCACAGACAGACATGTTCTAAAAACAGTCAAATCCCATTCAGGACTTCTAAAACGTATAAATCCGTGGAAAACCGGAAGTCGAAAATTTTCACGAATCCAATACTTTCTTCTTGTAAAGATAGAAGAAAGTAAAAATAGAAGGCCGTTTCAACTGAGAATGTTTTCCGACGAGTAATACAACTAATTTATTATTTGTGAATTAAAATATGTACATTTCCTATTGTCAAAATTCGAATAATCATTAATGCGTTATTACCGTTAAACCTTAAATGCGCGATTTTTTATTTTGTTTTGAAAAAAATATATGCGATTCTCTGAAAGGTTTATTACGCAGGGGGAAAAAAAAAATCAGAGATACATTTTTCATATAATACGTCAATCTTTTCTTCTGTTGCACATCTGCAATATAAGTCAAAACTACTGTCGTGAGGCTGCTTTACGCTAAAATATTGCAACTTAGTAAATATTTTAATAAGTCTGTGTCCAAATACCTTATTTTATACAATTATTTATTTTATAAAACTTAACCTTTAGCCCTTTAATTCCCATGATAGAATACGTTTTAGAAATTACGTAGTTCAGATAATCTGACTTTACACCAAAAAGTTTCAATGGTTAATTTCGCTTTATTTAAATACGGAATGTCTATTTTTAATTAAAGCAAATACACTGCTACTTTAATTTTCTGGTGTGAATGAGGTACATACGAATAAAAAAATCTATTAAATTGAAAACACTGTTGTTTGCATATATGCAAAGTGCGCGCTAAAGGGTTATGTACGAAAAAAGCCTACGTCTTGTAATAATTGAACAATTATATACAGAATGCAACGGCCGATTTTTTTTCTAACATAGATTACATGAGTATATTAGGTATATATAAGTACAATGTGTCTGTAAAGTCATCGTGCACTTTTGACCAATCACTGGAAATCTACGAAACAAGATGGAAATGTGAAAAAGTTTCATACCTGTTCATTGCAGTTCGATGTGGCTTCCATTTGTTGCCCTACACACATCAAACGATATTCAAGTTCTTCCCAGACACAGTTGAGGACACCTGGTATAACAGAGGGAATAATGTCTGTGATTCCCTGTTTCGAATGGGGGCCACATCGAACTGCACTGAACAGGTATGAAACTTGGGGAGTTTTTTTTTATTTGATGAAGATTTCACATTTCCTTCTTGTTTCGTTTATTTCCTGTGATTGGTTAAAATTGCACAATGACTTTACGGACACACTGTATATAAGGTTTATATAAGCATATTACGGAGTGCTTGTTTCAAGGCTGTTCTCAAATCCAAAAGAAAAACTTTATGACATAAGTTTTAATTTATTTTTGTAATGTGTCAGAACGTTTTGCGCTTGTTGAGAAGAGCCTTAACCCTAGATCTACCGGGAATTTTATTCAAGTTTTAATAAAACGTTCCACACCAGAATTTTTATTTAAAACTATTTAACTTATTTATTTACCTTATTTTTGTCTGGTTTATATACTTAGTTTATTTTAAAGAAATTTCTGGTTTGAATGAATATTTTGTATGTACCTGTCGGGTCCAATGGACCCGTCTGGTAGACGGAGGGTTAAAGGTGAAAGAGCAATTAGACATTTAAAGGAAATCTATTTTGGGCAAATGTAACCATGCATAAGTATAGTCCATCAACTATGCATTTCCAAAATTTTAAGTCTATCTGATAGTAAGAGCTTATTTTTTCACATTTTCAACAGTAGTCGGTGCTTCAGCTTCTCGTTGTAATGAATGTCTCATGCAAATAAGCTGGGCTGTTTAAAATGCTAAATGCGTGTTATATAGCATCGTTTTTTTTATGAATGCTATATACATTTTATTTCATTCTAAACTTTAAAGTCATTTTTCTCGAAACGACATTTTCTAAGTCGGTGGACATAATTACCAAAGAAGGTTTTAACGGTGGATGCGCCGGTAATTCAAAAGTCGTGTAAATCACAATGCAACAGTCAGGTGGCTGGGAGAGCAATTAGTTGACTAAATGTTTATTAAATAAAATATAATATATTTTTCATGCATCATGAGAAATTAACCATTAAACTTATTTAAAGTTTCATAATACCACAACTTCTGTGTCTTTAAACAGAGCCAAGATATAAACATGATGCTTTTCTTGTTACAGAGTCAGGACTAACCTTTTCCAAAAAGATACATATTATACAAAAGAACATCAAAATAAAAATTACATTAAATTCTGGGAGGAAATCGAATTATCTGAGCTGCGGCTTATACGCGGGAAATTACGCTAACATTCAGTATAGGAGTAATTCTTTTAGCAAGGGCATTAGGGAGCATTAAAAAAAATTATGTTTAAACGCGACTGGTAGCCATGATGAGAAAATTAACTATTAGGAGTAAGAAAAAGTAAAAACAATAAGTTAAAAACTTAAGAATACATAAATTTTATCAATGTAGCAGAAAAAAGAAAAAAAAGAGAAAGAAAAATTCCATTAGTTCCGAGAGGACAGGCAAAAAAGCTACCAGGGATTACCCCATCTAAAAAAAAAGGCTCTTTTCAGAGACCATACATTTTAAATTAAACAATTAAATTGCTATAAATTTAGCAGATTATCAATATGTTTTTTTAAACGAAACAAGGACAGAACAAACAAAAAAACTTAAGTATAGTTGAAGGATGAGGAAATCTCAGTCTTCATCGTTTAGCAAAAGCGACTATTTGGGGCGTTCTTAGGCGCATTCGTAATTATATAAATACGTAGCGCCTATAGTTGTTATTCAGTCTGTCTGTCCGTCTGTCTGACCGCATATAACACCATTAAAACTACCCAACCGAATCGTTTGAAATTTAAAATATATAATTGTTGCAAAATTTTGTCGAGTCATTTCAAATTTCATGCAAATCGAATGTATAGTTTAATGACAGGGACAGTCAAAAGTTTTCCTTTACATTACGGCCAGTACGAAAAATTATTGCAAGTGCATTTTAATGATGTTACTGCCTTCCGAATGGTCTGAAATTTTAAATATATAATTGTTGTAACATTTTGTCGACTCATTTCATATTTTATGAAAACCAGATGTATAGTTTAATGACAGGGACAGTCAAAAGTTTTCCGTTACATTAAGGCCTATGGGTAAAAATAATTTCAAGTGCATTTTAATGATGTTACAGCCTTTCGAACAGAATGAAATGGATAGGCACTTATGAAGTGCACTAAAATATACATTCAGTACACTATGCGGTATAAAAAATATTTATAAAACTAGTTATAGTACGAACGCACCTCATTTGCCACGTTTTACGAGCAATTTCCAACTTGTCTGTTAGTGGGTTCGGATACCTTGTAGTGGGGTAATTCCGCGACAATTTGATTAGGAAGATTACAAACAGTGTTGTAAAAATTTTTTGAAAGCTGGTTAATGCGTTTTTGTAATGAAATTGTGTTAAGATCCTGCGGTTTGTAAGTACTACGAAAGGTACCAACGACCATTACGAATGCTACGGAGGCTTTTAATATGTGCGCGGTATAGGTTATTCATACTGGTTTTCCATGCAAAACCCCTGATAAGACAGGCATAAGTGAGTACAGATCTAATTCAAGCATTATATTAGATAAGTTTATTTTTAACAGAAAGTGCGTTACTTTTAAGAAGAGGTGAAAGAAATTTAGAGAGTCCGGCAACTTTGCCATGAACACTTATAAAGTGTTTATTCCAAGCAAGTATTCTATCAAGGGTGACCGCGTGTGGTTAGTCCGAGGAATAGCTGTGTTATAGCGCCTAGAATATATAGTGTGAAAATTGGCTATCCCAGTAATAAAAGAAAATAAGTTAAAACTGGTGTGAATGACTAAGAACAAACAATCTTCTTGAAACACCATAAAAAATTTGTAAATGCGCTAGGCCTTTCGAAAGATCTGAGTCTTTCTTCGTCAGGCGCAAAAAAAGACGTCCTTCTACTATGAAAGCAGAGGCAAGACTGAAATGAGAGACAAGGGAAAGGAAACAAGCTGAAGAAACAGCCAATAGGAAGTTAGAAATCAACAGCCAATAGGAAAGTAAAAGACAACAGCCTATCACAGAAGAGAATAATCAAAACAAAAGAACACAAAGTAGGAGGGGCAAAAAATGGGAGGGGAAAAAATACATATAATCCAAAATGAGAACACATGAAATTAAAAATGAATAAATAAATGAATAATATATATTAAAAAAAAAACAGACTAATAATAAAACAAAAATAAATTAAATGGTAGTACTGAAAAGGTTTTTCCAAGCTGCAGAGAGCATTGTGGAATCAGATTTATCATTAACAATAACATCACGATTAAGATAAATAGCTAAATTTTCAAGAAAGTCCAATTCAGAGATACTATTGGCATTAGAGATAATTTTAGCATTTTGAAAGTTAAAACTATGGCCGGAATCCCAAGAGTGCTTGGCAATAGAAGATTTAGAAAATTCTTGATTGATTACATAACGCGAGTGTTCTTTTAAGCGGATTTCGAGATTCCTTTTAGTTTGACCAATATAAGATAAATCACAACCATTACAAGGAACTTTATAAATTCCCCATTTACGAAGATCAGGAACAGGAGATTTAGTGGAGGGGAATTTGAATTTATTGACAGGTTTAAAGATAATGTTAAAATTGAAACGCCGTAAAACTTTAGCTAACTTGAAACATAAAGGAGGATAAAAGGGGAGGACAACCAAATTATCAGGTTTGCTTTTGACAGATTTGGAAAGAGTAGAACTATTAGATGGTCTATTGAATTTCTTCACAGCATTATTGATAACAGAAGGATTAAAACCTCTTTTGACAGCAACGGTTTTTAAGTAATTAAGCTCTTCCTTAAGGGATACAGAATCAGAACAAATTTTGAGAGCACGATTTACATACGTGTAAAAAACACCGATTTTTTGGTTGACAGGATGATTTGAGAGAGCATGAGGTGGGTTAGAAACAGAAAAGGTTTTCTATAAACACAAGTTTTGAAAGAAGAATCGCATTTGGTAACTAAAACATCAAGGAAAGGAAGTTTATTACAATTTTCTAATTCAAAAGTAAACTGAATATGTGGGTCGATAGAATTGACAGTATGAAGAATGGTAGATATATCAAAAGGATTATCAACTAAAACAAAAGTATCGTATATACTTTTGTTTCAGTTGATAATCCTTTTGATATATCTACCATTCTTCATACTGTCAATTCTATCGACCCACATATTCAGTTTACTTTTGAATTAGAAAATTGTAATAAACTTCCTTTCCTTGATGTTTTAGTTACCAAATGCGATTCTTCTTTCAAAACTTGTGTTTATAGAAAACCTTTTTCTGTTTCTAACCCACCTCATGCTCTCTCAAATCATCCTGTCAACCAAAAAATCGGTGTTTTTTACACGTATGTAAATCGTGCTCTCAAAATTTGTTCTGATTCTGTATCCCTTAAGGAAGAGCTTAATTACTTAAAAACCGTTGCTGTCAAAAGAGGTTTTAATCCTTCTGTTATCAATAATGCTGTGAAGAAATTCAATAGACCATCTAATAGTTCTACTCTTTCCAAATCTGTCAAAAGCAAACCTGATAATTTGGTTGTCCTCCCCTTTTATCCTCCTTTATGTTTCAAGTTAGCTAAAGTTTTACGGCGTTTCAATTTTAACATTATCTTTAAACCTGTCAATAAATTCAAATTCCCCTCCACTAAATCTCCTGTTCCTGATCTTCGTAAATGGGGAATTTATAAAGTTCCTTGTAATGGTTGTGATTTATCTTATATTGGTCAAACTAAAAGGAATCTCGAAATCCGCTTAAAAGAACACTCGCGTTATGTAATCAATCAAGAATTTTCTAAATCTTCTATTGCCAAGCACTCTTGGGATTCCGGCCATAGTTTTAATTTTCAAAATGCTAAAATTATCTCTAATGCCAATAGTATCTCTGAATTGGACTTTCTTGAAAATTTAGCTATTTATCTTAATCGTGATGTTATTGTTAATGATAAATCTGTTTCCACAATGCTCTCTGCAGCTTGGAAAAACCTTTTCAGTACTACCATTTAATTTATTTTTGTTTTATTATTAGTCTGTTTTTTTTAATATATATTATTCATTTATTTATTCATTTTTAATTTCATGTGTTCTCATTTTGGATTATATGTATTTTTCCCCCTCCCATTTTTTGCCCCTCCTACTTTGTGTTCTTTTGTTTTGATTATTCTCTTCTGTGATAGGCTGTTGTCTTTTACTTTCCTATTGGCTGTTGATTTCTAACTTCCTATTGGCTGTTTCTTCAGCTTGTTTCCTTTCCCTTGTCTCTCATTTCAGTCTTGCCTCTGCTTTCATAGTAGAAGGACGTCTTTTTTTGCGCCTGACGAAGAAAGACTCAGATCTTTCGAAAGGCCTAGCGCATTTACAAATTTTTGATGGTGTTTCAAGAAGATTGTTTGTTCTTATCCCAGTAATACTTAAAAAGTGTTAAAATATTGTATCTCTTAAATGTGCAACGATGCTGTTGAAATATACAGATCGCAGCGACATCTGCAGGATATTTTCTAAAACTGCAAGATATTGCTAGTGTACACAATGTAATACGAAAATCCGTAAGATGTCGCTGCGATCGACACTTGGGATTTTACCAGTATCGTCGCTCATTTAAGGGATACAAATTTTTAGCGTTGTTTGGATAGCATATTTCCACACTAGTTATTCTAGACTAGGGTCGGCGAACCTTTTTCTTGCAGCGTGCCAAATTTGATAAAAAAAAAATTTACGTGACCATGACGTGCCAACTAAAAAACAAATTTAGTTGGTGGAAATATAATGGTTTTTAAAATTATGTAAATTGCTTAAAATTTTCTACTAAGATTTAAAAAAATATAAGGAACATACATGTAGATTTTACACTATAATAATTATGGCAACAAATATATATTAGAAATTAATTTAAAAAAATTAATGCTATGTAATTTGATTTCTGTTGCTGCCTCTTAATATCGGGTTAATTTTAATGCAAACTAAATGCCGGATTTATTACTTTCAGAATGAGTTTTGATATTGTTCATTTGTGAAAACAGTGGTGTAAAAGCATAGATAGGCAGAAAAACTGTTAAAATGGCAAACACCAGTTTCTTTGAATAGCTCAGAAATAAATTCAAAGTTTCCATAACTTTATCATTAGAAATGTCTAATAACCAATTCTTGCCGATAGTTTTCAAATATCGTCTTTGTTTGAAATTTTTTTGAGACTGTAATTAATCAGATTGGAATATAATATGCCGCAATTAAAAATTTTCAATTTCCAATTAATCGAATGTAGAAAAGATCAGTCTCAGTTTTATGTAATCTCACTTTATTTTGATTTAGAGCCACAAGCAATGCCGTGCCAAAATTATTATTTCGCGTGCTAAAAGTGGCATGCGTGCCATAGATTCGCCGTCCCTGTTCTAGACGCTCTAGTTGTGTTATTAATAAGGAAAAGATTAATAAATTAAAAAAAAAATTGCTATTCAAAATATTCTAGTGTGAATTCAATATTTCTAGATAAAAAATCCGCCAGCTGCGGCAACACTGTAGGTCAGCGGCGTCGTGACTGCCACGCTGCAAGTCTCGAGATTTCGACTTTTGGTTCGTCAAGGCTCATCCAACCTTTCATCCTTTCGGGTTTGAGAAAATGAGTACCAAGCTAGCTTGAGAACTAAACACCGAGGATCCCGCGTTAAGCTGACCGCCTGACCGGGATACAGGTGTACTATGATGATACTATGCTGTTAGTAGGAGAGCTGTTGAACATTTTTGAGTAGGTATTTGAGGCACCCTGAAAATTTGTGCAACACTTCTTTTGTAATGCCTGAATACAAAATCGAATGTCTGGCTGAAGGATCGTGGCCCAAAAACTGTGCCGGACACGTGTCAAGGGCCATTTGGCACTTGACACGTGTGAGGCACAGTTTTTGTGCCGACTAAAGTGTCTGTCATTTTCAAAATATTTTTTTCTAAGCATAAATATTATTCTGCCTCAATCTCAGCGTGCCTCAAATACCTTTTTTGGGTAGTCAAAAAATGGCACTTGACACGTGTCTGGCACAGTTTTTGGGCCGACTAAAGTGTCTGTCGTTTTCAAAATATTTTTTTCTAAGCATAAATATTATTCTGCCTCAATCTCAGCGTGCCTCAAATACCTTTTTTGTGGTAGTCAAAAAATGGCACTTGACACGTGTCTGGCACAGTTTTTGGGCCACGATCCTTCAGCCAGACATTCGATTTTGTATTCAGCCATTACAAAAGAAGTGTTGCACAAATTTTCAGGGTGCCTCAAATACCTTCCCTAAAATGTTTAACAGCTCTTGGACTATGTATAGCACCTCGGGAATCATGATGAAGAACATACAAATGGGCACTCTAGACCCTGATCCTTCGTGGATCTTATAGCCACAGGCTTAGTTTTTTTTTTAATTGATTGCTTTCTTTTGTTTCAGGTAAACTGTTATCAATTCCACCACACACCATTACCGCTGAAGGGTGCCCCAGGAGCCAGGCCATAATTCCGCCATTTTACGTTGTTTTGGTACACAAAAATTCGTGAATAAACTTTAATACTGAAGTATTTGAACATACTCATTTATATCTATAACCGGGTGTTCCAAAAAGGACTGACTGATTTTAAAATTCAATAACTTGCAAACGGTGACAGATATTAAAAAAATTCTTGCAGGAGGGTTATGCATAAGGTCAAAAGTTTTATTACAGTGATTTTCAATTTTAGTTCGATTTACAAACAATAGATGGCGCTGTAAGCAATAGTCGCTAAATACAGGCTCGATTTTTGGTCCTTTATCTTGTTCCATGCAGAAAAAGGAGATGGAAATGTATTATCCGGGCCACGAAGTACCAAAAATCGAGCCTGAATTTAGCGACTATTGCTTACAGCGCCATCTATTATTTGTAAATCGAACTAAAATTGAAAATCACTGTAATAAAACTTTTGACCTTATGCATAACCCTCCTGCAAGAATTTTTTTAATATCTGTCACCGTTTGCAAGTTATTGAATTTTAAAATCAGTCAGTCCTTTTTGGGACACCCGGTATATACTTTTGGAGAAAATAAATTTCAAAAACTAGGTAACCAACCAACTGTAAATCATCCTGTAACCAGTCAATATTTTCGTAGTTGTTGCTTGCTTTCAAACGACACACCCTATTAACCCTTTCAAGGGTGGTGGTCACACCGTGTGACCACCTAATTTTAATTCCAAACTGACAACCGCATCAAGAATATTTTAATAAAACTTTGCTTTTATAATGAAAGTTTAGTAAAACAAGTTTATATTTTCTAAGACATTCGTTTGTATATTTTGGTGTTAGTACATCATTTCATCATTTTACCAAAAAAATTTTCCTGCGCCTGAAAGGGTTAATAGTGCTTCAAATAAGAAGTCGCTTTGCGAGAATTTTTAAGCATCGGTTGTATATCCCATTTGGTTAATTCCATGAAAACTTGTCATGTCTGTCACACAGCTGAAAATCGCTATGCTTGTTGGCTACCAGCATTTTAGAACGGAAAATGTGACTTATTTTATCGGAGATATCTCATCAATTGAATAACGCGAAGCAAACTTTTCGAAAATAACTGTGGCCAACAAACATAGCGATTTTCAGCTGTGTGACAGACGTGCCAAATTTTCATAGAATTAGTTATTTAAAAAATCTGCAAACAGATATCAGTAAAAGAGGTGATAAATATGGATCCTAAATTATATGAAAACATCTTGGTTAAAGAAAAAAATCATCCTCTTGGAGGCGGAGTGGAATCTACAATAATAATAATAAATTAGCGAATGTTGCTTTGAGTTAAAAAAAAAAAAAAGAAAAAAAAAAAGAGAAGTTTCAAAAGTTTATTTTATGTTTGATAAATAATCATTTTTATCTCTTAAAAGGCATTTTCTAAAACTTCTATAATCGCCTTTCTGCTTCTCATAGATCTTTTGCGTTTAATCTTCTTTGATTTATGGCAAAATTATAGGTCAGACGTTTCTGTCCATAATCGGTTTTTGTACTTTTGGAAAATGATTGACATAATTATACGTATAAAAAAAGCATCTTTGAGTGTAAGTATTATTATCTGAGCAGCTTCAGACATAAAAATTTTTGGTAACGAAGAAATGTTTAATTTTATAGTAATTTATCGTTAATACTTAATTTTCTTATCGAATTAAATGTAAGATAAATATATTTGTGAAGCTTAAAGTGGCAATAGAAATATACTCTTAACAGCTGCCAATTTCAACTACATTTACTATTATTATTATTACACAACCAAGAAAAATCAAGGTCAGTGTTATCACGTAGTCCAACAGTATTCATCTTCGGAACACAGATATATGCAAATTCGATAAAATTTTCCCATGTTTAAGGTTGAACATGTCGTTGAAAAGACATTTGAGAAATGGCGTTTAAGTGGGAGAATGAAAGAGGGCTTTAAGCTAGTATATCTTCAAAGTTTCCATTTCTCTCATTTTTCTCACACACTTTATAAATGTTTTGCACGTATCTCTAAAAAGCTGTAAATTGTGACACACATTTTTCACTAGGACACACTACAACGTGTTTCCTATATGAATTTTAATACTTGTTCCTTTATTTTATCACGCCTGTATGCTATTATTATTATTATTTGTTTTTAGAGTCTCTGAACTTACTGATACCACTTTATTATTTTTTTAACAAAGAAATTCGTTCATTAACCCTCCACCTACCACATGGTTCCAATGGACCCGAGAGGTACATTCAAAATATTTATTCAAACCATAAATTTCTTAAAAGTACACTAAATATATAAATCATACAATACAAAGTTAAACTAACTAAATGCTTTTAAACAAAAATTCTGGTATAAAATATTTTTAAAAACTTGAATAACATTTCCGGTAGTTTCAGGTTAATTATGAACAGAGCAATGAATTTCTCAAAAATTTTGAAGTTGTTTTCTTCTATCATTACTAAGAATAAATTTTAAGTTTTCGGGTATATGTTAGTGAAACCTGTTACGGTTAAGAGGTCTCAGGACTCTTAAAGCATAAAAAATTCGAAAATTATTATTATTTTTTAAGATGTTGAACTCCTATCCTTTTGAACATTTTGATATAATTGTTTCTTTGAAATTCCCATTAGAACAGAAGTTATGGCTTTTAGAATTATACCCACGCAATAGCTGAAGAGGCGTTTCCTAAACTTTGAAGTCATTTTTCTCCAGATGACGTTTTTCGTCATAACGCACAGGATATCTCAAAACTTCTGAATATTTTTTCATGAGATTTTCAAAACATATGTTTCATGTTAGTCTGTATAAATTGAACCTAAAATTTCAGTTTTATTGTTCAAAAAATATTTTTTAAGGTGATTATACTGTTGAAATTTTCAAAATTTTGCATTAGGTAAATACAACTTTTTATTAAAAATATAAAAATGCCTTAAATAGTAATTTATTTAGATTCATGGTAGTTATTATAATCTTAAGTATAATTAGACACAAAACAATTCATTCTAGTTGCAAAATTTATTTTATAATCCTGCGCGTAAGCTGTTATACCAATTTTCTGCTCGATAAATGTCTGACAGTTTGGAGCACCATACAACTAATGATTCTGCATCTTCCAATTTTTAAAATGCATAAAGTGAAAGAACATACTCAAATCTTTCATCCCAATAAAATTTTTTAAATCATACATATTTTAAGATATTAAATGTTGAATATGGTCTCTTTTTTTTTCCCTTTTTTCCAATTTTAAGAGTCCTGAGACCCCCTAAAGCGTCATCGCAAGGAACCTGAGAGAAAATCCGTTTTATACAGTTCCTTTATTGATATAATTGCATGAATTGGAGCGGTGGAATTTATTAGTTTAAAGCAGGATTCCGTCTTAGACATAGGTTTTACTGTATCCCTATCTACGTGAACATTTTGAAAAACGGTGTTAAGTTTTGGACCATCCAATACTAGTCCATAATTCGTCTCTCTTTTAACCATTTGATTATGGGTTGGGACTAGGGTTGCCAGGTGTCCCGCATAAATCGGCACTCCAAACGCTCTGGACACCACTAACTTCTTACTGTTTATTTCGCCATATTTAATCGCAAATATTTCTGACCTATAAATAAAGGGAAGAAAATTAACCTAAAGTACTAGTATTCAAAGCATTTAGAGGCTAGATTTACGCGGGACACCGGGAAACACTAGTTGGGACATATACGTCCCAGTGGACTATTTTTTATTCTATTCGTACCACTTTTGGAAAAAATAATCTCTGCCGTACTCTTATAATATAATATGTTCAACAATTTTTTTTTTTTTTTTTTTTTACCCTCCAGCCGCGGGCGGCTTTTTCAGTGGTTCACTTTTTTAAAATTGAGATTGTGTGATTCCCACCAATTTTCTGAAATAGAAATAATCACTTTATTTAATTACAGATTAAATAATGCGAGAATAAACCGAATTGTTCGCTTTTTAAAAAGTGGTGGGAACCAAGCAATATGAATTTAACCTCTTCGGTCCCTGGGTCCCCATACAGGGACTTCTTTTCTTTTTCTTATAAAAACTAAAATGTCCGATTTTTCACAATTTCACATCACTTCTTAATAGCTGAATATTTTTTTGTTCAAAGCAAACGAATAAATGGCAGCATCTAAGCTGATTCCCACATAAAATAAATGTTATTTTCATGCGAGTTTGCAAAATGCCTAAAAATGCCCGAAAGACAGTATGACCAAGAAAGTGTGAAATTTTCATAAGTATTGAACTTAAATATTTTTCAATAAAAATTTTTGAGGATATGTAGATTATTTACTTGTTTAAAGCTCTTAAATTTGTGATTGCGTTAATTTAGGTTAATGGTTATTAAATTGATGTTTTTAAGGGATTTGTAGTTTTAGACCCTAAATTACTAAGCGCCTAAAGGATCCATTTCAGAAAAGATATTTTTTCTGTCATTTATGATGTCATTTTGTTTGAAAAAAAAAACAATTAATAAGCATTTGCATTATTATTTTAGCTTCGAAACAAAATAGGAAAACAAAAGTAATAACTCGAAAATAGCATTTCCCGCGGCTGGAGGGTTAATTGTTATACTGAATATAAAAATAGTAACCAGTCGTGCCCCTATCAAATGGTTAACACCTTCGCGACAAGTGTCAATTACGCTTCTATTATTTACTTGATACTATTTTTTCTGAAAAAGATTTTCCTTATTATCTAATCTCCGAAATCCAGCGATTAAAAGTCAAAGTTTTCTGTGCAAGAGTACTGGTGACAAAATTCAAGGATTTTACCGGCTCTAATGTGTACGTGTCGGTCCGCTAATATTTTATTGTTTATTTTCATATATCTACTCATTATGAACTCATAGTTGATATTTTACTTAAATTTTAAGTTATATTAGATTAGTAAGAATAAAATGCGTAGATCTGTTCTATGCATCGCTGTATTGTGGTGACGCGGCCGATGTATTCACCTTTCTCAGCTCGTACATAAACAAAGTTCAGATACAACACATGAATTTCTTCCATGAGTTCCTTATTAGAACAATTAAATTAATGTAAATGAAAATTAAAATAAAGTTACATTAACTTGTGAGACACTCTCACATTGCTCAACACATTCTAATGTAAAAAAAAGCACATTCCGCATCAGTGTATCTGTTTATACTCAATGTTCACCAATAGGATCTCTGCTCAAAATCAAAGTTCAACTACCAAGATCCACTCACTATCCATCATTAATTTTTTTTTTCTATTGCCCCCTGCCAGAGGCCGGAAAAACTTCCTCCCCATAAGTCATTCAAGACTAAAATATATTCACTTTCAAAATAGTCGATAAATATCATTCGTAGTAAATAAATTACTTCGAGAAAAAAAATATTTCGTTGAGTCCAATTCTTGTAAAGTAAATAATATTGAAAGTCTTTTTATGTTTTATTTTTTACAGCCCCACAGCAAGACGGCATTTAGCACATTTAATATTTAACATTTAAATAAGATCATAAATTCCGAGAATACGATAAATACGTATCTCGACCAAGCAATAACATGATTCTGAACCTTCTAGTTGCAATATTTCAAGCATTACTTCACTACATTAAATCACACAAATTAATATATATTTATAGTACATCTATACCGAGGAGACATTTTTTCCCCGACCGAGCATTTTAAGGTTTTATACTTATAAAGAATTCTAGCATCAATCTGACAGTTTATTCGCGGGCTTTTTCGCAACAAGTACCGAGTCACGTGATAGTTTGGCTATTTTCAGATTTTTCCCCATGCACGCAGGTGCGGAAGTGAAAAAACTGATGTTGACAGAGCGATCACTTATGACTGAAGATGTAATTATTTATTGAAAATTGAAAAACTGTTCGATTACAAATCTCTTCTACAATAAAGCTCGCAAGTGTCATGCTTTTACGTTTAAAAATGAGTCCGTAAATGTATAAGAAAGTTTTGCGTTCTTGAGAAAGAGAGAGAAAATATTGTATTTAAAAACAGCCTTAAGAGATGCTTCTTTTAAGCGCCTCTAAAGCACACTGACTGAATAGCACTTGTGCGCTAAAAACCCTTAGGGCCTAAATTCACGGCGCTTATAAAAGGTACAACATCTTTTCATGTTTTTTCTCTTTCCTTCCTTTTTTCTCGGCCATTGTTCGACAAGGATATACACAGTATATCGATAGAACTTTTAGTATTTTTTTTCTTAATACTATTTGAAATATTTTATTTTTGAATTTTTTAAATAATAAAAATGATAATAAGAATAAGAAGAATAATAATTTTTTATTAATTTATTAATATTTTATAATAATTATTTAAACCGGTAAGATAATTCGCTTTTTTATTTAACCAAACATCATTGACTAACTCTTCTACGATATAATAAATGCATTTATATCATGTTGTTCATATTTTTTAAGACTGTAAGACATTTTATATTAAATACGTGCATTGAAAGATAATTACAGATTCATAAACTTGAGAAACCTGTCTAGAAAGCCCAATTTCCTATAGACTTTCAAAGTGGGGATGGTCTTCTACTATTTTAAAACCCAGATTTAATCTTTTCAAAATGCAATGTCTTAACACTATACAGGCCGTTTGTCGCATTTATGCGTCATTTATAAAGGTATCGTTAAAAAATTCTAAATTCTCCCCTGAAAGATTGATTAGATTGTTTTGGTTATCGTAAAGCTGTACAGGTGCTGAACCGGTGAGCAGCATTGAAGGGTTTCCTAGCTGATAACAGCTTAACACCCAGGCTAGGAATTGAAGTATTTTATATTTTTGTGAGCCATTGGGGGAAATTTAATTGTAGTTTAGAACTAACTACTTGAGAATTAAATAAGAAATTAAAAAGTTGAGAATTTGAAAGAAATAAGTTAAATATTAAGTTAAGACTTAAGATAAATAAATGGAAAATATTTTAAAAGAATATTTAAAATGGTCTAACTGTAGTTATAAAACTATGTACTATATGTTATTATAAAGCTAGGTATTTTGTAAATAAAATAAATCAAAATTATTAAAAAGTTTCTGGTGTGAACTCGAAATTTCTCAATAAAAAACTCCACCAGATTTGGCAACACTGTTTGCGGCCTGTAAAGAGTTAATTGAAGATATTTACTGATGCATAAACTTGACAAACTTATCTAGGGAACAACTTTACGAAAGACTTTCAGAAGAGGGAGGATCTTCTACTATTTTAAAGCCCAGATTTAGCAACAACAACAACAAAAAAAAAATGCATTGTCTTTACACTATACACATACAGGCTGCCTGACGCATTTATGCGTCATTTACAAAACTATCATTAATAAATTCTAATTTATCTCCAGAATGTTACTATAATATCAGATATTTCGTAAATAAAATAAATTAAAATTAGTATTAAAATATTTTTGGTGTGAACTTGAAATTTCAGAAAAAAAAACCCTTACTAGATTTGGCAACACTGTTTGCGGCCTGGAAACTGTTAACCCTTTCGGAGGCAAAGTACTTCTATTCTTAAAATGCTGAAATGATTGAATGATACCAGAATTTTCAAACAAATTTATTACTGAATAATCCAATAATCATGAAATTCTTTGCGTATTTCACGTACTTTATAAAAGGAAAATTTTCATTCCAAAATTCTGGTACCAATGTAGCATATAGGAATTAAAATTCGATGGTCCAAATATTAAACACTGCCCTCCAAGGGGTTAAAACTGCTCTCAAAGAAATATTTTTCTCTCCACTGAACAACATAAAACTTTCTGAAACATTTTCAATCTCGTTGTTAAAAGCAAAAGCACTTGCAGTCAAGATCATTAAAATGATTTTAAGTCAAACAGTTTTTTTCATCTTTTGGTAAGTGAATTAAATCTTGAGTTATAAGCAATTATTGTTTCAGGATGACGGTTTCTGTTCTTTAACGCACTGTCGCGTTCGGAAATTCGATTCAAAACGCTGGCCTTGACACATTTTCTGAAAGATAAGCATTTACCAAAAAATGAAAAACTATTTGACTACATAGTTTCTCAATAAGAACGCTTGATAATTTGATACGTTTGCGAACAAACATGAATTCAGAAATGTGTCAAAAAGTAGTCGGTTTGGATTTGAGAACAGCCTTAATATGTCTGTTCCGTTATCATGAAAAAAGAGAAATCACACCAGGAGATACTCTTTTTACTACCAGCACTAGAAAATTTGGCTTTATTTAGTCATTGAACATCATACGATTAAACAAAGCAAAATTTAGCACACTATAATACTGGTATTAAAAATGATCGAGCTCCCCCCTCCCAACTCTACGCCACTGCTTCATAGTCGATAAAGAGCCGTAACCTGTTATATGAAGTGTAAAAAATCCGCATATGTCCAGAGAAAATTTTAGTACGTATTAAGCAGCTTTATTGTTTCACGACTGTGGGTTTTGTTCTTTCTCGCGCCGTCGCGTCTGGAAATGCGATTCAGAACGCCGAATTTGACACATTTTCTGAAAGATATGCTTTTACCGAAAAATGAAAAAGCTGTTTGTCGCCATAGTTTCTGAATCAGAAAGCCTGTGAATTTGATAGGTTTGCGAACAAAGATGAATTCAGAATGGTGTCAGAAACAGCGGTTTGGGTTTAACAACAGCTCGCTCAGGCTGGAAATTGCCCTCTCTAATGCTATACCTTATGGGCTTAGAATGCTTCTGTAATTTTCAAGTTTCCCCCCGGAAAATTAAAATATTTAGATCCTGTTTCCTGTATGCTCTTCTTGAAGAATACTACGTTTTAGGTGCGTTCGTAATTATATAAATACGTAGCCCCTATAGTCGTCGTTCAGTCCGTCCGTCTGTCTGTCCGTCCGCATATAACAGAGCAAAAGCTATCCAACCGAATGGTCTGAAATTATAAATATATAATTGTTGCAAAATTTTGTCGAGTCATTTCAAATTTTATGAAAGTCGGATGCATAGTTTAATGACAGGGACACTCAAAAGTTTTCTGTTACATTACAGCCAATGAAAAATAATTATTGCAAGTGCATTTTTATGACGTTACAGCCTTTCGAACAGAATGAAATTGATATGCACTTATTGAAGTGCACTAAAATATGCATTTGGTACAATATGCAGCGCAAAAAATATTTATAAAACTAGTTATAGTACAAACGCACCGCATTTGCCACGTTTGACGAGAAATTTCCAACTTGTATAAATACGTAACACCTATAGTCGTCGTTCGGTCCGTCTGTCTGTCTGTCCGTCCGCATATAACAGAGCAAAAACCATCCAACCGAATGGTTTGAAATTTTAAATATATAATTGTTGCAAAAATTTTTCGAGTCATTTCAAATTTTATGAAAATTGGATGTATAGTTTAGTGACAGGGATAGTCAAAAGTTTCCCGTTTCATTACGGCCAATGTGAAAAAATTATTTCAAGAGAATTTTAATGATGTTACAGACTTTCGAACAGAATGAAATGGTTATGCACTTATGAAGTGCACTAAAATATACATTCAGTTCAATATGAGGTGCAAAAACTATTTATAAAACTAGTTATAGTACGAACGCACCTGATTTGCCACGTTTGACATGCAATTTCCAGCTTGTCTTTTTTACTGGACAAAATATTTTTTTTTAAATACGAGGGAGTTTCAATAAGTTTTGCTCTCATATAGAAATAATTGAGTAAAATTTATGAAATTGCTACATTTTATTATTTTTTTTCTATATAGTGCACACGCTCTATATAGTTATACATACACAGTAACACACTTCTGCAAATGGTTTTTCAAAGATGGGGATGGGGGTGTATTCCAGGAGGCGTGATAATAGACCCAAAGTGGGGCACTTGGGGGTGTCCGCAAAATTTAGAAAAGTGTCCTCGGAGTGTGTCAAATTCGGTGGAGGGGCCCGGGAGGTGCATTTCACGAATAAGTGGTCACAGGCCTTTCCAACACTATGTCACATGAGGGGTACAGCAAAAGATAGAAAAGTGCCAACCTTTGGTTATACTATCCCGCCCCCTGGAATACACCCTCCCCCCCCCTCTTTGAAATACCGTTTGCAGAAATGTGTTACTGTGCACGGTGACTATATACAAGGACTAATACAATGTGGCAATTTCATAAATTTCACTCAATTATATCTATGCGAGGGCAAAAACTTCGTACATTGTTAGTTTTATTTAAAGTGTCAAAATCTTACTTATAGCTCGCCTGCTTCACTTCGATTTTAACACTTAAAATATGAAATTAAATATATATTTAAGAAACATTTTGGACAATAAAAAAGAGAGAAACGTTCTTCAAGAAGACCAGACAGAAAACAGAGAGTGGATATTTTAATTTTCCGAGGAGAAATTTGAAAAATATGGATGAATTCCAAGCCCATAGGTTTAGCATTAGAGAGGGGAATTTGCCTCCTGACTGATTAGCCCTTTCAGGGGCGGTGGTATATTTATGAAACCACTTAATTTTAATTCCAAAATGCCACAATGGCACTAGAATTTTTGTAAAAAATATTAGTTTAAAATGTAGGCGAAATATACCTTTTTCTTATTTATAAATAAATTTGTTCACAAATTCCGGTGGCGTTCATTCATTTCAACATTTTAATAATGGAAATGTGTCTGTGTATGACACAAAGTGGGCGCTCTATTGTTGTCACTCTATCTAAAGAACTAATGCACGGAATTTAATAAAAATTTATATTCAATTAGTCCCTGATATAAATTGGTGCTGATTAGATTTTGGTGCAAATCGCTCTACAGGTAGCGCTGCTATGCTGCATTTTTTACGATTTCTGCATTGGCTCTATCTCAAGAACTAATGCACTTATTTTTATGAAACTTGAAATTCAGTTAGACTTTGATATGAGTTAGTGTTTACTGCGATTTGGTGTAAATCGCCCAACTGGTGGCGCTGCTATACAGCCTTTTTCACGATTTCAGCAAGGGCTCTATCTCAAGAACTAATGCGTGGATTTTCATCAAACTTCAGATTCAGTTAGTCCTTGATATGAGTTGGTGCTGACTAGGTTTTGGTGCAAATCGCCCAACAGGTGGCACTGCTATGCTGCATTTTTTACGACTTCCGCAATGGCCCTCAAATCTCAAGAACTAATGCACGGATTTTTATGAAACTTCAGTTAGTCCTTGATATGAGTTGGCGCTGACTACGTTTTGGTGTAAATCGCCTAACAGGTGGCGCTGCTATGCTACATTTTTCCTGATTCCCGAAATAGTTTTATCTCAAGAAGTAATGCACGGATTTTAATCAAACTTCAGATTCAGTTACCAAGTTGACTTAAGTTGTTGCTTATTAGGTTTTGGTATATATCGCCCAACAGGTGACGCTGCTATGCTGCATTTTTCAAGAAGTATTAACATGTATGAGATAGAAGAAAGTTTTGTGATTGTGACATCCGTCTAGTTTTTATTAGTCTTAGAAACTCTAGTGCTTAAACAGAATTTGAAAAAAAAGACTACTTTTTATTAAGTTTTTAATTTTAAATTTTGCTATGTTTTTATTTAATTTAATTTTTTTTGTGTGTGTGTGTGTGTAGGAGGGGAGGGGCACGTTTTTTTTTTCAATACGATATTTTTGTTGCAGATAAATTTCTTGTAAATTTTTCTTTTTAATATCTCTACGTACTATTTAAAATATTTTACTTTTGAACATTATTATCAAATTTTAAAATAATCACCCTTGTTTCTGTTGTACCAATGTGCCAATGTTTCTACATTGGTACCTATGAAAGTCATTATGCTTTTGTTAAATTCTGTTCAGTTATTTTTTTTTTTTTTATCTCATTACAAAGTCTTAATTTCTTTCATCGAATTAACTTTTTTATTTTATTTTTTTAATTTTTTTAATTATAATTTCCACTCTCAGTTAAAATTTTAAGATATTTGTCACACGATCAACTCTTTCTAATACTTTTATATTTTATTACTTTCTTTTTGTCCCCCCCCCCCCCCCCCGTCTTTTTGTTTCTTTCTTAGCCACTATTCTGTTCGCAGAACTATTTTATATGTTAGGTGCAAACTTCCAAAGATTTTTTTTTTTCTTTTTTACTGTCTCCTTTTTGAATATTTTATTTTTGAAAATTGCATTAAAAATTAAAAATAAAGAGATCCAAATTAAAAACATATTTTTTCGATAATTTAAAATAAAATTTTTGTTGCTTTTAAAAAAAGGAAAAATCCTCGTATAATCTTAATTTCTCCCGTCGAATTACCGATTTTTTTTCCTTTGTAATTTCGGTACTGCACGATCGATAAAGAACCGTAACCTGTTTATGAGCTTCGAAAATTGCAATATTTTCTTTGTTTGCTCCGGAGAATTCAAACGCGTATGAAACAGTTGTTCTAGTAAGAGCTTTTGTGTGAAAGATTTATTTTACTACTTTCAGAACCGGTTTCGAAATTGAAAGTACCTTTATTAAAAGAATCTGCAACCAAAATCTAAAAAATACGAAATGGCCCTATTGAGGATCGACCTCAGCTATCATGTGCAAAAAAGAAAAAAAAGTTTAAAAATATTCAAATTTAAACGAGAAATTCGAAAACAGCCTGCCCATAGGTTTAACATTAGCGAACGGGTGTTTTCAAGAGAATAAAGAGTCCCCTTAATGAACGTTAACTTTAAATCATGATTTTAATTTTATATTCTACTTCTACACCAGTATACTTTAAAAGTAAATTTTTTAGTAAATTTCTCTTGCACGTGTTGTCAAAGTACGTACAAGTAAGTGTTTCTTTAAAGGGGTGCGCGGGGGGGGGAAGTGTGCCAAGCGAATAAAGTGATTAAGGGTGGCCGTTAAGGGTTAAATCTGTAGATTGTGTAAATGATTCACAGTGAAGAAATTTGTTTGAATAATAATTGGAATTTAATGACAATTGATTCTTAATTTGTGGAAACTTCATATTTTACAATTCATTTGGTTATTTTTTAATAGATGAAAAATAACTTCGCGTAATTTTTGGAAAACTTAAAGAAGCTTATCGAAGAATAAAATGTTAAATAACAATGGAGAATTTAGATTTAGATATACAAATGATAAATAACATAAAACTTGTTTTTCGATTAAAAATATTTGGAAAATTTGACGAAAAATTAAATACAAAGTCTTCAAATAAAAAACTACTAATCCAAAAATTTTACGAATCAATTCTGTCTATAACAGCACTGTGTTTGATGATAAACCTATCTATAAAGATATTTTCAAAGGCTATCATCCTGTATAAGAGCTAATGCATAAGAAAATTTCTCTAGAATTTAGTAACACTTTTGAGTGCAAAATATATTGTTAAAAAAATAAATACTTTTTTTTTTATTAATCTTAAGAACTCCGGTGCTTTAATGGTCTGCTTCTAATCTGGCTGCTTTTTATAATGTTTCCAATTTTTAACTTTTAACTTTGACTTTTTTTTCTTCATTTCTTGGGAATGTTGTTTTCAAAACTAATATTCTTGTCGCAAATAAAATTTGTAATGATTTATTCTTTTTAAAAAAAATCACTCTTAAAAAGTTTTTTTTAAAAAACAACGTTTTAAAAATCTCTTGTTCAGTTAATGAAAAAAGTAAAAGTCTCATTACAAAATCTTAATTTCTATCATCAAATTAGCTTTTTTTTATATATAAGTTATTCACTCGGTCACAAATATGTGTCATTTATAACTCGACCAACTTCTTCTAATACTTTTTTCTTTTGTTATTTTTTTTTTTTGTTCCTCAGAACCATTTTTTGTATTAGGTGCAAATTTCCAGTGATTTATTTATTTTTTTTTTTTATCTCCATTTTCAATATTTTAGTTTTGAACATTACATTAAAAAGAAAAAAATAAGAAATCCCAATTAAAAACATATTTGTTCGATATTTTAAAATAAAACTTTTGTTGCTATTAAAAAAAGGGAGAAATCTCATTACATAATCTTAATTTCTCCCATTGAATTACCGATTTTTTTTTTTTTTTTTTTAAGTTTCAGTACTCCACGATCGATAAAGAACCGTTGTTTATGAACTTCGAAAATTGCTTACATTTCCTTTGTTTGTTCCAAGAGACTGCAATGTGTATGAAACAGCTATTGTAGTAAGAGCTTTTGTGTGAGAGATTTTTTTTTTATCTATAGGTTGTGTAAATGATTCATAATGAAAAAAAAATTGATTGAAAAAAACTAAATTTTAATGATAATTGATTCTTAATTTGTGGAAATTTCATATTAAAAAAATTATACTAGTTTACATTTCATGAAATAGTACATTAAAAAGAAAAAAATACAATTAAAATTTTTAAATAACTTCTTTCATTGGTTTTATTTTATTTAACAGATAAAAAATAACTTCGCATAAATTGAAAACTTAACGAATCTTAGCGAAGAATAGCAAAAGGATAAATACAGGGTGTGCACAATTAAACGACCCTACTTTAAAGTTGTCTACAGACAACACTATTGTTCATAAAGTTGTGAAATTTTGTGAAATACATAATAAAGGAATGGGAATTTGTTTGAGCGAAAAAAAAAAAAAAAAGAATAAAAATAGTTAGCCAGTGTTTTTCGACAGTAATTTCTGTCTCATTTAATGCCCATATTACACTTAAATTTTCTTACACCTATATTTCAGGCATTATAGTAGCCACCAGTATAGACACTTTTACCACATTTGTTTTACCACAGAGGACAATGGCAGCTACGCAGTTGAAAAAAGCTTACTTGAAAAACGACAGAGAAATACGGCATAACATCTTTCTAAAGCAATGTAAACAAAAAGGAATAACGCCAAACTTCCTAAAAATTAGAAATAAATTCCTATGGACCGAGTTCAAGAGAGAAATAAGGTTCTTCGAAAAACGGATCCTGAATAAAGTAATCAAACGAAGATATGCAAAAATCGCAAGATTAAAAAGAGAAATTAAAGATCTAGAAGGAAAAATATACGAGTTACCACCAGAAGAACAGGCACAGATATTTGAAAAAATAAACAGTATTAGAGTATATGAAAAGCTAAAACATGAAAAGAAACTTGAAAAGAAAATGAAGTATTGGGAAATGAAGATTAATAATAGGCATAATAGAACCCAAATGACAACAAGCATACCATACATAAATATATCGGCATACAAACCGACCGAAGAAGAAGACGCTTGCCTAAAGAAAGGCCCTAAATTTAATGTAGAGAGAAAAATAAATCTAAAAGAGGCCATCCCCAAAATCGAAAGAGTTTTGAAATCTATTCCTGAAGAGGAAGCGAAGAAATTACGAAACTTAGCGCAGAACGAGATTGAAAAGCAGGGGAAAAGGAGGGGGGAAATGGTAACGACCTTAGAATAATGAAACAACTTAAAGAAAACCAAAACTTAACTTTCTTGCACACTGATAAAACAGGAAAAATAGCAATAATGAATAAAAATGAATATGTTAATATGATGGAGAGCACAATAGATGAACTAGGGACCGAAATAGTAAAAAAAGACCCCCTAAATAAATTAACGAAAAAGTCAGAAGAATTGATTAAAAGGGGTAAATGGCCAAATGGAACTAAACCAATAAAACAGAATTTTACACCTAATACACCAATTATATTTGGAAAATTGAAAGACCACAAAAATCCATACAAAATGAGACCGATCGTTAACAAAAAGCTAAGCCCAACCTATGACATAGAAAAATATATGCGGAAACAGTATGAAGAAATGCTCCCCCGTTCCGATATATCAGTTAATTCAACACGAAAATTCATACAGATATTAAGAGAATACGAACCGCAACCAGACGATTATATGATAAGCTTAGACGTAAAAAACCTATATCCGTCGATTAACCTTAACGAAATGACAGAAGAAATAAACAAGACTATACAAAAACACTACACAGACACAGAAATTATAAATACAATGGAAAGTGCAACAAATCTGATCCTAAACGAAAGTTATTTTAAACTTAACAATAAGATATATAAACAGCTGAGGGGTGTACCGATGGGGTCCCCCATTTCAAATGTGGTTTCAGAATGGAAAATGCGAGTAATGGAAAAAAGAATAATACAGGATCATAAAAGTGAAATACGCCTTTGGGTAAGGTATGTAGATGATATATTTATCATAACAAACAGAACAGTAAACTTAAAAAACCTCTTAAACGAAATAAATAAATACGATAGCAATATACAATTTACAATAGAAGAAGAAAAGAACCGATCCCTACCATACCTTGACGTAAAAATAATATACGAAAATGACCAGATAAAAACAACAATCTATAGAAAACCTACTGCAAACCTAGCGATAATGTCAAGCAAAACAAATACACCAATAAACTATAAACTTGCAGCCCTAAATACCTACATCTATAGAGCACTGTATATATGTTCAACAGAAAAGCTATTAAAAGAAGAATTAAGGATTATAGAGAACATAGGACTTAACGCTGGCCATCCAAGAAAAACAATAGACAAGCTAATCAGAAAAGCGAAAGAAAAAATTAACTGGATCCAACCAGGACAAAATAAAAAAGATTATACACCCCCCCTACCATACATGAACGGAATAGCACTAAAAATAAAACGCGAAATTAGTAAACTCGGAAAGATAGTCCCAATCACACCCAACCCTTCCCTATTTAAAACGATACGAAATGAAGCAGAAAGATACGACGAATTACAGACGGCGGGAGTATATAAAATTAAAGCCTCAGATACAGAAAATAAGGAAATTACATACATCGGGATGACCAAGCGAAAAATAAGCGAAAGGTATAAGGAGCATATCCGCGACATAAAATATAATAATCAAGCAACAGCCTTCTCAAGAACAAATTTAAAAAACCCCATAATACCTCAATCAATTAAAATAGAAAAAATAGCTGCATATGATAATCCCCACAACACCCTAATGAGAGAGGCTATCGAGATTAACCTCGAAAGAAAAAGTGTATGCAACGATATGGCGCATGCAAATGTTGACTCCCGTTGGCTAAAAATGCTGGAAAGAAGGGGAAAGTGAAAAGGGAGAAGGGGGAAAAAATGGAAAGAGAGAGATGATAAAAGGTCGAAAATGAAACTGCGAGCCGCCAATTGAAACTGATGAAGTCCGAGAAATGGACGAAAACGTTTTTTCAGAGAAGTGCCAAAGAGTATGGACAATGCAGTATATATTTATAAATAGCATAGTTTTAACGATATACCGGAATTTATGTCCTTTTTAAGTAAAAAAATGTGTTTTTTTTTAAGAAAAGTAAAGAAATGTAAATTATAATTTTCGATTTTAATATGTACAAAACGAAAGATAAAGGATTTTTTAAAATGAAAATTAAGTGTCATGAATCTTTATATATTAACTAGAAAGGTAGCCCGTCAAAAATGACGGAAATTTAGATATAAAGATATATACAACTCATGTGCAAGAATATGAGTTTTCTCGCTTGTTCCGCTGTGATAGATGAAAATAACCCATTTTAAGAACGAAACACATTTATGAAAAACTGTGTACAGTAGAAGACCACTAATCTGCACAGTTTGGTTCCAAGTGTTATGCAGATTTGAGGCTTTTTGCGGTCATGCCTATTCAATCTTTGTTTACATTTTTTTTTTAAATTCATATAATGGACAATTTAGATTGTTAAGCCTTAAAAATAAATAAATAACACACTTGAAGTAAGGTTATAAACTATTAAATTATAGTATACGATTTCATAAAATAGTATTATATGGTATTACATGTGTGTGCTTCACGATCTTGGTTACGACGTTGGCGAAATTGGCTGCAACTTGTCATAATCCTAATAGTGTGGGCCGCTATACCAAAAAAAGTAACCAGTTTTTAGTAAAATTTCTGATATAAAGTAGCTTTCAAAAACTTGTGTAAAATTGCAGGCCGTTCTCGTGTTATGTCAGTCCTAGGAATATTATTTCTAACACTGAAGATTTTCCATGTATATATGGAATTTAGAAAAGCTTCTCCAAAAGAAAGGTCCTTAAATGACAGTGTAATTCCTCTAACTTCAAAGTTTAATCGGGCCCTGGTGTTGAGTACTGAAATCTAATAAATACAGTTATTTTGAATATTTCAACAGAATTAAACAGTTAAACTTATTTAACTTAAACCCGCTGTTACTTCCCGATGTTATTTTCTATTATTAAGAAAGAAAATTATTTAAAATTTTCAAATTATGCATTTATGATTTTTTTCCGGTCTTTAATAACTAAATAATGAAAAAAATAGGTTTTTGTTCTGAGCTCATAAATATGACAATAAAATAATGTAACTAAGAGACATTGCAAAATTAAATCTTTGTGATTACAAACCATAAACAAACGATACCGCCACCATTTTACCTACTATGACGTCATTAGAATATTGCCCATTGATTGTTGGAGAACTTACTTTGTGAATGATTACCTCAATGATTTAATATTTTTGACGTTTCACGATGAATGAATCACTTGTGTTTGTTTAGGTTTATGGAATGAGATATTAAGCTGTGAACCTAATATCAATTGAAGTTATCCAAGGATATATGTATTTTTAATCGAAATTAAAAACAATGCTTTGATCTCGTAATAAAAAGTTTTAGTTTGTATAATTTGTTATTTCTGTTAATTATTTATTTAAGTATTTTTCCATTATAGCGCATTTTTAAAAAAAAAGCTTGGCGCGATTCGGGCATCAGAAAGTGAGATATGTTGCGAAAATATATAAACAGCTATGAAAACAAATCTAATGAACTTTTATCTTTGTTTATATATGCAATTATATACATAAAAAAATCGGGTACAGCTGTCATATTCGCCCCATATTGGTGCGATTTTTTTCTGTCGCCAATATCATATAGGCAACAGGTACTTAACTTGCGCCAAAGTGTCGTTAATTTGTTTGATGTGGTAACCCGGATTATGTTGTTTATGCTGGTGATGTTTTCGCCAGATTAGCAACCGAAAAAAATCGCGCCAATATGGGGCGAATATGACATCTGTTCCAAAAATCGTTTCTAAATATATATAATTTTTTTTATATACAAATTACGGCACAGATTTCAGATATGAACCGGGATACATAACTCGCTCCAAAATGGTGTTATTTTGATAATGGTAACCCGGCTATTGTTTTTTATTTATTAATAAATTGTTTATTTACTTTTATTATCTGGTTTTTAATTATATAAACTGCTTTGTTCTGTAGTTATTATTCAAACTTTTATTTATTTATAGTTATTTCCTTTTCAAAATGACAGCAAATAATTGAAAAATATATAAGTAACTGGCATTCGAAAGCGAGATTTCTGCCAAATTGGCGTCATGGAAAAATCACGCCAATCCCCATGCGTATATGACATCTGTGCAAAAATTACTTCTGTTTCTTTATAAAAATGGGTAAATAGCTTTTTTTATATTAAATTGTGGCACACATGTCATATTCGCCCCATATTGGCGCGATTTCTTTCTGTCGCCAATATCATATAGGCAACAGGTACTTAACTTGCGCCAAAGTGTCGTTATTTTGCTTGATGTGGTAACCCGGATTATGTTGTTTATGCTGTTGATGTTTTCGCCAAATTGGCAACCGAAAAAAATCGCGCCAATATGGGGCGAATATGACATCTGTACCTAAATTGTCGGCACAAATGTCATATACGCCCATATTGGCGCGATTTTTTTTGACGCCGATGTCATATACGCACCGGGTACTTAACTGGCGCCAAAGTGTCGTTATTTTGCTTGTAAAGGTAACCCGAATGTTGTTTATGCTGTTGATGTTTTCGCCAAATATGTCATCTGTGCCAAATTGTATACATATGGAAAAATTGCTTGTGAGTATGAAGCAGTAAATAGGTTGCCAGAAAATACGTTTGCAAACTTCTTTCTCGCCAAAAAACCTTTCTCCGAAGTATTGTACGCAAGCAATGATTGCTAGAAATGCATTTTTAATTATGATATGTGCTTTTATGTTTCACTACATTTATGCATACTATAGTGTGTGTATAAATGCTACAGTTCATATGCAGGGCTACACAAAGGAATTTGTAAGGGTTACTGAGTATGAGAGTAAATTGCTTAAAGGTGGTTTTTAAAGGAGTTATGCATTTTTACGCTGAACTGCATTTAGTTTCCTAAGAAATGTCTGTAGAATATAGATAAAATGATATACATGGTCACGCAAAGAATTGGATACATAACCGTCTATGGATGATAATATCTGTAAATGTGATTTCAGTAGTTTTAAGAGTAGTTTAAATTAAATTTTAGCTAAATAGTGGCATGTAATAACGGTACTATTGGCAATGGACGGTAACTGCTGAAATCAATTTTTAAAATTTTTTATGCGTTTTCTAAAATGTTTATTTAGTTATCTTGGTACTTCTTAGTTATCCCGTCGACCAAATTACTGTCGCCAAATTGTAAGATTAATTGCCAATAATGGTTGCCATTAATTAATTAATTGTAAGATTAAATGCCAATAATGGCCAATAAAACCATTAATTCGACGTTATATTTGTATTTTTGTTAATGTTTTACTATTGATTTAGCAATTTATATAATTTGGCGAAATTGGTCGACGGGATATCTAAGAAGTAACGTTATCTTATTTACCTTATTTCCTTAAATAACGAAGTTTTGTTAAAGCATTCAGGATGTGTTGGAAAATGTTTCATATTCTATGCTTAACGCATGATTTTTCTTTCTTCTTTAGTCTTATTTTGCATTTATTTTATTCTTAATTTTTTAGTCTTATACTGCTTTATAGAAACTTTGGCACAATTGTCATATACGTTATCATATATTGGCGCGATTTTTTTCCGACGCCAATTTGGCGAAAACATCAACAGCATAAACAACAATATCCGGATTACCATATCAAGCAAAATAACGACACTTTAGCGCCAGTTAAGTACTCGTTGTGTATATAACTTTGGCGTCAGAAAACAATCGCGCCAATATGGGGCGCATATGACATCTGTGCCGAAACTTTAATATTTAATGTTTAAACTCTTCGCTCCACTCCCCTTGCATATAGTACAAACTATAACACGGATAGCGCAAAATAATAGACAGTTTGGTACATTTCCACTGTAGGTGCTTTGGCATTTTTTAAAAAAAGCTTGGTGTAATTTGGGCATCAGAAAGTGAGATTTGGGTACTTTTCCGTTATGCGGACACCATTGTCGCCAAGCGTAATAGTTTGCGCAAAATCGTGAATTGATTCAATTGATCTATTTCATCAAATTACAAATATATACTTAAAATAAGTGAACAAATAACTGATATAAAATAAAGCAATAAAATAAAACTCATATTAAACTGCTGGCATAAAATTACAAATACCTTTTAGCATTTTGAAATAATTGGCGCATTAGCATACATTTTGGCATTGTGTCCGTATAACGGAAAAATATCGAGATTTGTTGTCAAATCATATAAACAGCTATGAAAACAAATTTGATGAGCGTTTTTGTTTGTTTTATATGTATATTATTGATGTTTTTATGTACAAATTACATCTGTTTCTGTATAAAATTAGAGAAACGGCTTTTTTATGTTAAATATATCGTATAAATATATCGTATAAATATCGAAAAAAAATGCGTGTGTATATAAAATAAAACAGTGAATAGGTTCCCGGAAAATATGTTACCAAATTTCCTTTTTCGCCAAGGCACCTATACTGGAAAAGTACCTAAAGCACATTAAAATCGCGCAGTTAGGAGCTCACACAGTACACCTTTGTCTATTGGCGTTTATTTTATTAGTAGCATCGGGAGGAAGATGTAAAGATGTACTTTAAATTCTCACCCATAGATTTCGAAAAAATATCTTAAAAGAGTGGAGTTTAAATTAAATTTCGGTGACCTCCATTATGAAAGATTAATGGTTTTAAATGGGAATTTCGCCAAATTAGCCAGCTATCGCCAAGTTGGCTAACATTTGGCGCTACTGTGGTAAACCTGCATTAATATTTTTCAACAATTACTCATTTCAATGAGGCGGTCCTACCGGAATAGTGAGGGACACACAGAGACTTGGATTTTATATAAATAGATGTAAAACAAATGTGGTAAAAGTGTCTATACTGATGGCTACTATAATGCCTGAAATATAGGTATAAGAAAATTTAAGAATAAAAATAGTTCAAAATTTCGCCACCAGAGGGCGATTTTCAATAAATTACACATTTAGCATTACGATAGTTTATAAATTTTATTTACAGGATGTTCATAATTAACCGACCCTATTTTAAACTTGTCTACCTACGAAACTATTGTTCAGAATGTTGTGAATTTTTTTGGAGGACATAATAAAAGTATGGAAAATTGTTTGAGTGAAAGAAAAAAATTAGGAGGCCGTTTTTTAATGAATTACACATTTGGCATACATTTACGATAGTTTAACAAACTTTGTTATAACCAAACATGTTCTGCATGACTTTCATCATTTTCAGTTACATCTGAAATCGTAAGATAGCATATTCCACAGTTGACCGCTGTGAGTTCTGGGAAATGCTATGAACATGTCGTGAAATGCTGTCTTTAGAATAAGGTTGAGTTATTAAATAAAATTTCTAAACTATCGTAATGCTAAATGTGTAATTTATTGAAAATCGCCCTCTGGTGGCGAAATTTTGAACTATTTTTATTTATGCTTTTTTTTTTTTTTTAGCTTAAACAAATTCTCATCCCTTTATTATGTCTTTCACAAAATTTCACAACTTTATGAACAATAGTGTTGTCTGTAGACCGCTTTAAAGTAGGGTCGTTTAATTATGGACACCCTGTACAATGGGAAATTCAGATTTAGAAATATGAATAATAAATAACATGATATTTGTTTTCCGATTAAAAATATTCGGGAAATCTGGTGAAAAATTAAATCAAATAGTAAATTACTGATCCAAAAATTTTATGAATGAATTCTGTCTATGACGGAACTGATTTTGATGAGCAAACCTGATTATAAATATAATTTCAGTGGTTTCAGAGCTATGCATGACAGTTTCTCTAGAAGTTAGTGATGCATCAGAGTACAAAATGTATTTGTCGCTTAAGAAATATATATATTTATATTAATCTTAAGAACTTTGGTGCTTTAACAAAATTTGCCGACAAGATTGCTTTTTATGAAGTTGTTAATTTTTAACTTTTACTTTTCTCTTCATTTCTTGGGAATGTTTTTTTTTTTTTTTTTTTTTTTTTTTTCAAAACTAATAATTTTGTTGCAGATAAAGTTTACAATGATTTATTCTTTTTAATATCTTTATGTGCTATTTGACTAACTCCTTCTAATAACTTTTGTTTTGTTATTTTCTTTTTGTTTCTCACCCCCCCCCCCCCCCTTGTTGTTTTTTCTTTCTTATCCATTATTCTGTTCACAGAAATATTTTTTATATTTGATGCAAAGTTCCAATGACTTATTTATTGTTTTAAATATCTCCATTAGCAATATTTTATTTTTTAACGTTATATTAAAAAGGAAAAAAATAAATCCTAGTTTAAAGCATTTTTAGTTTGATATTTTAAAATGAAATTTTTGCAGTTATTAAAGACAGAGAAATCTGATTATAAAATCTTAATTTCTCCCATCGAATTACCGATTTTTTATTTTCTCTTTAACGTTTCAGTACCCCACAATCGATAAAGAACAGTAATCTGTTTATGAACTTCGAAAATTGCGTATATTTTCTTTATTTGCTCCGGAAGACTAAAATGTGTATTAAACAGCTATTCTATTGTAGTAAGAGCTTTGTAAGAGATAATTATTTTTATATGTCTATGGATTATGTAAGTGATTGACAATGAAAAAAATCTGATTGAAAACTTAAGTGAATTTTAATGATAATTGTTTCTTGATATGGGGCATTCTCACATCTTTTGACTTTTAAGTCCCTGAATAATAATTTTTTATTTTAGAACATATTCTTGTGTTTCTTTTATTTCATATACTGGGGAACATCCCATTGCATGATTGCATAACGATGTTAACGAGATAAATAAGTTTTGGACGATGTTGGGGGTCCAAATACCAGGAAAACGCCTATACCGTCCCATCTCCCTGATGCTGATTTTTAAGTTTGGAGCTGTCTGTATAAAATTGTTTCAATGCAATTTTTTTCCGAAATTGGGAGAATTGTTTTATATAAATATGTAGCAAAAAATTAACCTGCATACATTTTTACGGTTGATATTATTTTTTGAACTCTGTTCCTGGATTTTAGATTCCTTACCATCCCTCTTGCTAAACTTATTCAGAAAATCACTTCAGATGCAGCAACAGAATTTTTTTCACGTTTTTTCTCATGCAGAAATATGCTAGAGAAAGAATGTCTAAAATTCTTTGACAGGAAATTTACTGCAGAATTTAAATCAGCATTTAAATATTAATTTTAAACATCGTGGCTTTATGGTAGTCTTACCGGCCCCAAGGTTTATTACTGCACTTTTCGAAGTAAATTAATTTTTTTTTTAATTTAATACAATGTAAATAACTGTTTCTAAAAATCAATGAACATTGTGGCCATCACTTAGTCTTAAGATGATTTTCCGAAAAATTTTCCTTACCGTTCCATCCATACCATCCCTTTTTTTTCATTACCGTCCCTTTTTTCCAATACCATCACCTTTTTTTTTCATTCTGTCCCTTAACACCCCTTTAAGACAATGTTGTACCAAAATTTTGTACTAAAAATACTACATTGTTATTATTTCTTTTTTGAATGTCCTGTGGGTACTATGCAAATTCATTATAAGTAAAAATTTAGAGTGGTAAAAGGATAAGGGAAATTAAACTCGCAAGTTTAACTTAAACCTCAGTTAAATTAAAAAATATTCGCTACTGACCATTTTTTCTTTATTTTGAATCATTAAGGCATTCATCTAACAGATTAAAATGTTATTTTAGCAAGTTTAATTTCACCAGATTTTTATTCCCGAAAGTCAAAAGATTGTGAGAATGCCCCAGATATGGAAACTTCATATCTTAAAATTTATAATAGTTTAGATTTTGTGAAAATACAATAAACATAAACAAATCAATTAAACTTTTTAAATACCTTCTTCATTGTTTTTTTTTTTTTTTTTTTGGGGGGGGGGGGGGTGTTGTCTTTTCTTAACTGATCAATTTTTTTTACAAAATTTAACGAAGAATAAAATGATAAATACATTGGGAAATTTAGATTTAGATATGTAAGTGATAAATAACATGAAATTTATTTTTCGATTAAAAATATTTGGAAAGTTTGAGAAAAAATAAAATACAGAGACTTGAAATAGAAAATTACTGAACCAAAAAATTTTATTAATGAATTCTATCTGTAACGGCACTGTTTCTGATGATAAGCCTGTCTCTAAAGATAATTTCAATGATTCGGTATCTCCTACAAGAAAAAAATATATAAAGAAATCTCTCTAGTATTTAGTAACGCATCACATTGCAAAATGTATAGTTTAAAATATTTTTATAAGTCTTAGAAACACTGTTGCGTAAACAAAATTTGGCAATAATACCTGTTATATGCAATTGGATATATGTATTTTATACACTTGTGTATGTACCGGATACATGCAGTTAAAAACAAAATGCCTTTAAATTTTCTATTTTGTCTATAATTTCTTAAATGCACAGAAATGCGTAAAAGTTTAGAAAATTCATTAAAAGTGAATATTTTTGTTATATTTCTTTCAATAAATCTTCAGTATTGATAGAAAATATTTAAAGAGAAAAGAATAGAAAAAAAGGAATTGTGCGTTTGGATTAGATTCTGGAGTACTTTACGGTGGTTCGAGAATATTTTCTACTATTTCTTAAATTTTAGGTAGATTTCGTATGAAATACTACGGGATCGTTCCTATGTTGGAATTTCTGAAATATTTTTGCAGATCTACACCGATCATGACCTCTAGAACCTAAAACCACCCTCAGTAAAAATTTTTATATATATATATATATATATATATATATATATATGTAAAAATTTTTATATATATATATATATATATATATATATATATATATATATCTGTCTATCTATATATATCACTTTCTTCTGGACACGATAACTTTCGTAATTATGCACCAATCTCTTCCAAACTGATACATAAAATCAATGGGCATAAAATCTGAGTGAAGTTCGTTAATGGGCAAAATTGGACCAAGGGGATGGAAATAGGGAGGGGTTTTATGAAAACTGAAAATCCCCCATAACTTCTTAATTTTTGTACATATCAAATCAGTTTAAAGTTTTTATTACTTCTAAAAACAGGGCCAAAATTTTATGTATCACAGATTTTTAATAAAGTTAAAAATGGGCTCAAGGGGCGCAAAAAATAGGGTTTTTGGGAGAAAAAAATTCATAACTTCGTCAATTCTCAAGATATCAATTCCAATCAATTTTATTATAAATCTTCTTAATATTATCTACAACTTTTATATTCACAAGATTTTGATAGGACCAATTCGTACTGCAAAAAAATTAAAAACGAAAACAAAAAGGGGGTTTGAAGAAGTAAAAAATCCATAACTCCGTCAAATCAAAAGATATAAAATCCCCATGAATTTATCATATATCTTCTTAATATTGTCTACAACATCTATATAGACAAGTTTTGGATAGGGCCAATTCTTACACCAAAAACAAATTAAAAATACATAGCGTTTGAAGAAAAAAATCATCTTATTAAGGGTGTATTCAAATCCAAACTGCTTATTTTCTAACTCATTTTATAATTCATTTTTGCTCTCAAAGGCTTCCAATTGGTACGTTTTCTTACTCAGAAACTATATAATGTACCGTAATGTTCGATTTTTTGATAGAGGCAGAATATATTTTAAAAATGCAGTTAAAGTGGGCATTTTGAACCGAATTTCCCTAAGCTGATTGTGTTGGAAAAATCATTGCATTAAGGATGCACTCAAATCAAAACTGCTTATTTTCTGACTCATTTTTAAATTCAATTTTGCTCTCAAACGCATTTAATTGGTAGATTTGCTTATTCAGAAACTATATAATGTACCGCAATGATCGATTTTTTGATAGAGGCAGAATATATTTCAAAAAATGATGTCAAAGTGGGCATTTTGAACGGAATTTCCCGAAGCAATTATGTTATCACTTTCTTCTGGACACGATAACTTCCGCAATTCTGCACAAATCTCTTCCAAACTGATACATAAAATCAAGGGACATAAAATCTCGGTCAAGTTGGTTAATGGACAAAATCGGACCAAGGGGATGGAAATAGGGAGGGGTTTTGTGAAAACAGGAAAAAACCCATAACTTCTTAATTTTTGTACATATCAAATCAGTTTAAAGTTTTTATTATTTCAAAAAATAGTGCCAAATATTCATGCATCACAGATTTTTGATAAAATTAAAAATAGGCTCATGGGGCGCAAAAATAGGGTTTTTGGGGGAAAAAATTCCTTACTTCGTCAATTCTCAAGATATCAAATCCAATTAATTTTATTATATATCTCTTTAATATTATCTACAACTTTTATATTCACAAGTTTTTGATAGGACCAATTCGTACCGTAAAAATAAAAAAAAATAAAAACGAAAACAAAAAAGGGGTTTGAAGAAGAACAATTTTCATAACTCCGTCAATTCACAAGATATAAAATCTCCATGAATTTATCATATATATTCTTAATATTGTCTTCAACATTTATGTAGACAAGTTTTTGATAGAACCAATTCTTACAGCAAAAACAAATTAAAAATACATAGCGATTGAAGAAAAAAATCATCTTATTAAGGGTGCATTTAAATCCAAACTGCTTATTTACTTACTCATTTTATAATTCATTTTTGCTCTCAAAGGCTTCCAATTGGTAGATTCTCTTATTCAGAAACTATATAATGCACAGTAATGATCGATTTTTTTGATAGAGGCAGAATATATTTCAAAAAATTATGTCAAAGTGGGAATTTTGAACAGAATTTCCCGAAGCGATTGTGTTAGAAACGAAAAATATTGCCCTACTGAGAAAATAATTGTTTATTAATCAAGTTTTAATTAATCTCTCTATTCTAAAAAAAAGTAACTACCGCTGTCACCGCCGCCGCCACCGGTTTTGAATTTTTTGTGACTGGAGGTCTTTCTTCGTTAATATTAAGAAAAATAATGCATACAAAAATATGAAAATCGGTGGTTTTATACAGAAATGTTTGATAAACACGCTGAAGCAGACAGTTTCCAAATCGAAGAATTATTTTAAGAGATATTTAATGCTAAATTTGGATAAAATCGTTCCACTAAAAAAGTTTTATAGCAGCAAAAACTATACATGGCAGTGTAATCATTTTTAGATCATTTTATGCGTTAGAATTTGCCGGAATGCAGATTGCATTAATTTTTTTATTTTGACTCATTTTTTGAGGTTTTATTTCTATTTTAAATTCAAATTTTCAGCATTTCTAGAGATATTTTTTACAGATTTTAGAAAGTGATATTAATTTAAACTATTGCCAACTGTATAAACAGCGGAAGCAATAATGTTTGCTTCAAAAAAAGAAAAATATTTATACGTGTAAATAAATTAAAAATTTATTTACACGTGACTATTATAAACAGAAAAAAAAACTTTTGGAATTAGAATTAAATAATTATGTACAAAAAGCAGGAACTTATTAAAAATTACGTCATAAAAACTACAATTACACGTGAATTTTAAGAGAGAAAGGAATTTGTAAAATAATAAATTTATTAACATGCGTTAGAAGTCTTAAATAGGAGAAATTACGCCATATTTACGTCACATTACAGTTATTACATAAAATGAACACAAAATAATATTGCAAAACGGTTTTAATTTAAAAATTGCGCTAGACATTTATTTGATATTTTGAGAGGATACTTTTCAACTAATTTTGTTAGGAAAGCGCAAATCATATTTCATTTCTAACAAAAGTATTTCCACGTGAATATTTAAAAGAGAAAGAATAGCTTGGTAAAAATTACGTCAGATTAAAAACGATTAATTTAAAATATCTCATTTAAAAGAACTTTCTTTTCGCTTTGTTAAAAAATACCAGGAGACAAAGACTCTGTTTACTTAATTCCTTTTATATTAGCTTATTTTGAAATGTTGTTACACGTGTCTACGTCATCAAGTTATTTTTATTTCGACGTTTTATTTGTATTTTTATTAATGTTGTACTAATTTATTTGTTCTTTCGTTATTTACAATAAAAATTATGTCAATTTGTATAATTTGGAGAGTGGTTTGGCGAATTATATAATTTGGCGAAATTGGTCGACGGGATAATCAAGTAGTACCGCAGCGGATTTTGTGTTAAAATTCCCCATGTAAAGAGAACTGAATAGAAATTCGTTTATAGGGAGATCGCCACTGTTTTTTAAATTATAATTCAATCTTTCGAAATCTTTTTTAAAGCCGATCAAATTAGCGTGCATTTAGAGTCTGCGGTGTCTGAACGGGGGTTGGCGAGCGTAGCTCGTAGGGGGACGAGCCCCCTAATTGAAGGAAAAATAAAAACACAGGTCGCTTATAAATCTTTTCAAAAATCACGTCAGCATGTTTCATATTTTTTTTTTTTTTTTTTTTTTTTTTTTTTTAATGAATCTGAAAATGTGCCAGAAAATTTGGAGTTGTTGAGCCTGGAATAATATGTTTTTTTTAATATCGCCTTAATATGATTCTGATAAAACCAGCTATTTTATAAAAAGGAAATAAAAACTCGTCAAAAGGAGATAGATAAAACTGTTAAAGTGGATTTATATCTAATAATGATTTAGTTTTTGTTGGTGAAATTAGTATACTTAACCCTTAAATGCCTGATTTTTTAAAAATCACTTAAAAAATGTTTTTTGGCTTTCATTTTTTAAATAAATCATGGGAAAAATATTTTTAAAAATCATATTTTGTTTTAAGTATGGTTTACGGCTAAAAAACAATTTATTACTAATCGGCAATACTGGTGTTTAATTGAAAAAATAATTTCCCTTGATAAAATTCTATAATATTAAACACAGAAGAATTTTAGGAACTATAATAAGAAATAAATTTTACTTGCTCACTGCAGGCCAAAATAGGATATTTCGCAAGCTTCCAAACAAAACAAAAAGAACAAGAAGCAACAATTGAAAAAATAAATCTATGTTTATTCTTAAATAGCACAAGTGTTGCCATCTACATGTTGCAAATCGATTTAATAATATTTTCAGAATGTATTTTATTGGCAACATTAGGCATTATAGCTTCAATATTATTCTAATTATATTTTAGAGCCTAAATTGGGTATGTTGCCGAAAAGCAACACCAGGCATTTAAGGGTTAACTTCGAAATCTACCTCTGCCTGTAGGCCGGGCCGGCAGGGATTTTTAACTTTAAACTTTTACTAAGGTTTTATATTTTTTCTTGGGAATGGTTTTCGAAAAACTAATATTTTTGTTACATGTAAATGTATAGTTATTTATTCTTTTAAGTATATCTACGTATTATTTAATATATTTTATTTTTACATTATATTCAAACTTAAAAAAAAAATCCCCCCTTAAAGTTTTTTAAATAATATTTTAAAATTTCTTTTCCGTTATTATGAAAAAATAGAAGCCTCGTTACAAAATCTAAATTTCTGTCATTGAAACGGCATTTGTCACTTGAGAAAATCCTTAATGTTTTTTTTTTCCTCTTTGTCTCCTCCCAAAACTTTTTTTTTTCTCTCTTATCCATTGTTTTGTTCGCAAAACTATTTTTGTGTGCGAATTTCCAGTGATTTTTTTTTTTTTTTAATATCTTCATTTGTAACATTTTATTTTTTAGCGTCTTATTAAAAAGGAAAATATGAAATCCTAGTTTAAAGCATTTTTTCTTCGATATTTTAAAATGAAATTTTTGCAGCTGTAAAAAAAGAAGAAATCTCATTATATAATCTTAATTTGTCCCCGCCGACTTACCGATTTTTTTCCTTTAAAGTTTCAGTACTCCACGATCAATAAAGAATCGTAATCTGTTTATGGACTTCGAAAATTTCGTATATTTTCTTTGTTTGCTCCGGGAGACAGTAATGATTATAAAACAGCTATTCTAGCAAGAGCTTTTGTGAGATAAAATTCTTTTTACATATCTGTAGACTGTGCAAATGATTGACAGTAAATAAATATGATTGAAAAATAATTGAATTTTAATGATAATTGATTCTTAATATGCGGAAACTTCATATTTTTAAATTTATACTTGCTTAGATTTCATAAAAATACAATAAAAATAAGCAATTCTATTAAACTTTTTGAATTGCTTTAATTTTTTATAGATGAAAAATAACTTCGAGTAATTTTTACAAAACTTAACAAAGAATAAAAAATAGAAAATTTAGATTTAGATAGATAAGTGATAAATGACGTAATTTGTTTTTCGATTAAAAATATTTGTAAAGTTTGGGGGAAAATAAAATACAGAGACTTGAAATAGAAAATCACTGAACCAAAATTTTTTATTAATGAATTCTATCTATAACGGCACTGTTTTTTATGATAAACCTATCTTTAAAGATAATTTCAATGGCTCGGTATCTTCTACAAGAAAAAAAAAAGTATAAAAAATCCCTCAAGTATTTAGTGACGCAGAATGTATAGTTTAAAATATTTTTTATTAGTCTTACAAACCCTGGTATGTTAACAAAATTTGGCAATAAGACTAATTTTTCGTAAGCTCTTAACGTTAAACTTTTATTACACTGAAAGAAAAAATATACCGTCTTCATCTAGAACGGATAGGTATCATTATTTAAATCCCTGTACTAGAAATATAGATTTCCGAATTATGCTAATAAAGTAAACATGATCGAGAATTTCTAGCCAATAGTTTTCCAGGTGATGAAACAATGCATTATATTAGGGGCTGTGCTTATATAACGTTAACATTTTAGGGATGAGGGGGTCTGGCACATGATATCGTAAGATATCTCTGGAGGGAGGGGGGATTTTTCTTTTGATATCGTTATCATTTTTGATCCAACCAAAATTTTCTCTCTTTATTTGCAACTTGGTCTTCACATCAAAATAGTATGTTATCTTTTTTTTTTGTCTGTTATCAATTTTTATGAAAATACAAAGTTTTTAAAATCTTTAAATGATTATAAAATTATTTAATCCAAAATATGAAATACCCCAACGTTCGGCATTCCTATTCTTCTGCCTTATGTGTATGCATATATAATCCGCTGTTCGAAAAACCATATGCGAAGCATGTTTGAAATGATACTTGTGTTTACTAGTACGAGTATATAAAAAAGAAAGAACGTTGTCCACTTGTTTTGTTGATAAGAAGTTCTGTCTGCCCCCCTCCCCTGTGCGGGGACAAGTGCAAGAAAACATTATTACTGTTGAATGCATTATGTAACAAAAGCTATTATTGAAAACTTTTAAATAGTAACTTTTTCTTTTAAGTGTTATTTGATATAAAGTTATTTCATATATAAAGTGATATTTTATATATTAATATATCAGACATTGATAACGCTATCATTACGCGAAGGGGGGGGGTTCGAAAGATGATAACGCATGATATCGTAAGGAGGGGGTGGGGCTAAAAATTACCAAAAGACTTGCTAACGTTATATATGTACAGCCCCTTATGAATCCTTTGAATTGCAAGAAATTATAACTTGATTTCTAGAATTAATTCATAAACTAGAATTATAGTTACTAAAACTCACTTTTTGTGTTCGCATTTATTTGAAGAGATTTTTAAATAAGTCCACGATAAAACGCCCTTGGAAAACGCTAGGAAAACGCCCTTGATTTTTAATAGTGATAACTAGAACTCTCTAGCAAAGGGATCTAAAATTTATTAGGATAACATCGAACTATTTATTTTCCAGATGCGAGTGGCAGAACTTTTTTTCAGTGTAAGTTTTTTTTATTTTTTCTTGGGAAAAGTTTTCGAAAAACTAATATTTTTGTTACAGATAAATTTCTAGAGATTTATTCTTTTTAATATCTGTACGTATTATTTAAAGTATTTTATTCTTGAACATTATATTCAAACTTAAAAGAAATCACTCTTAAAAAGTTTTTTTAAACAGCATTTTAAAATTTCTGCTCCGTTATTGTGAAAAAAAATCTTAATTTCTGTCATTGAAAGAGCATTTGTCACTCGAGCAAATCCTTCTCATGCTTTATTATTTTCTCTTTGTCTCCCCCCTCCCAACCTTTTATTTTTTCCTTATCCATTGGTCTTCTGTTCGCAATTTTTCTTTTTTTTTTTACGTTAGGTGCGAATTTCCAGAGATTTCCCTTTTTTAACACTTTCCAACAAAGTTGAAAAGTGTTTATGCATTCGGTTTGTCTGTCCGTCAGTCCGTCTGTCCACTCTCTATCTCCCGTAAATAGACTCGGATTTTCATGAAATTGATAAAGGTTATTTAGGGTCACCAAAGCATGTTTGGTATTGTATATGAAGTATGTAGGATTAATCGTTCATTTACAGGAGCACTCAAAATTATTCCATTACATTATGGTATACGGGGAAAAATCGTTTGTAGAGTATTGTAATGACATTACGCTATTTCCAATGTATTGAAACTGATATAAGTCACTGAGTTTCACAACGATCACGTTAGAATAGGGCATTCATAGCATTTTTTATTCACTTATAGTAGGCGTGCACAACCTTTTTAAGAGAAGGGCCACTTACAAAAATTTCTGGTTTTTCGAGGGCCATATCAGTAACAAGGAGAGAATTCTATTTCGGGGAAGTGATCTGTGGCCTGTAATCAGATAAAAAATATGGTTTCAGAGGGGTGGTGTTTTACCCCTCTAGGTGCCCCTATCCAGCCAACATATCCAATTTAGTTGGCAAGGATATATGAGCATTTTACATTTGTATATATAACAGACATATAACAAGGATTATTTAAAAGGAGTGACAATATTCCTTGACTTTATTCGGGGGAGTAAATTTTGTTTTATTAATCGTGCTAAAAAGCAAACATAAACATGAAAGTGGCTAGTACCGAAAAAAAAATGGGAACTTTGAGAACGAAGGAGGGGGGGAGGGAAGAGGCGCCTATCAACGAAATTTGCGATTTTTCCACGCCTGATTGACAAAATTCGCAATTTTTCCAAAGCCGGTCGACAAAATTCGTGATTTTTCCGCACCTGATCGACAAAATATGCTATTTTTCCTCTCGCGATCGACAAAATTTGCGATTTTCCGCCCCTGATTGACGAAATTTGCTATCGTTCCGCACCCGATCGACGAAATCTGCTATTTTTCCGCGCCGATCGACGAAATTTGCGACTTTACCACCCCTGATCGACAAAATTCACAATTTTTAACTGATTCTGATGAAATTTGCAATTTTA
This sequence comes from Maratus speciosus, assembly GCA_963932465.1. Lineage (NCBI taxonomy): Eukaryota > Metazoa > Arthropoda > Arachnida > Araneae > Salticidae > Maratus > Maratus speciosus. The sequence goes on from OZ010792.1 coordinate 587,912,607, forward strand.
ACCCACGACAAATTGACGAAGTTCGCGATTTTTTTCTGGCGATAAACTGGCCAAACACGCGAATGTTCCACAGACAATCAACGAAATTTTGAATTTTTCGAAGCATTATTGAGAAAATTCGCGATTTTTCCGAAAATGATAAACAGAATTTGCAATTTTTCCGCACCTGATGGACGAAATTTGCGATATTTTCATGCCAGATGGACGAAATTTGCAATTTTTTTGCCCCTGACCGACGAAAGTCACGATTTTTCAGCGTCCAATTTATGAAATTAGCAATTCTTAACTGATTCTGACAAAATGCAAATTTCGTCAGAATTTTCCAATTTTTCCAATCAATCCCGCCAATTTTTTCCCGCGGCAAATTGGCGAAATTCGCGATTTTCTTCTCGCGATAACCAGGCGAAATTCGCGATTTTTCCGGGGCCGATCAACGAAAATTTCAATTTTTCCGCGCATCATCGAGAAAATTCGCGACTTCTCAGTGTCTGATCAACGAAATTTGCGATTTTTTCGCGCCTGATTGTCAAAATTCGCGGTTTTTTCGTGACCAACCAACGAAATTCGCGATTTTTCCGAGCTCCGAGCAATTTTCTCCGCACCTCATCGACAAAATTCCCACTTTTTCAACAACCGGTCCACGAAATTCATAATTCTTCACTGACTGGCAAAATTTTCAATTTTTCCTGCGGCAAATTGACAAAATTCACGATTTTTTCCTGCGACTAATGCTCAAATATTGAAATTATTTCCCGTTATAAATTGACGAAATTCGCGGTCCACACGTTAACCCATCACGGGAGTGCATTCCTAATTTATAGGGACAGACAAAACAAATCGGTAACAGTACAGACTTTGAGTAATAATTGCTGGAGTGTACAGTTTAAAATTTGGTATGCGCTTTTAAATTTAATTTTTTTTTTGTATGCTACTCATCATATATAAATTCTATACAAGGTTGCATAAAGGTATTCACGCACCATTCTCCTTATTAGAGGAAATTGCCGAAGGGAAATTTTCAACTGAAATATATGTAGAATGTGTGAAGAATATGTTTATTCATGAAGAATGAATATGTAGAAAGTGTAGATGTGTGAAGTATATCTTAAGTGAACTAAATTTTGGCATGCATGTAGTAAATATATACAAATCTATATATCATGTACAAGGGTGCTAAAAAATTGGATTAATTTTCCGATTTTAGATGGGAACAGCTGATATTGGGTTTTGGAATGTGTTATGTGTTATGTGTTTCCATATGGTTGAATTAGACATATTTTAATTTTTTAAATTGTGGAATTTTGTTACATTATTCTGAAGGTGTTGGAAAGTGTTTCATAATATATGCTTGACGCATGATTTTTTCTTTCTTGTTTTTAATATCTCCGTTTGTAATATTTTATCTTTGCCATCGAATTACTGATATTTTTCTTCTTTAAAGTTCCGATACCCCACGGTCGATAAAGAACCATAATCTGTTTGAGAATTTAGAAAATATCTCATTTATTTTATTGGCACCGGGGAATTATAATGTGTATGAAACAGCTTCTCTGGTAATAGTTTTTGTAAGAAAGATTATAATATTTTTTTTTATATCAATAGGTTGTGAGGGGGAAAGTTTGATTGAAAAATAATTGAATTTTAATGTTAATTGATTTTTAATTTGTAGAAACGTCAGATTTTTGAATTAACATGCGTGTACAGTTTATCCTATGAAAGTAAAATAAAAATAGAATAAAATTGTTTATGTAGTTTCTATAATGAAATGTTTTTATCTATACAACATTACACAATTATTTACAAAGATTTATTAAATATAACAGGGAATAAAAGAATGTTTATATTTCAGATATGGATCTAGATAAATAAGTGATCGATAGAAACTATATTATATGTAAATGCATGTATTCCTGTGTAAATTTCTAATGATTTATTCTTTTTAATATCTGCACATATTATTTAAAGTATTTTATTTTTGAACATCGTATTCAAACTTAAAAGAAATCACTCTTATAAAATTTTTTAAACAACATTTTAAAATTTCTGTTCCGTTATTATGAAAAAAAAATGGAAGTCTCGTTATAAAATCTTAATTTCTGCCTTTGAAAAGGCATTTGTTACTGGGACCTTCTAATGCTTTTTTATTTTTTATTTGTTACCCCTACAATCTTTTTTTTTTCTTTCTTATCTATTGTTGTGTTCGCAAACTTTTTTTTTTTTTAATGTTAGGTGCAAATTTCCAACGATTTACTTAAAAAAAAAATTTCCATTTACAATATTTTATTTTTAAACATTATATTAAAAAAAAGAAATCCCAGTTAAAAGCATTTTTCGTTCGAGCCTTCTAATGCTTTTTTATTTTTTCTTTGCCCCCCCCCCCCAATCTTTTTTTCCCTTTCTTATCTATTGTTCTGTTCGCAAAAAAAAAAAAAAAAAAAAAAAAAAAAAAACCTCTTAATATTAAGTGCAAATTTCCAATGATTTACTTAAAAGAAAAAATGTCCATTTACAATATTTTATTTTTAAACATTATATTAAAAATAAAAAAAGAAATCCCAGTTAAAAGCATTTTTCGTTCAATATTTTTAAATAAACTTCTTGTTGCAATGGAAAAAAAAGAGAGAAATCTCATCATAAAATCTTAATTTCTGCAATCGAATTAGAGATTTTTCTTTTCTCTTAAAGTTCCAGAATTGCACGATCAATAAAGAGCCGTAATCTGTTTGAGAATTTAGAAATTGCACATTTATTTTGTTTGAACCAGAGAATTATAATGTGTATGAAAATCTTTTCTAGTAAGTGCTTTGATAAGAAAGTTTTTTTTAAAGTATAGATTGTGTAAATGATTGTGAGGGGGAAAATATTGAAAAATAATTGAATTTTAATGATAATTGATTTTTGAATTGTAGAAACTTCAGATTTTTGAATTAACATGAGTGTACAGTTCACCATATGAAAATAAAAATAGAATGAAATTGTTTATGTAGTTTCTATAATGAAATGTTTTTATCTATATAACATTACACAATTATTTACAAAGATTTATTAAATATAACAGGGGATAAAAGAATGTTTATATTTCAGATATGGATCTAGATAAATAAGTGATCGATAGAAACTATATTATATGTAAATGCATGTATTCCTGTGTAAATTTCTAATGATTTATTCTTTTTAATATCTGCACATATTATTTAAAGTATTTTATTTTTGAACATCGTATTCAAACTTAAAAGAAATCACTCTTAAAAAATTTTTTAAACAACATTTTAAAATTTCTGTTCCGTTATTATGAAAAAAAAATCGAAGTCTCGTTATAAAATCTTAATTTCTGCCTTTGAAAAGGCATTTGTTACTGGAACCTTCTAATGCTTTTTTATTTTTTCTTTGTTACCCGTACAATCTTTTTTTTTCTTTCTTATCTATTGTTGTGTTCGCAAACTTTTTTTTTTTGATGTTAGGTGCAAATTTCCAATGATTTACTTAAAAAAAAAAATCCATTTACAATATTTTATTTTTAAACATTATATTTAAAAAAAAAAAGAAATCCCAGTTAAAAGCATTTTTCGTTCGAGCCTTCTGATGCTTTTTTATTTTTTCTTTGTCCCCCCCCTCCCCAATCTTTTTTTCCCTTTCTTATCTATTGTTCTGTTCGTAAAAAAAAAAAAAAAAAAAAAAAAAAATCTTAATATTAGGTGCAAATTTCCAATGATTTACTTAAAAGAAAAAATCTCCATTTACAATATTTTATTTTTAAACATTATAATAAAAATAAAAAAAGAAATCCCAGTTAAAAGCATTTTTCGTTCGATATTTTTAAATAAATTTCTTGTTACAATGGGAAAAAAAAACCGAGAGAAATCTCATCATAAAATCTTAATTTCTGCAATCGAATTAGAGATTTTTCTTTTCCCTTAAAGTTCCAGAATTGCACGATCAATAAAGAGCCGCAATCTGTTTGAGAATTTAGAAATTGCGCATTTATTTTGTTTGAACCAGAGAATTATAATGTGTATGAAAATCTTTTCTAGTAAGTGCTTTGAAAAGAAAGTTTTTTTTAAAGTATAGATTGTGTAAATGATTGTGAGGGGAAAAATATTGAAAAATAATTGAATTTTAATGATAATTGATTTTTGAATTGTAGAAACTTCAGATTTTTGAATTAACATGAGTTTACAGTTCACCGTATGAAAATAAAAATAGAATGTAATTGTTTATGTAGTTTCTATAATGAAATATTTTTAGCTATACAAAATTACACAATTATTTACAAAGATTTATTAAATATAACAGGGAATAAAAGAATGTTTATATTTCAGATATGGATCTAGATAAATAAGTGATCGATAGAAACTATATTATACGTAAATGCATGTATTCCTGTGTAAATTTCTAATGATTTATTCTTTTTAATATCTGTACATATTATTTAAAGTACTTTATTTTAGAACACCATATTCAAACTTAAAAGAAATCACTCTTAAAAAAATATTTAAACAACACTTTAAAATTTCTGTTCCGTTATTATGAAAAAAATAGAAGCCTCGTTACAAATCTTCATTTTTGTCATTGAAATGGCATTTGTCACTCAAGCAAATCTTTCTAATGCTTTTTTATTATTTTTATTATCTCCTTGTACCCCCCCCCCAATCTTTTTTTCCTTTCTTATTCATTGTTCTGTTAGCTTTTTTTTTTTTTTTTTTTTTTTTTTTTTTTTTTTTGCAGTGCAAATTTCCAGTGATTTTTTTTTTTTAAATATCTCCATTTAAAATATTTTATTTTTAACATTATATTAAAAAGAAATTCCAGTTAAAAGCATTTTTTGTTCGATATTTTTAAATAAAAGTTTTGTTGCAATGGAAGGAAAAAATGAGACAGGGAGAGATCTCATTATAAAATCTTATTTTCTGCAATCGAATTAGAGATTTTTCTTTTTCTTTAAAATTCCAGTACTCTATGATCAATAAAAAACCTTAATCTGTGTGATAGTTTAGAAAATTATGCATTTATTTTGTTTACACCAGAGAATTATAATGAGTATGAAACATCGTTTCTAGTAAGTGCTTTTGAAGGAATGATTTCTTTTTTAACCTATAGGTTGTGTAAATGATTGTGAGGGAAAAAATGTTATTGAAAAACAATTGCATTTTAATGATAATTGATTCTTAATTTAAAGAAAATTCAGATTATTAAATTCACGTCAGTTCATCCTATGAAAATAAAATAAGAATAACATTAAATCAAATTGTTTATGTACTTTCTGAAAGGAAATTTTTTTATTTGTAAGAAATGCATATTTATTTACAAAGATGTATTAAATATACAGGCATTCCCCGACTTACGTAAGTAATGCGTTCCGTAAAGTTTTACGTAACTTGAATTTTATGTAAGTTGCTTAGGTAAAATTTTGGTAGAAACTGCAACATTTATTATATATATTACAAAATTTAAATTTTTTCGTCAAGTTTAAAAGTATTTTATATAATTTTCCATTTTTCTGTAATATTCCTTATATTATACCGGCTTATTAAATTAAAACCCTAGTCTATTAATCTGTATAAGATCCATCTAAAAATATTGCTTCTAAATTGCGTAAATCTAAAAATGGTTTTAATAAAACCTTTTATTATTTAAATTTCTATTAAAATCCGCTATTAAATCCCGGTATATCATATTCCCCTCAATTCTTTATTTAACTGCTAAAATATTATTATTATCCCGACTAAAAAACCTATTTATTTAAAATCATTCTTCTATTAAAAAAAATATATATATATCCAGGCGTCAACTAAGATTCCAATGTAGATTTCAACTAAGATTTCAAACTTACGCAGAAATAAAATCATTTTTCTTTTTGTTAAAAATCGTCTGGTGAGAGAAAAGCTATCTTTAGCGCAGTCTCGACAGCAGAGACTAAAGTTTGTTTACACCCTCGCGTCTGGGTGCAAGAGTGTGGAATATTCTGGAACAATCGTTGAGCAAAGTAGTATAAATACGATCAGCAAGCCGGATACAAAAACATTCTTAGGAGATATTTGCTGCGATTTTGTTGAGATGTTGTTATTTTCTTGGAGTTTTTAAGAACTCTGTGAGAGATTGTGAGTTACTTAGTTATGGGAAATGACGGTACGTCTAAAACAGATATTTAGTGAGTTTACGAATGTAATAAGAGTCTGGTAGCATAATGAAGCGAAAAGGATTCCGAACTGAGTATGGTAAAATTTACGAGTATGTAGCATCGCGTCGAAATAAGTAGAATTGTGAGTTATGTGTGAAAACAACCGAGAGATGGAACAACTTTTAAGCTAATTTTGATGTGAGTGAACTTTATTCTTTTTTATCATCGGTGGAGTGGAGCATTTCCCCCCTAAAGTCAAATTATGCGAACGTCAATAAAGTTGGATTACTTTCAATCGACTGCATTTTTATGTTCCTCGAGTTTTTTATTCTCAACAACTCAATCGGCCTGAAACGCCTGTGCTGTTCATCACCCGAAACCCCCTATATATATATATATATATATTACAAAATTTAAATTTTTGCGCCAAGTTTAAAGTATTTTATGTAAATTTTCCTTTTTCAGTAATATTCCGAATATTATACCGGCTTATTAAATTAAAACCCTAGTCTACTTATCTCTAAGATCTTAATTCATATTTATTCCAAATTGCGTAAATCTAAAAATGGCTCAATTATTTATATTTCTTTAATAAAACTTTTATTATTTAAATTCCTATTAAATTCCGCTATTAAATCCCGGTATATCATATTCCCCTTAAATCTTTATTTAACTGCTAAAATATTATTTCGTCTTAAAGAAAAAATCTACTTATTTCAATTTATTCTTTTATTTAAAATATCCAGGTGTAATTAAAATATTTCAAAGATTAAAACTTCGCAGACATAAATTCATTTCTTTTATCGTCTGAAGAGGGAAAAAAGGGTTATTTTTGCATAATCTCGACTACAGATTTTAACATTTGTTTATGCTTTAGATAGCTGGGGCGAGGATATAAGAATTTTCTAGAACAATCTTTTCAGCAGAGTATAAATACGGATGGCGGGAACCAGAGAGAAGCATATAGCATATAGCATATAGTAGAGGAGCTGTGAGTTTAGAAGTTTTTTTTAGTTTTTAGCATGGAGAGGTGAACGTGGTGGATTGCAGTCGTAGCAGACTGGATATTCAATGTGATTGCTCGATGGAGGTAGTAGAATGTTGGATGAATACTGTTTATTATGTGAGTAGAATGAGGAAGCAACGGTATCGTAATGGGTGATAGATGTTAGATATTAACGGATTAAAGACTAGAACGCAGTCAAGAGATGGAGTGTTTTTAAAACTAATTGTGACAGGAAGAATAGACTTTATTCTTTTTACCATGGAAGGAGAGAGCATCTTCCCTAGATTTAATCGAGAGTGTGGAAATAAAGTGAATAATGTTCCAAGCGACTGCCTTATGTTAATTCTTCATTTTTCTTTATTATTTTAAACCCAGTCGGCTGCCACCTGTGTAGTGTAGGAATGGAAACCCTCATTTTTTTTCGACAATACCAACTACTTGCCGTCAAAATGTCACAGAGAAAAGAAAAGTCCGACAGGATTTAGAAGTGACGGCAATAAAAACGAGTGTGTCTCCAAAATTACAAATGTGTAGTGGTACTGGTACACGATAGCTTATGAGATTTACTAAAGATCAGTGCCGGAAAGTTAAAAAGTTACATGGCTAAAGTGAATAGCAATGTATAGTGCTGGTGATTGTGAGACAAGATGACTGGAGTGAGTTCTTTTCAAAATATTTTTACACTTCTTATGTAATTATTTTTGTTATTGTTTGTTATTTATTGAGATTTATTTATTATTAAGTATGAGAATTATTTATTTATGAGGTTTATTTATTATTTCGTGAAGAGTATTTATTTATTTATTTAGTTATTGTAAAGTTTATTATGAAGTCATGAGAATTATTTATTTATTTATTATTAAAGTCTGAAAGAGTACTTGATCTATTATGAAAAATAGAACTCTATTGGTTTAAATGTTGTTAAGGTTAGGTTGTATTAAAGAGAATAGAAGTGCTTCTTTTATTTTAATGAATACTGATATAATGGCTGAACCAAAGTTAGTCAATTTTGATCCTAGTACTGGAATGAAAATCCAGGCTTGGTTAAATTATTATGATGATATTAGTACTAGGGAAAATAAAGATTTAGAGTGGAAATTTAAATCTATTCCACAGTATTTAAAGGGTGAAGCACTAAAAGTCTATATCAATGATTGTGTTAATTGTACTAGTTATGAACAGATTTCAAAAATCTTGATAGAAAAATTCATTGAACTAAATGTTCCAAATTTTTCTGATTTCTCAACTCTAAAATTAGATAATTTAGAAAATTTAGAAAATTATTTTCACAAAAAAGTAGGAATTGGGAGGAAACTCCATCTTTGTGAGACTCTTCTAATACAAGGGTTGACAGATGGATTAAAACCAGAGTATAGAAATAATATTAATGTAAACCCTCCAAATAGTACCACTGAATGGTACCGGCTTGTTAAGCAATTTGTTGAAGTTTCCACTCCTCAAATTTCAAGCCAAACAGTAAATCAACAACCAGTTAGACAAAATTTTCAACAATTTCAACCACTTAGGCCTTGGACTCAACCAAGTAGACCTAATTTTCAGCCAAATAGGCCCAATAATGCACCTAGGAATTGGATTCCACAAAGACAGTATCAAAATCAGGGGTCTAGAAATTTTCAAAATAATTACTTTCAGAAACCATATCCTTCTAGACCATGTACAATATGTACAAATAAAGGTGTAAATAATGCATATCATTGGGAACAAGAGTGTTTATTTAGGAATGATGCAACATCCTCTGATACTCTTCCTAGTAATTCACCACCTACTATTCCTAATATTTGACAACTAATTGTGTATGGATGTACCAATAGTTATAATTTACCATGTATAGTGGACACTGGATCCACTACGGCAATATTACCCCTCAAATTTGTTAAAGAACTAAATGCTAAAATTGAAACTATACCTACAGTTATTATTGGTCAGGCAAAAGGGGTGTTAAAAATAAATAAAAAATGTAAAATTTCTCTAAAAGTGAGTAAAATTACCAAATGTGTTAACTTTTTAGTGTGTAATACTAATTTGGAGTATGCTATTTTGGGTTTAAGGGAATGTTCTAAATTTAATTTAACTATAGATTGTAGAAATTGTACTGTAAAACAAGGGAGAAAAATTATAAATAAGAGTATACCCATACATAATGAGAAATCTCTTCATTTTCATACTGTAGATATGAATAAAGTGCAACAAGAGAATGATTTGGTAACAATTGATTGTGATGAGAATTGGAATTTATATAATGATGATAATGTAATAACCGCTAATGAGAGTAGTGAAACTTTGAATTTATGTAAGAATGATAACGAATTACCATCTAGTTGTGAAAATTATATGACTATTCAGGACTTTTTTGAGAATGATAGAAATGATTGTAATGTGCAACCGGATTATGGAAAGTTCATAATTTTTCAAAAAAATTTTCGCAATGTTTTAAATTTTAATTTTTAAATTTTTTATTTTTCTTTCATCAATAGTTTTCAACATTACCAGGTATGACCTCTGGGCGCCACGAGGATATTACTTGTTTTTGGGAGTTTTTGGGATTAAGTAGACACTCTATGCAGGCATAGGATGTGTATTTGATTTTGGGAATTTTCAGATTGATGTTGAAAAATAAAAATAAATATTTTTAATTTTTTATCAAGTTTATATCAAAATAAACTATATTTATTTTATTCCTTTTTTTACCAATTGTTTACAAAATTAGTAAGAATTGATAATATTATTATAATTGTATAAACATAGAAAATTGATGATTGTGATGAGATTTTGTAGTGATTGTGTAGCAATGGAAAATTAAGTACATAAACAAATTATCTTTAATCCCTATTTATTTTCTTTATTTTACCATTCTAAGTTTATCAAATGCACGTCTATTCATCAAGAGTATCAGAGACATAAATTATTGTAAAGAAATACTGGTTGAGAGTCCACTTTCTAAATATTTAGAGTTAAATTTATTTGGACTTTGGAATTATTATTATTTTTTTTTTTTATGTTTCGACTCGCAAAAATACTTTCTTATATAAGTAAAAAATAAGAAAATTATTAATTGCTATGTATTATTTTTATCCTCAACCATTATTTTCCGTGTCAATAAGTAAACAATCTGTGATATTTTCTTAGAATATAATATTGTTATTAAGTATTATTATTGCTATTATTCAAGTATACTGTTGAGAATTTGTATTATTATGATTATGAATTGAAAGTATTATATTATTTATTGAAAGATTCATTATTTATTTTAAAAAAAAAAAGGAAACATAACTTATAAGTGAAAAGTTATGATATTGACTAAGACAAAGTTGAAATATTTTAAAGGATGAGGAATCCCAATTAGAATGGGAAAATGAGCTCAAAAAAGTAGTTGATAAACAAACGTTAAAGGGTAGTTGAATAACTACTAGGAATTTGTTTATTAAAATAAAACTACTATTGTGATGACAAATAGTATTTAAACATAATGTAAAGAGTTTAGTAGGTAGAGCAGTCGAAACAAATTTAGTAAAAAATATTTATTGCAGCTGAACTTTTTACTTAAGGACTGTATCACTATTTTTGCTAAAGGACTTTTATGACCTACGAACTGATTAAGCCAATGGGACTTAAAATTCTACTTGAAGTAAATAAAGTGTTAAACATTACTTGATTGGAAATATGTTTGTGATAAGAGAAATGGAAATACACTAAATTTCCATAAGATAAAAGAATTTGTTGTTATTTATTACTATAGTTTTATTATTTCTTATTATTTATTTCTTATTGTGTTTATACTTATTCTTTATTTATTATTGTGTTTATAATTTCCTATGCACTTACAAATGGTAAGTGATGTTGTAACCATTATTTGTATTCTTTTACAGGGGAAATGCTCTCAGCTAAATTTAAATGGTCTTAGTATTTTTTTTTTCTCTTGCATTGCTAAATTTTACTTTTCCATCTCTTCGCTGACGTCTCTAAAATTTTCAATATTTAAAAATCAACTTCCAATTTTATTAGAAGTCTGTTGTCTGAAATTGTAGTTAATTAACCACAAATTTCATACAAAGTCTTTGGGGAGGGGGGATAATATTACAAAATTTAAATTTTTGCGCCAAGTTTAAAGTATTTTATGTAAATTTTCCTTTTTCAGTAATATTCCGTATATTATACCGGCTTATTAAATTAAAACCCTAGTCTATTAATCTCTAAAATCTTAATTCATATTTATTCCAAATTGCGTAAATCTAAAAATGGCTCAATTATTTATATTTCTTTAATGAAACTTTTATTATTTAAATTCCTATTAAATTCCGCTATTAAATCCCGGTATATCATATTCCCCTCAAATCTTTATTTAACTGCTAAAATATTATTTCGTCTTAAAGAAAAAATCTACTTATTTCAATTTATTCTTTTATTTAAAATATCCAGGTGTAATTAAAATATTTCAAAGATTAAAACTTCGCAGACATAAATTCATTTCTTTTATCGTCTGAAGAGGGAAAAAAGGGTTATTTTTGCATAATCTCGACTACAGATTTTAACATTTGTTTATGCTTTAGATAGCTGGGGCGAGGATATAAGAATTTTCTAGAACAATCTTTTCAGCAGAGTATAAATACGGATCCCGGGAACCAGAGAGAAGCATATAGCATATAGCATATAGTAGAGGAGCTGTGAGTTTAGAAGTTTTTTTTTAGTTTTTAGCATGGAGAGGTGAACGTGGTGGATTGCAGTCGTAGCAGACTGGATATTCAATGTGATTGCTCGATGGAGGTAGTAGAATGTTGGATGAATACTGTTTATTATGTGAGTAGAATGAGGAAGCAACGGTATCGTAATGGGTGATAGATGTTAGATATTAACGGATTAAAGACTAGAACGCAGTCCAGAGATGGAGTGTTTTTAAAACTAATTGTGACAGGAAGAATAGACTTTATTCTTTTTACCATGGAAGGAGAGAGCATCTTCCCTAGATTTAATCGAGAGTGTGCAAATAAAGTGAATAATGTTCCAAGCGACTGCCTTATGTTAATTCTTCATTTTTCTTTATTATTTTAAACCCAGTCGGCTGCCACCTGTGTAGTGTAGGAATGGAAACCCTCATTTTATTTCGACAATACCAACTACTTGCCGTCAAAATGTCACATATATATATATATATATATATATATTTACAAATATATATATGGGGCATTATCACAATATTTTGACTTTCGGGAATAAAAATCTAGTAATATTAAACTTGCTAAAATAACATTTTTATCTGATAGAGGATTTTAAGGATTCAAAATAAAGAAAAAATGGTCAGCAGCGAAAATTATTTTATTTAACTGAGGTTTAAGTTAAACTTGCGAGTTTAATTTTCCTTACCATTTTAAAACTATAACTTTTATTTTCTTCTAAATTTTTACTTATAATGAATTTGCATAATACCCACAGGACATTCAAATAAGAAATAATAAAAATGTAGTATTTTTAATACAGAATTTTTGTATAACATTGTCTTAAACGGGTGTTAAAGAAGGGACGGTCGGGTAAAAAAAAAAAGGGGACGGTACAGGAAAAAAAGGGACAGTAAGGATGGAACGGTAAGGAAAATTAACACCTATTTTTAGTATAATCATGTTAAGACTAATTGGTAGACACAATGTTCATTGATTTTTAGAAGCAGTTGTTAACATTGGATTAAATTAATTTTTTTTATTTACCTCGAAAAGTGCAGGAATAAACTTGGGGACGGTCAGACTACCAATAAAGCCACGATCTTGAAATTGTTATTTAAATGCTGATTTAAATTTTACAGTAAATTTCCTGTCAAAGAATTTTAGACATTCTTTCTCTAGTATACTTCTGCATGAGAAAAAACTTGAAAAAAATTATGTGGATGCATCTGAAGTGATTTTCTGTATAAGTTTAGCAAGAGGGACGATAAGGATGAAAAACCCAGGGACAGAGCTCAAAAAATAATATCAACCGTAAAATGTGTGCAGGTTTATTTTTTGCTACATATTTATATAAATCAATTGTCCCAGTTTCGGAAAAAAATGACATCGAATTACTTTTATTGAAACAATTTTATACAGCCAGCTCCAAACTTAAAAATCAGCATCAAGGACACGGGACGGTATAGGAGTTTTCCTGGTATTTGGACACCCAACATCGTCCAAAACTTATTTATCTCGTTAATATTATTATGCAATCATACAATGTCAAGTTCCCCAGTATATGAAAAAAAAACACACAAAAAATGTATTAAAATAAAAATTATTATTCAGGACATAAAAGTCAAAAGATCGTGAGAATGCCCGATATATATTCGTGCGACGGTATTTACTTGTCTATAAACTATAAAAGTATGAAAAAAAATTTAAAGAAAACTTTTCAAATATCTTGTGGAATACAAGATTTATAAATGTAATATTGATGTATGAATTTACAACAATTTTGAATCTGCATGAGACGACTATAAAAATAAGAAATAATTAAAGAGGGCTCATTTAAGCTATTCTCCATGAATTTCTGACGGCAAGACAAATGAATAGCACTCACAAAGTAAAATAATCCTTGATAAGCACAAACTGTATTTATTATGAATTGGATGACTACTATGAATAACTAACAATAAAGATTAAGTTGTTTCTTACAGATTTGATTGTATATACCAATAAAAATAAAAATAAATATTATATAAACTATATTGTGGTTGTGGTTCATATCTATATATTTTATTTATAAAATAAATATTAAAAGTTTGCATCTGCGTTGTGAATATTCACAAATTTAATTTTCGAGATTTATTACGTAACTGCGAATTTACGTAAATCGCGTAATACGTAACTCGGGGGATGCCTGTAATGGATAATAAAAAGATGGTTAAATTTAAAATTTAGATAAATAAGCGATTAATATAACCTAAATTGTATAATTAAGGCAGTCCTCCCCCTCCTGTTCATCCTACGTCATAATGTCATATATCCTATTTGTTGCAAATTTTGTCTAGTTTCTGAATTTCGTAATGCTTTTCCCCTAAAACAATGAGAAATTTAAGTTAAAAACAACTATTTGTGTGTGTGTGGGGGGGGGGGGGTATCGGGGAGGATAATTTTGGGGGGAAGTTAAAAATTCGGATTCAGCTACTCAAAAAGTTAAAGTAAACCTTATAGAGAAAGGTTCGGAGGGGAGAATGGGAGGGCGAATGTAAACGTGCGAGTGGTTAAGTGGAATTGCGCAACTTAGTTCACGCAGCACCGCGCGCATGTTCCGAGGCAGATCCCTCCTTCCCCTTCATCTTAAGTCATAATGTCATATATCTAATTTGTTGCAAATTTTGTCTACTTTCTGAATTTCTAGATACTTTTTCCCTTAAACAATGACCTAATTTTTTTTACCCTGATTTTTTTAATAAAAACCTTTTTGGGGGGCATTTCACCAAAATTTGGGGTGTTGCCGGGGGAAATTTTGGTGGGAAGTTAAAAATTCGGATTCAGCGACCCAAATAACATATAGTAAGCCTTTTCCCAGAACTACCATGAATTTTGCTAGGTAGAGCCCCTATACGGTCTTTGTTGTCTGGACTATTTCTTCTTTAGAAAGAAGGGGGGGGGGTGGATTAAAGACTTCTTTGTTTGTTCGACATTTAAAAATTTTTGCTAAGTTATAAAGAAAAAAATTTAAATCTTATTATGAAATTTCTATCATCGAATGAGTGATTTTTTTATTAAACTTTTAATACTCCACGATTGATAAGGAGCCGTAATCTGTTTTATGGATTTCGACAAGTAGGCATTTTTTGGTTTTCTCGAAAGAATTTTAATGGACATAAAACAGTTTTTCTAATAAAAGCTTTTGTAAGAGAGACTTTTTTTCTCAGTAGATTGTGTAAATGATTAATAGTGAAAAAGTGGGATTGAAAAATAATTGAATTCTAAGGAGAACTGATTTTTAATTTGCGGAAGTTCTGGATTTTTAAATTTGCATTACTTTTTAGGTTATGAAAATAAAATTCTTTACGTAGTTCCTTCTGTTAGATTTTTTTTTATGAATAAAAAAAATATTTCGCATAATTTTTGCAATGATTTACTAAGCTAAACGAGGAATAGAGTTGTGAATAAAATGCGTAATTAAGATTTCGATAAATAAGAGAATATGAAATTTTTTTTTATTAAAAATATTTCGAAAAAATAATGAACTAGTTGGATGAGCCATTCCCAAAACTTTCTAAAATCTCATACAATCTTAATGTTTTGAAAAGTAATTTCAAATGTTAATACTTCAATAATATTACTTCAATACTATACTAACTTTGATTTTCATCTTAAATTTACGCTTCATTCAAATCACTACCCAACAAAAAAAATATTTTCATCAGTTTCTTGGTTCTAGATAGTCAATTCTTACTAATTTTGGGTTGAAAAAAATAATATGTAAATGAAATGTTTTTATTGGCTCTTGTTTTCAAGATACAATACAGACCACTGGAGGTTGACACACAACATCCACACATCGATTTAAAAGCAAATTGAAGAAGAAAAAAAAATCCTATGTAATAAATACAATACAATAGACATGTTTCATTAAACAATGTTCATTTTTTAGAAAGCAGTAGTTGTTTCTAGCCTATTCTTGAAAACGTTTCCTTTTGAATTGCCTCTTGTATGTCAACGCCGGAGCATCTCTTGTAACAGTCCAGCAGTAGTCGGCAAGCATTGACTCATCCCAAAGACCCTGATATCTGGGTTCCATTACAGAGATATCTTTGTGAAACCTTTCACCGTGCTCATCGCTTACATCTCCACAGTTTTTATGGAAAAATTCTAGATTGGAGTGGAGGAAATGAAGTTTCAGAGACATGTTGCATCCAAGGTCATGGTACTTTTGTAGGAGTTCTTTCACCAACTGTTGGTAATTCCCGGCTTTTCTGTTGCCTAGAAATCCTCGTACCACACCTTTGAAGGCTTCCCGGGCTGCTTTCTCTTCCCCTTCCAAAACTTTATCAAAAGCAGGATCCTTCATTATTGTGCGTATTTGAGGGCCCACAAAGATTCCCTCTTTAACCTTTGATTCAACCAGTCCTAGAAATTTCGCTCTAAGGTACTGGAAAGCCTCTCAATCCTTGTCCATGGCTTTTACGAAGTTCTTCATTAATCCCAGCTTAATGTGCAGGGGTGGAAGCAGAATGTTTTTTGTATCAACTAGAGGCTCATTTTGGACATTTCTCTCCCCGGGATTTAGATTTCTTGAAGGCCATTTGTCTTTTATGCAGTGAGAGTTTGTATCTCGACTGTCCTACAAACACAGAAAACAGCAGTACTTGGTACAGCCTAATTGCATTCCCAGGAGTAAAGCAGTTACTTTCAAATCACCACAAATCTGCCATTTATGATCCTGGTATTTGATTGACTCGAGAAGTAATTTCACATTCTCGTAAGTTTCCTGCATGTGAACGGAATGTCCAATGGGAATGGAAAGAATAATGTTGCCGTTGTGTAGTAAGACTGCTTTCAAACTAAGTTTGGAAGAGTCTATAAATAACCTCCACTTCCGTAGATCATGAGTTACGTTCATGGAATTCATCAAACCATTCACATCAGTACAAGCAACAACATGTTCTTTCTTCTTAAAGGCATGAAGATTCTTGTGACGAGTCCTTTATTCTGTGATCTTGACTTCTAGTTGGAGTAGATGCCATTGCCTCAGTCTTGATACCGGAAGCTCTGCTTTCTCCTTTAGCAAGTGACAATTCTGTCTGATTTAGTGTGTGAGGCTCATTCAAATCTTCTGCCTCGAAATCTCGGTCATGGGAAGTCCCAGGTCTAGTGACTTCTACAGCATCATCCTCTTTAATCTCATAAGTTTGAATTGGCTCAGGAATTGGCAGATTAGCCGAGTGAGGAACGGGCCGAATGGCTGATGGAACACTGGAATACTGTACCGATTACTTCTTTTTTGTCCAACCTCGATTCATGGAGGGTGTCATGCAGAAATAACAATTGTCAACGTGGTTTGTTGGCTCAGGCCAAATCATGTTGAGGGGAATTACAGCTATTAGGAGTACCAACTTCAGAACATTCGATTTCCCATAAAACAGCCGTAGTGAGATTTCTCAAGTTGGTTCATATTTTGAAAACAAGAGCTAATATCAATTTTTTATGTTGATTTTCGTGTTTAGCGAGACAAAATACTTCGGAAATAACTATTTTTGAGCCCGAAACATTTTTGATGTTGGGTAGTGTAATCGGAGTAAAAACGAGTTAATCTCCATCATGATATTTATTAAAATCAATAGTTTTTCGTTATTCCGTTGTACATCAGCTGTTTGCGAATAAGCATCTTGGCAGGATGCGAAGCTCCCGTCGCTGATCGAGTCTCCCATATACAATAAAACTACGAAAAATCGAGAAAATTATATAAAAATTGCTATTACAGCGCCCTCTTCAGGCGGAATATTTCCAAATTCAAGGAATGGGGCTGGTCATAGCCAGAAACATACACAAAATGTTTGGTTCGATGGTACAATAGCGACACACGGACAGACAGATATTTTGTTTAAACATATTTTTGGGGATCTCTGACCCCAAAAACGAGTAAATCCGTCGTAAACCGGAAGTCTAAAAATTTTCGATTACAATATAAAAATAAAATAAAGCTACTTCGAATAAAAAGCTACTGGACAACAAAAGTTGTATAGTGATGCTTAAAGATTCTTCTTTTAATTCACTTATCTTACTAAAGACTGTTACATGCTGGAGGTATCAATGTACAGTCGTGGAAAAAAAAAGTAAACACCCCCTACTAACTCCTCAACAAATTATCGTAGAAGAAAGTTACTGGTACCGAACAATTGGAAATGAAGTCTACTTTTAAATGATATACATAAAATTTGCTTAGGGGGCCCTCTACATATTAAAACGAAGCATAACTTTTTTTTTTTTTCAATAGCAGTACACAATTCTGACAGCACAAATGAACTCTTTACCCTTCAATTAGCCTAAAAATAAATTTTAATGCAATCTGTACGATAAGTTTCCGAGAAATTAATTATTTTAAAACGAGCTTATTTTAGGGGCTGTATCCAAATTGAAATTCGGTACTCGATTGTTGACCGAGAGAGCCTCCTTCTTGATCAAGGCATCTTAAGCGCCACTCAAGCAGTCATTGAAGATTACTAGATTACAGGCTAGCAGAAGAAATTTCAAAATATCTAGTCACTTCTATCATAGATGGCCCCTTAATCCAACATTTTGCTGTTTATTAAGCACAATTCGAAAGCTATTTGGAAGAAAAATGTGAAATTTTAAATTTCCATAAAGCAAGACTTAATAAATCTAAATCCATCAAAAAAATTGTAGGTTGCAATTCATAATTTTTTCGAATATTAATTTCATAATTCATATTATAAAATTATAAAAATTGCAAATTCATCGTATTTATGTTTGGGTATATTAGTATTATTGCTACACAAAAAATTAGCACATTGGGAGTATAATTTCTGGAGATATAAATAAAAATATGAAAATGTAATTTAACATTAGAAGCACTAAATTTTGAATGTTTATAATTCAAAAACTTACAATTCAAATGACTTGAAATTTGGTGTCTAGGCATAGTTTGAACAGAAGATTTGAAATATCTTCTTAAAATTGGGTATTGCCATTGAAAAAAGTGAAGTTTGGGCTCGTTTTAATATGTAGATGGCCCCCTAAGCAAATTTTATATACATGATTTAAAAGTAGACTTTATTCCCAATCATTTGGTACCAGTAAATATCTTCTACGATAATTTGTTGAGGAGTTAAGGGATGTAATTAATAATGCAGCATAGCAGCGCCACCATCTGGGCGATTTACACCAAAAAGTTATCAGCACCAAATTATATCAAGTACTAAGTGAATCTGAAGTTTAATTAAAATCCGTGCATCAGTTCCTGAGATGCAGCTATTGCATAAACCGTGAAAAATTCAGCATAGCAACGCCACCTGTTGGGCGATTTACACCAAAAAGTAATCAGCACCAGTTTATATCAGGGACTAACTGAATCTTAAGTTTTATTAAATTCCGTTCATTAGTTCTTGAGATAGAGCGCCCACAAAATTTGTGTCACATACATACATACAGACAGACTCACAGACAGACATTTTGTAAAAACACGTTTTCCAGGCTCTCTAACCTTTAAAACGTGTAAATCCGTCGAAAATCGTAATTAGAAAATTTTCATGAATCCTATACTTTCTTCTTGTAAAGACAGAAGAAAGTAATAATAATAATAACAACAATAATAATAATAAAAACAACTTGTTTGTAAGTAAGATTTTACTTATGTGTAGGTGTGACAAAGATTAATTAATTAAAAGTTTTTCACTTTTATAGATATTTTCACCTGAATAAAGTCCGTAGATGAGGCAGATTTTTAGTGTTCTCGATTAAGAATTAAGAAACGAATTCCAGGACAGAACCTTCCTATGCAATCGTACACTTAAAATTATGTTATGAGTGGTCTGCACCATTTTTATAGCAATGCGTTCTCAATTGTTCGTATGAAATAACGGGCATCTTGCTGCTAAGAAATATAAAAGGTAAAAATAATAATTAGTTGAAAATATGTTTACAGTATTTATCCTACACAGTTAAAATTTTGTTCAACATTTAAACAAGACATTGCGCCAAAAAAGTTGGCGCTATAAGATTATGAAAATTTGCTCTAACATTTGCTTCTAAGCTTAAACCACAAACTTGTGTAAGTTAACCCTTCATTGCACGATTTTTTCTATTTTTATGAAAAAAATTATTTGGAATCTATATATCGGTCTAATAATGGGGAAAATAGTAAAAAAAATGAGCAACAAAATGAACAACATGAATGCAACAAAAATGCAACAAAATGAGCTTAAATTAATTAATTTTATCTGCTTAATACTCTGCAACTTTTTTTGTATTAATATTTTTAAATATTCAGTAAAAATAATGAAAGTAAGCTTTACCTTAATAGCTTGACCGATTTTTTTTTCCCTTGCTTCCGAAGAACAAATTCGAGTCTTTTGACAAATGCAGCTATCTGACATGGACAAAATAAGTGTTATTCGATTCTTTGCGCTGTTCTTGATCAAGGATAGAGATCATATTAGCCAAATTCGTGGCACATAATAAGAACTACAGTTTTTTGAGGTATGTGCCAGATGTGGCAAGTCGTGCAGTGAAGGATTAAAACATTTCCTGATAAAATGTTGATCTGAGCATTTGTATAACATTGAACATTGAAGTGACTATAGTTATGCTTTGTAAATAAGGGCTAATTAGACCGGGACCTTTGTTTAAAATGAAATTCTGCACACTGCTACAATCAAGCCTGAACCGGAATTCCATCCGGACACCACTATCCGTTCTACCCACTAAGCGAGCTGGAGGACATCATCATGCTCTAAAGTTGAAGAATGGGAGAGGATAGAACTATTTATGTTTCCTGATTGACTGTTACTTATGCCATGGGTTGGTGAAATTTTTTACAATTGTTGAACTTTCAGTATAATCAGGAATTTTGTATAAATAAATGTGCCATGATTTTTTTGAATGCAAGATACTAAATTTGTCTCATATAGTGCTGATTAACGCTTTCATGGGCGGTGGGATATATATGCCCCACTTAATTTAAATTATCAAATGCAACATGTCACCCGAAATTTTTAAAAGAATTTTATATTTATAATATATTTGAAGTAAAAGCTTTTACTCAGACTGTTAGGTTACATATCTCACTTACCGTTATAGGTCGTATGAAGCGAAGCTCTGAGAGTTTGGTACAATTTCGCAGTGTTGAGCGGGCGATGGGGTGGTTCGTATGAATAACTTTATATCGCTGTTCGAAGCTGCATTATGGCGTCTATGGATAATTCTGGATATATGGGCAATATTATTAATAATATCTCAAATCGATCGCTAAACAGCAATTTCACCGAACAATTTGCTAGTATTTTTTCAAATTTTGAGGACTTTGCTAAAAAAATACTGATGGATTTCTACGTCTTCACTGACCAATATATTCTGGATTTGAAAGCCAAAGCTGGTTACTCTACTTCTCCAACCGACTACGAGGAGGTAAGAAAAACTTGCCTTGAAGTTTTTTCTTTGCTAAGGGAGCCAACTATCGATAACTTGTTGAATTCTGCTACCTTTAGTTCTTTCTGCTCAATTAAATATAAGAAAGCACCAAACCTAATTATCACTAATACTAACCTAAGAAACGAACTTTTTAACGCTGTGAAAAGGGGGATTAAACGTCCATTAAATAAGGAGAGTTCTGTTATCCCTATTAGTTATAAATTCAAAAATATCGAGAACGAAGTTAACATGTTCACGCCGGCGCGGTGGGTCACACTCGACTGTCTCAGAGCTGCCAAGTCTCCGGATTTGTGGATACCAGTATTTTAATACAGAAAATGTTGTTTCATTTAATTAGAACAATTGGGCGATTTAAAGGAACAACATTTTCTCTAAAATAACAGTGGTGTATAAAAAGCCGGAGACTTGATAACTCTGAGACAGTCGAGTGTGACCCACCGCGCCGGCGTGAACGTGTTAATCTAAGTGAAAATGCTGATATGGAGCAACTTAATGATAGTGTTAACACCTCCCAGGAAACTGGTAACTAAAAAAAAAACTACTAACCCGTTCTACATAGATGTCGACAAAAATTGGGCGACGATAGCCCGCCAAATTACTGAAATAAATACTGAAAAACCCAAGATAGCCCTAAAAGGCGAACGTTTAGTTATACAATGTACTTCAGATAATGACTTCAGACTAACACAAAGATGGTTAGATCAAAATAAGAAAAATATACAACTCTTGACTCTAGGGAGTTAAGACCTAAGAAAATATGCATTAGGGGCCTCCCCTGTTATACTGATGTTAAACTGATTGAAGATAGCCTTAAAGAGCAAGGGTTTGCAGTCACGAGGGCTGCCATGCTAAAAAATAGAAAAACAGGAAATTCCATGCCCCTTTATATGATCAATGTTATTTCACGTAGGAATTTTGAGGACATGTACAAAATAAATGAGATACATTACATCTCTGTCAAAATTGAAGCCTTTACTACCAAATACAAAGTTAAACAATGCTACATGTGTCAAGGTTACGGGCATGCCTCAGAGGTATGTGGCTTTGATGCCAAATGTGTTAAATGCGGAGAATTCACTTGAGCACTGCCTGTGAGCACAAGGGTAGAATTAAACCTAAATGCGCCAATTGCGGGCTTGGACATCCCACAAATTACCGCGGTTGTCCCAAAAAACCATACAGACTGGAAAATAAACCTAACCGAAAAACTACAAGTAATAGCGTCAGCAATCCCTCCACCGAAAACCAAATTCTTGCTGATATCTTTAAAAACTTCAACTACACCAAAAAACATAAGTCCAATGAACCATCAACTAACAATAACATGTTAAATTCTGAAAGTAATGATAGTGAAACCTCAAATACCCCTTCCTCCCCTACTAATGAAAATTCAAAAAACACTCAAAATCTAAAAATCCCTATAAATTACTCTAATGACATCAAAGATATACTTAATACTTTTAATCAACTCAAAGAAGTCTTTCAAATCACCAAATTCTTAAGCTGCATCAAAAATATTTAAACTCAAACCAAAAAATATGATAACGCCATGCAAAAAATGATAGTTATTATCAACGAGTTCGACAAACTTGCTAACCTTCTTAACTTAAATGAAGAGTAAGTTCTTCCTATGTTAAACTTTTGCCTTTTTTCCTCGTCGTGTTCTGTCTGTTTTGTATAAAAAAAAAAAAAACTTTTTTACTGCTTTATTATTGCTTTTTCACGTTTTTAAATTGTCTTATCTTTTTATTCTCTTGTTCTATTATCTTGGTATCATTTTATCATCTATATTCATCGAGTTACCAGATTGGGCGGACGCCGTCCTTTTTTGCCCATGTTCCCCTTAATATTATGCATTTTTCTGTTCAGTTAGTCTGAACTCTCCTCTGTTATGATTTTTATTATCGTTTTTTAATACTCTAACTTGTGCATTTTTATAATCTTTTTGTAAATTCTTTTTATTCTTTTCCAAATTTGTTTTGCACTGTGCTTTGCATTATTTTTTATGTTAATCTACGTATGGTCTCTGTGAAGAGTCTTTTTTTTATGCTGGGGCTTCCCTTTGGTAGCTTTTTTGCCTGTCCACGGACTGATAGTTTTTGGATCATATTGAACTTTTTTTTTACCTTTAACATTTTATTAGTAAGTTCTCTTACTCTTAAACTTTAAATCTTCTATTTTTGTGGCCACCAGCCGCGTTTAAACATCTTTTCATGGCTCCCATTGCATTGAAACACGCATTACCTCTATACTGGATGTGAAGTTGCCCCGCAACTAGGAAATCCATGAACCAAATTACATTGTTCCATTGTTCCAAGCTTTTACTTATTATGAAACAAATTTGTTCGTAAAACCCGGTGTCATTCAATCTTTTCAACATTTTAGTAACTGAAGTATTTTGCCCATGAAAGGGTTAAGCCACGCCCTAACAATCATGATAGTAAAAATATTTTGTACTAATATAATTTAGAAAATGGATGATTTCTTAAACCGTGTCCTAGACATTTCGAATATTTGAAATGTATCCAATATTACTATCGTTATAATTAACATGATACTGAATATCATAATATGATAGTAACACAGCGTTAATTAAATGAAGGTTCCCTTCTCCTTTAATATAATGAATACCTTTTGTTAATTGCAAAAAATTTAAGCGTTTTGAGAAAATGTGATTTATGAAAGGAAATTTCTATTATTATTAAAAGCATAATTTAAAAGGCATTCAAGTTAATTTCTGTGCTATTATGCATAAAGCAGACAGATATGTATTATCATTTTCGTAACTCCCCTGTGATTCGAGCTACTGAAAGTAATTTGCATAATTGAGTCGGTGAATGTGATTTTTATTCAAAAAATGACCATACTTTTCATGTGTTTTGGTTTTCCCTGAAATTAACCCTGACTTTTGCTTCTATTTTTTAGCCCCGCCTCTAAGATGAAAAATGCGTATTAAATTGCGGTGGATTAAAGGTCGTGTTTTTAAACGTCGAAACTGAATGGGGGAAGTATAAAGGAATCTGGAAAAAATTATACATATAAAAAGATAAGAGATATAAATACGCTTTTATAATTATGAGAGATAAGAGGAACAAGTTGACGCAGATGAGGTTTTTAATTTCTTCCTGCGCAATTAAGCATTTTGATTACAGAGTGAATAAAAAGATAAAAATTATTTTGTAAGTATAGGAGGGGAATATAGAATACTTTTATAATAATTGTTTTTAATGCATATTATGTTACTCCTTTTTCTGAAAGAGTTTTTTCCCCTTAACCCTAAAATATATGATTTTTTATTTTGTTTCGAAAAAATTACATTCGATTCTCAGAAAGGTTTATTAAACAGGAAAAATAATGAAAAAAAATCAGAGATACATTTTTCGTATAATACGTATCAACCTTTTTTTCAAGTAAAAACTAAAATATTGCAAATTAGTAAATATTTTAATAAGTGTAAATCTAAATACCTTATTTTATGTACTATTTTATTTTGTAAAACTTAATCCTTATATGCACGAATTATTCTTTTAGAAGTTTGTTTTTTAATATTATATTAAAGATTTAAGACCAGAAATTTTAAGATAGACTTTTAACTTTATTTAGCAGTATATTTTTAGTACGCTTTAGAGGATTAATATTTCTATACAAATATAATGGTTGCTATGAGTTAAATAAAGCACAATACATCACAGATCACAGAAGAAAATCACATATCATAATATATAATTATATAAAATATCCTGTATCATACATATATCATATCATATATCATACATATGATACATTACATAATATATCATATCTATATAATTATAATCACAGATATGATCTATGCATTTAAGGGTTAAATTGTCCTCTATTGTTAGTTATTTAAATATAGTATAAAAAATTATGAAATCTTAAAGATAAAATTATAAAATACGGCGTGTATATATATATATATATATATATATATACATATATATATATATATTTAAAATATTACTAAAAACATTTACCTACCGTGGTTATATATTTTAAAAATATATAAGATACCATTATTAATAAGGAAATAGTTCAAAATGAATTGTTGACATTCAAAATGAAAAAAGATATCATATATATATATGTGTGTATAACCATTAAATAAACATTACCGACCACCAACAAAAACTGTGAAATTATGAATAAATGACATTAACATATAAAGTTCCAACAACCTTAACATAGATTCCAAAAACATAGTAAAAAACAGCAGAAATTGAATAACAGAACTGGAATGATGGAACTTTCTAGAATTTAGACAGAATCATCGGGTCCCAAATACCTTAAGTTCCATAAATAAAAAGTGTGGTTCATCTTCATATTAGCCATAAATTAGCTAAAGAATACGAATTTGGGACTAGCACACACAAAAAACCGAGAAATAAGCCACTGGGCACGAATTAAGTTCAAAATGAAACAAGATTAAAAAGGTTGATGGTTTTGTGACGGCCGATTATCTACACTAGGGATATAGGCCCGAGGGGGAGTGCCCTTCGTGGGGGTCTTTCTAAGGGAACCTAACCCGTATTAACGCATGGAAAACCATGGCTCGAAGAAAACCACGAAAACTCCGAACGATTAGGCCGACGGGCACGATTGGGATCGAACCCAGCACTTCCCGTCTACCAGTTTCGAGAGCAGAACCTCTCAGCCACTGGTGGGGCCAAGATTAAAAAGGATACAGGAAAATTTAAAAATCAAATTACCAAATTAAAATCCATACTGTCATAGGTATAACAAATACACTCATCATGCATTTTATTCTCATTTAAGGTAGTATACTATTAGAAATTAATATGATATTGTCCTGAGTAGGCTAAAATTTAAATATAAGTTAATCGTTAACTTTATTAAATTAACTTTATAAAGTTAATTTAATAAAGTTAATTTAATATGAATATGAAAAAATTTAATATGAATTGATAAATATATAAATATAACTATATATACTATATGGATGCATGAGTTTTAAATCTCCCCTTATTCAAAATAAAAAAAAATCGTGTTTCTTCTATCAATATATTCTTCTTAAACCTGCACCGAAGAAACACTACAATCTGAAAAAAAACTAGTTTTATCGTGTATTTCTGGCATTGTAAAGTCTTGATTGACAATGAAAACCAATGGACGCATTAGGAGGATTTTCGCAATTTCCCAGAATTTGATTTTTTGGACAAGGCGAGTTTTGAAACTCACGTCCTCTGGTTTTGCATTCTTTATTTTTTCTTTATATTTTATTTTCTTCTGTTTAGTGCGTAAAATATTTCAGTGTTTCAGTTTCACAGCTAGCTGGCATATATTTAACCCTTTGCACTCCGCGTTATTTTGAGTATCCGTAACCAGCAACTCCGCGCCGTTACACAAATATTTTACACCACTTTTTTAAAAGAAGTTTCTTTCAAATACACAATTTAAAAAATGCTCTGATAAAATGAGGCAAATTTTATTTTCCTTTGTTACTGGTGCAAAAAACTAATTTCGTAAGGAAAGATGATGTCGCCGCAGCGGCGACAACGGAGTGCAAAGTGTTAAGAGGACGTGACTTAGCGTATATAAAAATCTGTTGTTATTGTTGCGATTTATAACCTGCGTCCGGCTAAAATGCTTTAAAATAAATTAATTAATTTACAATTAAGTTCTAAAAATATTAAAATGTTCTATTGTCATCGAAAACCCACTTGAGTACAGTAAAACCTCCCTGAAGTGACGACGTTCCATTCCAATAAAAATTGGTTGCTCCGAGAGCTGGTCTCTTAATGGAGGTCATGTTTAAATCTAGATTTTAATTGTTGGAAAAAGCTAACAATTATTGTTACTAAAATTTATTTTCCACATTAGGAAAAAATATAAAAATTTAAGTATCAAAACAAAAGTTAATAACATAAGTTAGGTAATTACTGCAGAGTTTAAAAAATGAATACATTGACGTTTGCTTTGATTTTACAGTTTTACCTTTTAAAACTTTTATTTCCAAGTTTTTTCGAACTTTAGTAAATAAATGCATTTTTTTTGGGGGGGGGGGGGAGGGACGGGAACAAATAATGACGATTTCATTAATTTATCTATTTCTTTGAGAGTTTCCCGACAGAATAGGACAGGGGAGTTTATTGACTGTCATTCTTAATTTGTCATTAGAGTTAAATGCATTGCCTAAAAAGGCACAAAGGAGTTTAAACACTTAAAAGTTATCGGGATTAAAAAAATCTAAACTTAGTTTACAAGTTTGATTAATAATGCGCTCTCCGGAATTATTTTTCTAATAAAACCTTCTTCAAGCGACCAGGAAAAAACGGAATTTTCTTCAAAGAAATGGGTCGCTCATGGAAGGAGTTCTTCTGGGATGGTCTCTGAAAGGAGGTAAAATTAGTATTGAGCCTATGGGAATAAATTTCGTTTCATGAAAAAATGGTCGTTCAAGGAGGTGGTCGCTTAATGGAGGTGGTCGCACAGGGAGGTTTTACTGTACATATTTTTTTTCTTTTTTATAATAATTCTTGCATATCAGTAAGTGTGAAAAATCAATAACAGAATTCCATCTTTACATACATAAACCAAGTTAATTTAAATAAAAGAGCTTACAAATGAAACTTTTCAACTTCGACTTGTTCTGACGTCACGCGAAGTCCCCTGAATACTACGCCCGAGCGCTGACAATAAAATGGCGGTTGCCGAAGGCTGATTTTTTTCAGCGTGTGTACGGTTCCTTTAATTTTGGCGCTGATAATTTTTTTTAAGTTTTTTCCGCTTTATTTTTCTGAGATTAAACAAGTCAAAGAAATCTTTTATAGAATACTGGTGTCTAAATTTAAGGCACCGTACAAACGTTTTAAAAAATATCCGCCTTCGGCAGCCGCCATTTTTTTGTCAGAGCTCAGGCCTAGTATTCAAGGGGGCGGTGGGGAATATCACGTTGCAATCAGGCGGCTGTGACGTCCATTTGCTTTCTGGCGTAATTAAACAGTACTTCTTGCAAGTGAACAGCTTACGCTGCTTGAGAGAAGAGTTTCAGATAGAAGTATGGCCAAATCTGGAAGATTTTTTATTGAGAAATTCCAAACTCACACAAGAAAACTTTCAATAGTTATTTTTTTATTTTATTAATGAAAATTTTATTTTATTATATATATATATATATATATATATATATATATATTATACTCTACCACTTTATACTTATTTTAAATCTTTTAAATAGTCCAGTGGCGTAGTGGTCAGAGCATCTGACTGCCGCGCTGCAGGTCACTGGGCAAGGTTCACTCAGCCTTTCATCCCTTGAAAAAATGAAATGTAAAATGATTGTAAAATGAGTACTAAGCTTGCTTGAGAACTAAACATCTAGGGTCCGCTTTAGGCTGACCATCTGGCCGGGGCGTATGCGGTATAGCACCTGGGGGCCCAGGGTCAAGAAAACAGGTATGGGTACAGATCCTTCATGGATTGTATACTGTATAGTCACACAGTTTAGCACTCTTTTAAATTAATTTAAAATGTTCTATGTAATTTCATTAACTACAGTTAGACCTTTTCCAATTTATTATCTAATAGTAAAATACTGACTTATTTATAGTCTGGGCGCATAGCTGAGGTCGGCTCGGAAGACACCCAAAGCTGCTTACACTGTTTAGCACTACCATTATATAAAGCAAAAATAACTATTCAAACTTCCTGGTGTAATTCAGAATTTCTGAATAAAAAATCTACGAGATGTTGAGACGCTGAACGGAAATACTTTCTACATGATTATGCGAACTATTTGCTTATTTCTGTGATTAATTAAGAAAAAAATCACATCCATATTTATCGAAATTTATATTTAGTACTTTAAACATAATCGAATATGTTTTAAATACTATATACAAAATGCGTTCTTTCAGATTTTTTTTTCTCCAAAACGTATTTTTTTTAATCAACAACATGCACGTAAATACAATTTAGCAACATTTTTAAAACCCTTTATGTACAGAATTATGAATTCGTGAAAATTTTATCTTCTAAAACTTTTTTCGTGAATTGTTTAAACTACATTAGAAGATTTACATAATCATTTAATAAATTTAAGAAGGATTTTAGAAGAATTGGAGGATTTAGAAGGATTCATTAATTTGAATTTATAGGGATTTTGTGTACTATTTATAACCCCATTCAAATCTTTTATTTTAAATCTTTTTCTTAGTATTTTGTAGAATTAGGAAATGTACAAATATGATGTTCTTACAATAGAAATATGGAAATATTTCCGAATTGAAAAATCCCCCCCCCCCATCCCAAATGCCAAGAAAGCTGAAAAGATGCAAGGGCGAAACAAATCATCCTTTTAAAAATATTTTTCTTTTGTGCAACCCATAATGCTTTTGGAACAAGATAAAGTAATGTATCTATAACTCATTCTAAACTGTATTACAACTAATCCATGTATTAAATGAATTTTATAAGAAGTTATTTTTATGGTACTTATAAGTACCGTCAGTAGATAAATCTTTAATGAAATTGTGACGTTATAGAATTTAACATGATTAAACATATTAAGCAATGTAGCCTAAAAACAGGATTTGTTAGAATTGTAACTACTTAGATGCTCGTATAGTATCAAGACACACAATAAAACTATTTTACAAAATTTAATACAGTATAGACGTTTAAGAGAAAAACATTTTTAAGGTAAAATATCTGTTTGTTAATGTGATTTCGATTTCGGGTAGGCTGTTATAACAATACAGTTATCGGTTTATTTACAGAAACATACGGTATAGGCCTTTATTCTTGCATTAATACTTAAACATTATTCTACTTTGAATTCGATCACAATTTGAAGCATCTGTTTTCAAATAAATCATCACAAACAGAACTTTGTGACATGTTGGGTTGCATGTCTATATCATTTCAACTGGATTGGACACTTTAGGAGAGTTTGATTGGTGAAGGCCGCGTGATTGAGGATTTAATTATAATATTTATAAATTTTACTACTCACAGTCTGCAGAAGTGATGTGTGTATAATTTTAAAGCTTAAAATTGTATACATTCAACGAAATATAAGTAAACTATGCGCTAAATTTTTGCATTTATTAAATAAGCATAAAAATAAAAATGTTTTTTTAAACACTTTTTTATATCTTTATCTTAAAAATCATGTCTAATTTCATTACTACAATTAATAGTTTTTGCAAAGAAAATTCCGTTACAATACATTAAGTTGGCGTGGGCACCAAATCCGATTCTGGAAAAATCATCGTGTATTTTATACGTTTGGTAGAAAGTACGGGCTAATAAATTTAATAAAAATTATATGTACTTTTGTTCTTTTTTAAGATATGACAATATGAAAAAAAAAAACTATCATTTAAACTACCTATTCGAGATTTGTAAATATCTTTCTCAACGCATAATTATAATTTAATTGATATTAAGCTGTTTATTGATAAAAGTGCGCTTTCGAAAAATATCTGTTACACTCTTTTTACACGACTGCCAAGAAGGGTTATGTGTTTCACGCGTATCTGGGTATGTAGATTTCTTTATACCCTCGAAACATCCCAACGGCTGGATGGATTTTAATGAATGAGGTCTCTATTGATTCGTCTTAACCGTCCGATGGTTATAGGCTAGGTTTTGTTTTTATAAACTCAAAATGGCGGCCGTAAAATACAAAATGGCGGTAGAGACGAAAAAAAAGTTTACGCACCCTATTGTGTGGCATATCAATGGATAGGTGTTTCAAAATGAAGACGATGTTTCATTGACTATTTTACAGTCAGAAGCTCCGTTTAAATATCACACAACCTGGAAGTTGTGTAGTTAGGATCTCTAGCCTTACTTCAACTCTAACCTTCATAGACATCTGTAATCATAGGTCAAAACTGTGTTTATAGATAGGAACTAACAATCAAACACAACTTAAAAGTCGCCAATACACAGGGTTCGTACGGGTACCGTTATTTTCAAGGCTCAATATCAGAATTTTTTTTATAGAAAAATAAATCTAGTTTAAACGGACGAAACTTCGCCTTATTTCTCGAGAGATTTTCCATAAGAAAATACTGGTATCGAGGAATTTGTTAGTCATGAATTTCAAGCACCCGTACGAACCCTGATACAAGTAAGTAAAAAATAAGTAAGTAATATAAAAAATAGTTTCACATTGATGAGAAATCATTAATTAGTTCGCTTTTTATGCAGTTGGGTTTTTTGATTTTTTAAATTTAATTCTTATTTTTATTTAATTTCTAATTTATAGCGTTTAAATATTGCATTGCTGCAGTTTAACAGAGAGTTGGCCTTTTTTAGCGAGCACGGTTTGGCACATCATTAACTCTATTGCTGTTGTAACGAATATACAATTGTAACCATAAAGAATATTTGTCGGTTAATCGCCTGTGGGGAACTAACGGAAAAATGGATTAGAATTAAGTTATTATTTTATAATTAAATTCTAAAAGTAAGGTAAATGCACCTAGTGAGACACGTACCAGTAGTGGCCTACTCATTTTTAAAGTTTAAAAACAAGTCCAAAATACATTTCTGAAAAATGACTGAAAGAAACCTCATTGACTAACATCCTTAAATGACAACTTTCCATAAACTGTTTGGAATAATTTTTTTTTACTGTTGGTGCATTTGTTTATTTTCTAGAGCGTCTTCAAAAACAGAATTTGTTTGGAAAATTCTTAGAGACTTCATTAAGAGATAAATTTTTATTATAAACATTACTTTTTTAATATTATGTTTTATTTTGAATTAAACTGCTATTGATATACTCCAATACATTGTAAATAATTTAACCTCTTCAGTTCCGAAGCTAAAATAATAATACAAATGCTTATTCATTGGTTTTTCCTAAACAAAATGACATCGTAAGTGACAGAAAAAACATCTTTTCTGAAATGGATCCTTTTAGGCGCTTAGTAATTTAGGTTCAAAAATAGGGATCTAAAACTACAAACCCCATAAAAACATCAATTTAATAACTATTAACCTAAATGAACGCAATCACAAATTTAAGAGCTTTAAACAAGTAAATAATCTACAAATCCTCAAAATTTTTTGTTGAAAAAGATTTAAGTTAAATACTTTTGGAAATTTCTCACTTTCTTAGTCATACTGTGTTTTGGGCATTTTTAGGCATTTTGCAAACTCAGATGAAAAGAACATTTATTTTATGTGGGAATCAGCTTAGATGCTGCCATTTATTCGTTTGATTTGAACACAAAAAGCATTTAGCTATTAAGAAGTGATATGAAAATGTAAAAAAATCGGACATTTCAGTCTTTATAAGGAAAAGAACACATGTCCCCGTATAGGGACCATGGGACGGAAGAGGTTAATGGATACGCCGAAAATTTAAAAATTCACGCCTCAGAAATTGACTAATAGACTACTGAAGCCTAGAGGAAGGTAACATTTATTATTTTTCATTTTTTTCCGAAGAATATATTTTGAAAATTTAAATGTTTATTCTGATGCATGAAGGTTAGGACTAGGTTTAAAATATACAGGATAGTTCAAAAAGTCATGTCAAAACGGCACGTGTGGATGTGTTAGGTAATGTAGAGCAAGTTTTATATAGGAACTGGGGGTCGGAAACGCGATCGTGTCGGTTCAATTGCATCGTGACCGTGACGCAAAGAAATTGTAATAAACGGTGTAAAAAGACCTTTATTTTTACAAAAATCTTAATTGAAGTACAAAATACAAATGAAAAATGCTACAACTCATAACAAGTGCTCAAAATGTGCCCCATTAGCCGTGATGCATGCTTTAAATCGGCGCATTATGGAATCGCAAACACGTTGCAATTGGCCAGTTGTCTCCTTCTCACGTGCCGCCGCTTCTGCGATCCGTACCACGAGGTCCATGGCCGATGGAACGGGTGTCTCGTTATTATGAGTTGTAACATTTTCCATTTGTATTTTGTACTCCGATTAAGTTTTTTGTAAAATAAAGGTCTTTTTACACTGTTTGTTATATTTTCTTTGCGCCCGGTCACGATGCAATTGCACCGTCACGATCGCGTTTCCGACCCCCAGTTCCTATATATCTTGCTCCTCATGACCTAACACACCCACAAGTTCCGTTTTGGACATGATCTTTTCAAATACCCTGTATGGAATTTCCCTTTTGAAATTCACTAATACTTTAATAATCTACATAATAAAAGCATAAGTCATGTGACTGTCATCAACAGTTCCGGGCTACCCGCTTCACTTTTTATATGCCAGGCGGCCAATTTGGTACTTTAATGTTAGCGAGGCGCAGGTGATAAGTCGTCAAATATTATATAGATTATTATTATAAAGCGCAAAGCATTTGGCTGTCATCAACAGTTTGCAACAGGATAAAACTGCATAAAACTTACACTTTTAGAAAGATCGTATTCAAAAAGTTATAATGTTTGAGAGATTAGCTATATTCAAATATCTATTTATTCTGAGATAACTTCAGTTGAAATGACATTGATATGTGTTTCCACCAAAGTAAACACAAAAGATTCGTTCTTCATTGAGCGAAAAAAATATTAATTTATGGAGGTAAGGTTAGTTGGGGTAACTGGAACCACGAGGTAACTGGGCCATAGGCTATTTTATAAAAAACTGTTAGTGTTTTTTAAGTTTTAGCGTTTGTGAACAATGCCCCTTAATCTCTACTTCCTAAAACAACGTGTATCTACTCAATCATAACTCTCACTTTGCTGTGATAGGTTGTCAAAAATTTACGTTTCTTTTTTTAAAAACAACGTCTATACGGTTGAAATTCCTCGGCTGATTATTAAAATACTGTAAGTACTTTAATTAAACAATCATTTTTTTTAAAGATTAGACATATAACTACATTAATATTATTAGGTATCTATACATATTTACTTCATGTTTCAAATGTAAGCTCGGTGTCCCAGTTATCCCATAAATTTTTCAAGGATGGGGTAACTGGGAGATGTATCCGGGGTAACTGGACCATGCTGGATCCATTTACCTCAATAGTTATAAATAATTTTTTTGTGTTTCTTTTACTACGGGAAGTAAATTTCTCCATTGTTTTTTGCTCACAATAAAGAAAATGGTAGAATACCTTATTAAAATTATGTAATGAAATTAAAAAAAAAAGCATATTGAGTGGTATCAAACCAAATTTCTTGGCCCCTTGAGAGACGGTGATGCCGTTATGGCATCACTTAATTTTAATTCCTAATTGCCACATTGGCACCTGAATTTTATAATGAAAATGTCACTTTTATTAAGTACGCGAAAATATACTTTTACTTGTTTTCAGATAGATTCTCTTGTAAATATTGGTGTCATTAAATTATTTCAACATTTTACGAATGCAAGTACCTTGCCCCTGAAAGCGAGATAGCCAGACCTTGAAATTGTACTATACACAGGGGTCGCATTCTATAGGGAAACTTTTATCGTTCCTACCACTATTTTGAAAATAATATCTTCGTCGCAACTTTCTGTAAGGGTTCTGGTAGGAACAATAAAATTTTCCCTATAGAATGCGACCCCTGGATAAAGTACTTAAGTACTTACGTAGCCGTTTGTTCATAGATTTACCTTGCTATTTTTTTTCCTTAAAATACCCATGTGAATTTTATACTTATTATCTGTAAGTACTTCCTTAAGTTTTATGTTTTTGGTATAAATAAATCTAATATTTTCACTTTTAGTGCTTTTTTTAGACACATTGACAGTAAAGGTTTCCCTTACAATGCTGTTTATTGACATAAAATTTAAATGATCTGCCTGGTTTAAATTTTTTTAAGTTGTTTACACTTTTTCAAACAGGACCTGATATCCGATATGAAAAAATATGAACGCGTGTGGAATCTGATCCAGTTCTGATCCAGTTACCCCATTTTTGGGGGCAACTGGACCCATGAGAAAAGAAAGATGAAATATGCATATTTTTATATTTTTAAATATTAAAATGTAATTTTGAGCATTTCTGTCTGATAGAGGGAACCTAACTGAACACATTTACAGAAGTTCAGATTTTAATTCAAATGAACATTAGTTTTTTGAAGCTGAATTGCCAGAAGCTCCAGAGTCACATTGTAAAATCTTGTCCCAGTTTCCACAACTAACCTTAATCATTTACACAGCAAGCTCTCCAACAATGAATTTTGTGCAAAAATAATTCCTGTAAGGCAATCAAAGTTCAGCATCTCATTCTGTTAGATAAACTGCTGTACAATTCAACTTCTTTCACAATGTTCCTTGAAAAACAAACCAAACTCATGTAATAATATTTAATGAATCAAATTTCAAATTTGGTAGTTATGTATTATCCTTTGCCAGGAGGATAGATCACCGTAGATGATTGTTAATCGCCAATCATATTTACCATTGTCAATATCGCATTCAAAACAGTGATTTAATATACTTTTATTAAATAAGATCATTAAAAATGGTAAATGATATTGAAGAAATTTAAAATAATACAAAACAATAATATAGTATACAGTTATTAAACACATAACAAAAATGAATGATCATGACGTCACATTCACTTGACGTCAGATTCGTTCACGTGTTTGTTACGTCAGGAAGTGATTTCTAATTTGACATTTATCAGTATTTTTAATGATGTTTTACAGATTTATTAGTTTTTCTCTAATTAAAATAGCAATTACGTCATTAAATGGTGACATCATGATATTAAAAGAGTACAAGCATTCAATAAATGTAATGATACATTAGTACAACAGGGTTCGTACGGGTGCTTGAATTTCATGACTAATAAATTCTTCGGTACCAGTATTTTTTTATAGAAAATCTCTTCAGAAATAAGGTGAAATCTCGTCCGTTTAAACTAGATTTATTTTTCTATAAAGAAATTCTGATATTGGTCCTTGAAAATAACGGTACCCGTACGAACCCTGGTACAATGGATCACTTTCAACAACTGTTTTAACTGAAGCTGTCCATTTTTTTTTATTGGACGTTTGACAAATAGTTTGGCGATAGTTTAATTTTTTTTCTCATAGGAAGTGATAGACGGGATAATGGAGAAAAACTCTAAAAGGATATTAGTAACAATATTCTTAATGTAAGTGTGGATATTATTAAAGGCTTTTCAAAAGAAAAATCCATTGACCAAATCCTATTAGCTTAAATATGCCAATTGTCTGGGGACTCAATTACTTACTTAATAGGTTTAAAAGTCTCCTCATTAGTGAACATATTGCAACTTATAAGCAAAAGAACAAGAAGCATAAATGTCTAAATGAGCTAAAAGGTTTTTCCGAAAAAAAAAATACACCTCATCTAAAAATATCGTAATGCTGCAATGATCGTGAAGTGTTCTTGATTTTTCTATCAGAATCTCGCAGTTTGGCGAAGAATTAAGCATATAAGTTAAATTATGAATAAAAGTAACATGTTGCGATGCTTAGCATACATTTAGGGAAGACCAAACTGGTCGCCAGAGGCGGCTAGTAATTAGATAAATGTCCTTAAGTAGCCCCCTTCTGGTGGGTTTACCTTATTAGAATGGTGCACTGTGATAGAAAATAACCTGTGTACATAATTTTTATAATTCTAGACTAACAAGACGTGAGTTAAAATTAGATTACACAATTACATACTCATATACAAAAACTAATTTGAATTAAATAAAAAAGTGTTAAAAGACTATTGGAGTAGAAAAAAAAAAGTTAGAAGAATTCCTTAAAATATTAAATAAACACTTAAAATACTAGCAAATTTTGTTTAATATTTTGTTGCATAATTTTTTATTTTTATTATTTAAATGATATTTTAATCTTATTTCCTCTTACCTTAAATGGAATTTGAGATATCGGAGCATTATCTTTTTAATTCTTGAGTTATAAATAAACTGTTACATTCATTATTTTTAGAAGACTTTCTAAATATAAAATATGCTGTATAATTAATCACTATAATGTTTAAAAACCAAAATATAAAATTTACTTCAAATAAAAAACTCTGCAAATACAAATTTTTGTTATTGGCTGGCATTTATTATGAGCCGCTGTCATTGATTTCACATTCACGACAACATGAAAAGAATTTCACAAAATTGATTTTCTTTAGATTTATTCAAACAGCTTTCTTCATCTTTTGCTAATACGATGGTTCTTTCTCTAATATTTATAATCAATTATTGAGTTTCAACGCATAAAATTACTTTCTTTTTTATCAAGAATCTTGTAAAGTAAGGTATTAAGCATAAATTTAAAAAAATCAAATTAAGAAAAGCAGTATCCCGTTAAAAAGCGCTGAATTTGAAGAATGTAACAATGTCATATCATAAAATAAGGATTTTTGTTTATTTCACATATAAAAGGTGGTGTAAGAAAAAAAAAAATGATAAAAGTAATTAATATGGATATAAACAGGGATGTAGTGGAGGGTATACGGGGGTATAAGCCGTATACCCTCTGGATTTTTTTTAAGGAACATCGTATACCCTCTGTTTTCCAAGAAAGCTATAGTATATATACACTAGGGTCTATAGTATATATACACTAGGGTATACCCTCTGCCTTGAGCGTATACCCTCTGGTTTTTTTACGACTACACCACTGGATATAAATTACTTTTTTACAGACTTATGAAATCAGAGTAACTAAATATAATAATTAAAATGAAAAAAGGTATTACGTATGTTCTTAATTAATTAAAAACAAATACAAAAATACAGACAAATTAATTAAACAGTATAAACGCGCATAAAAATGTTTTAAAAAAATAACATTAAACGTTTCGAATTTATTTAAAGTTCCTCATCATTAATGTACTAGGTTGAGCAAAAAGTTCTGGGAAATTTGTGAAAGTTGCGTTGTTATGCGCAAATTAACAACAAAAGTACGAAGGACTATTCCTCAAAGTAGAGACCATCATAGTCCACGACTTTCTGCCATCGTTCTGCCAGATTCAGGATTTGCTGGAAGTACCATGGCGGCTCCTTGGAATCGAAAAACTCTTGACATGATTCTTCAACTTCATTAAAGGATTCAAATCAACGGCCCTTGAAAAAGTGTTGTATTGATCGAAAGAGGCCATACTCGGATGGAGCCACGTCGGGACTGCAGGCGGGGGTGTGAAGAATTTCGACGCCGTCCAACTGCGCAAACTCATCGACGGCTTTCAGAATCGTTAGACCATTTCTCTAACAATGCCGGATCAGCACACGCAAATCATACTGTTCAATAGGCATTTTGGAGCTGAAATTCCTGAACTGCTATAGATATATCACTAGTACTTCTATATACGATACAAATTCTGGTAACTATTAGATTAAAAATTTCCCAGAACTTTTTGCTCAACCTAATAAATAAACGCGAATTCTCGAAAGATGATAAAAATTCAACTTGCGGTTGAGACCATCAGTTACAAACAATTAAACGCCATACAAACCGATCATTTTCCAGATTTTCAGATGACCGAGGTCATTAAAACAAATGCAACGTAAATAAGAGCAGTATTTTTCAAAAGGTATGGTTTACTAGATCGGATAAATTTCTACCCAATGAGGCTAGTTCAATTCCATCTGAATATGCAATTTTAATCTGACTCAAATACCACGCAAACTAATGATTTTATTCAAAAACTTGTAATTTTTGCTTTTTATTATTATATATTAGCCTACAGCAACACGAAGGTTAAGAAAACATTATTTAAACTATCTATTCAGGATTGCTAACTTGTTTTCAAAACGTATAAACATAATTTAAATTAATTGATTAAAGCGTATTTAAAAAAATTGCTCTCAATTTGTTCTATTTTTTAGTGCTTAAAATATTTCATAGCTGCAATAACTTAGCCAGTTGGCCTATTTTGCCTAGCGTAGTTTGGTGCATAATGAAATCCATTGTTTTTGTAATTCGTATATAGTAATGGTAATCGTATTATGTAACCCGTATAAAGATTATTTGGAGATTTACGCTCTCAAAAAAAATCCGTGATTTCAAGGTTTATTTTCGTTGCTTTTATTTCGTTAAAACACGAAAATTACTGCTTTGGTTTGATCATTTTCCACAAAAATACAGAAAATTCTCCGATGTAACGCAAAAGTTACCGAAAATCCTTCAATCTAAAGCTACATTTTCACCAAATTACAGGGGTTTTTGGCAACTGTACTGTATTGTGCTTTTTTGTATTAGAGACTAAATTTTTACGTCCTATTTCTTTTAAAACACGAAAAAGTCGCGA
This sequence comes from Maratus speciosus, assembly GCA_963932465.1. Taxonomy (NCBI): domain Eukaryota; kingdom Metazoa; phylum Arthropoda; class Arachnida; order Araneae; family Salticidae; genus Maratus; species Maratus speciosus. The sequence continues at coordinate 587,952,045 of OZ010792.1, forward strand.
GCTCAAAAGCTCCTGAAATTCTCCAGACAAAAGATGGAAATTTCTTCAAATAAGAGAAAAAATCTTTTCTGATTGCAGGGGTCTTCCGGCAACTTGCTGCCTGTACTTTTTGCGATTTTTGACAAAAAAATTTTTGAGAATGTATCACCTGCGGTCGGCTAGTGAAAAATGCTTCAAAATTATTTTATTGATTTATAATTATATTCTAAAAATACTAAAATGTTGTATTGTAATCGGAAACGAACCTGTATACATAATTTGTATAATTCTAGCGTATCAAGTAGCCGGTAAAAAATCGATTACTACAAAATTCCAGCTTTGCATACAAAAAAACCTTGAGTTACATAAAAGTGTGTGAAAAGCAGCAGATTGGTAAGTATGTCAATATGATCTTTTCTACAATAAATACATTTTAGAGCTATATTTTACATTATTTTGCACGCCAATATGTTTTTATCCAAAATCATTTATTTTATTAATTATATTTAAATTCGATATGGCTTTAAATCAAAATATGCCTCAAAAATGCATTTTTTGTTATTGACCGACAATGATTAAGAGTTGTTGTCATCGATTTCACATTCTCACACAGAAAAACAAAGAAATTTGCAAAAAATGGATTTCCTTTAAATTTTATTGAGAGAGATTTTTCATTATTCATTAATATAATTTCTTTTCTTCAAGATTCAGAATCAATTACGGAATTTAAAGGTATGAAATTATTTTTTTGCTTTTCTATCCTTAATCTTGTCAGAGCAAAGTATTAAACATAAATTATAGGAAATTAAATGAAGAACAGCAACATGCGCGATAAAAGCAACATTTTATTTTTATATATGAAAATATAAAAAAGTAAGAGTACCAACGTAACATGTAGAATTTTCTATTTAAAAATTTTAAGTATATGCTTTTAAATTTTCATTTAATTTTGCTGACACCAGAAAAATTTGGATAGAAATTTGTTTAGTTTTATTCATTAAATATCTGACATTTCATGGATTAGAAATAAATATTTAAATTTTCTAGTGAGAATTGAGAATCTGAATTAAATATCTGTTAGCTTTTACATCTCTTTCGGCGACCCTGATTTTTAAAGCATCTCATTTTTATTGCATTGGGACTTTCTATCCCATCTAATTATAGCCTTAATACATCTTATTTAAAAACAAAATTCTGTTAAAAGAAAAGAAGAAAAATCTTCCAAGCAGATTTTATTTTATTTAAATCGAACAGTTGGTACTAAAATTACATCGTGTTCACAATGTATTGCTTCATGGTTTCATAAATTGACATACAAAATTGCCTCTTTCGGTGCAGTAGTCATTATTCACAAGTATACACAAGTCATTCAATTAGTAAATTTTCTTGCATCACGTGCACTCTGTGTACGACTATACGACTGTGTGAAACTGTACGACATAAGCTCAAAATACAGTTATTTTGACATTAAGTATTTGAGCTTCAATTCCATTTTTATTCGTTAGGTAATTTTTGTCAGCTGTTTAATAATCTCTCTATTCTTAAAAAAAGTAACTAACGCTGTCACCGCCGCCGCCGGTTTTGAATTATTTGTGACAGGAGGTCTTTCTTCGTTAAAATTAAGAAAAATATTGCATACCAAAATATTAAAATCAGTGGTATTATAGAGAAATGTTTGATAAACACGCTGATACAGACAGTTTTCAAAACGAAGAATTATTTTAAGAGATATTTAATGTTAAAGTTGGTCAAAATCGTTCCATTAAAAAAGTTTTATTGGAGCAAAAACTACAGATAGGAATTTAATCATTTTAAAATCATTTTATACATTAGAAGTTCCCGGTGTGCAGACTGCATTTATTTTTCTAATTTGACTCATTTTTTGAGGTTTTATTTCTGTTTTAAATTCAAATTTTCAGCATTTCGAGAGATATTTTTTACAACTTTTAGAAAAGGGTATTATTTTAAATTATTGCCAAATTTAAAAACAGCGCAAAGAATAATAGTTCCTTCAAATTAAAAATTTATTTACACGTGACTATTATAAACAGAAAAAACTTTCAAATGATAATTAAATGATTACGCATTAAAAACAAGAAAATATTCATAATTACGTCATAAAAACTATATTTATACGTGAATTTTAAAAGAGAAAGGAAACTGTAAAATAATAAATTCATTAATATACGTTAAAAGACGCAAATGGAGGAAATTACGTCATATTTAAAATTGCCAAACCATAATATCGCCAAACAGTTTAAATTTAAAAATATACTTGCGCGAGACATTTATTTCATATTTTGAGATAATCTTTTAAAACTAATCTATATATATATTACGCTATCGTACGTGGCATATAAATGGCGATTATTTGTTAATTGTTTAATGGCAACGCGAGAATGAAACGCATCTCATAAGTTATTGAACATTATTTAATGCATCCCCATACCTATAAGGGGGTTACCATAGGGGTGTCCTGTTCTGTCGCCAAATGCTGCCAAGTTTGTTGCCAACTTGGCGATATGTCGCCAAATTTGGTGACCAAAATTAGTCACCAAATGTGACGCCAACTTGGTGACATCTCTAATATTTCGCCAAATTCCCATAAACTTCCATTGTAAACCATTGTAAACCTTTAGGTATATCTTGCTTACAGAAAATCAACAAATTGAGATATTTTGACCCAATGAACCAATGCAGATGTTATTGAAGTGCCTACAAGAGTCGCATTGCTCCATAGAATTCATTGTTCTTGTGTTGAGTATTCTAAGACAGCGCAAATAATATTTCCTTTCTAACAACAAAAGTATTTTCACGTGAATATTAAAAAGAGAAAGAACACTTTGGTGAAAATTACGTCAGATTTAAAACGATACATTTAAAATGTCTTATTAAAAAAAAAACTTTCTTATAGCGTTGTTATAAAATACCGGGAGCCAAAGACTCTTTTTACTTAAATCATTTTATATTAGCTTATTTTCACATGTTTCACTGATCTGATTTAATCAAAGACGAAACAACTCGTTAACAGGGAGATAGCCACTGTTTTTTTAATTATAATTTATTCCTCCGAAATTTTTTTAAAGCCGATCAAATTAGCGTGCTTTTAGAGTTGTGGTGTCTGAACGGGGGTTGGCGAGCGTAGCTCGTGCCCCCTAGTTAATAAAATATTCCTACTGTCGGAAACTGATAAGACGGTTTCTAAAGAAAAATATTTTCCACAATCAAGAACGCGAAACGTTTTTATTTTCCGACTTGTTTTTAAAGATTAAAAGCATAATACTTGCAGAGATGATTATTGATTTCTGTAGAACAATTGTTCCCATAATGAAAATTCCCATAAATGAATTACATCTTGTGATAAACGATTATTATCGCAGGGCGGCAGTTTTTCCCCTTTCTAGCGGTGTCGCAAACGGAAATTCAGTTCAAACGCCATCTTTGACAGCATTTTCTAAAACATTTTTGTCTTTACCAAAAAACGGAAAAACAAAATTATTACGCAGTTTCTGAATAAGAGTACTTGCCAATCTGAAATGTTTGCGAACAAAAAGGAATTAAAAAATGCGTCTGAAAGTTAGTGTTGCCAAGTGTCCCATGTAAATCAGAGCCCCAAATAGTCTGGACACCAGTATTTTAAAGTACACTGCTAAAACATTTTCTGTGAAATTACAGAGAATCTACTGGTAACCCATTACCTTAAGTCTTACGTAAAATTCCAGAGATTAGAAAAACAGAGTTTCTGTTAAATAACGGAGAAGTTATTGTGTAAATGTACAGTAAATTAACATCGTTAAAAATACACAAGACTCCGTAAATTAACATCGTTAAAATTACACAAGACTCTGTAAATCAATTTATTTTTAATGGAAATAATTTAACATAGTTTTTGAAATTAGTGAATTTCAGAAATTCGAAGTATCAGAATTTTTCGAGTAAATTTGAACTGCTGTACCATTTAGTCTTTTACACTATTTGTTTCTAGCCGACCTGGGGTTTGAACCCGAAACCTCTGGGCAGGAGAAAAACACCTTTCTGAGTGCGCCATAAGAGCTGGTGCTGTTGTGTACAAAGGATGTCGTTTATAATGAAGCGGGGGAAAATCTATTGTGTTTGTGCTTTTCAAAGATTTCGCGCCCCACCAGTGGTCGAGAGATTCTGCTCTCGAAACTGGTAGATGGGAGGTGCTGGGTTCGAACCCAATCGCGCCCGTCGTCCTAATATTTCAGAGTTTTCGTGGTTTTCTTCGAACCTTTGATTTCCATGCGTAAATACGGGTTAGGTTCCCTTAGAAAGTCCCCCACGGAGGGCACTCCTCCCCTTAGGGCCTATATCCCTCGGGTTGATAATTGGCCGTCATCAACCCAACTCAAAGATTTCGCTTCCAATATATTCGTTAGAAAAATTCTTAAACGGTTTATTTTAATTCAGTTTGGACCGATACATAATACCTATTATTTATTTTAATCAAATTTAATTTTTTAATCCTTTATTAACGGAATTATTTATCAAGAAATTGCTTCGTCTCAATAATTATCTTCTTTAATATCTGAAGATATACTGGGATTTTTAAATAATAATAATGTGAAATTTAGGTATATTTTTTCATTAAAGCTGGTTTATACCGGTAGTTATAACTTTGTTTTGTAAAATATTTACAAAAATAATCAGATTAATTAACCAAAACTACTTTTATGGTTATATCACAATTCTTATAAAAGCAATGTATTTAAATGTATTATGATCCTCTCTGTAAATGGAAAGGCTTTTGCAGTTGAAAATGTTTCATGTAACTTTTTTTTTTTTAATTATAACAAAGAAAATGATTAAGAAAATTACCACTTTTTCAAAATATTTAGCTTCGACAATTCTCTACTCTATCTATATTTGATTGAAAGACATGGAAATCCCTACAAGGAATTAGACACAAGATAAGAGTCTGTAAAACGATGACCGACAAACTCAATCGAATGCATTAAACCGAGAACTAGTGTAAATTTACAGAGAGTTTTGACCGACAAACTCAATCGAATGCATTTAACCGAGAACTGGTGTAAATTTATAGAGAGTCTTGACCGACAAACTCAATCGAATGCATTTAACTGAGAACTAGTGTAAATTTACAGAGAGTTTTGACCGAGAAACTCAATCGAATGCATTTAACCGAGAACTGGTATAAATTTACATAGAGTCTTGACCGACAAACTCAATCGAATGCATTTAACCGAGAACTGGTGTAAATTTAGAGAGAGTCTTGATCGACAAAGTCAATCGAATGCATTTAACCGAGAACTAGTGTAAATTTACATAGAGTCTTGACCGACAAACTCAATCGAATGCATTTAACCGAGAACTAGTGTAAATTTACAGAGAGTCTTGACCGACAAACTCAATCGAATGCATTTAACCGAGAACTAGTGTAAATTTACAGAGAGTTTTGACCGAGAAACTCAATCGAATGCATTTAACCGAGAACTAGTGTAAATTTACAGAGAGTCTTGACCGACAAAACCCCGATTAAAGCGGGACACATCACAGCACTACTGACAGCCAGGGTTGCCAGTTTGGCCTCCAATTTTATTTAAAAATTTATAGTTCATATCAAAAATAAAGAATAGTATTTTATGCTTTATTTAATAAGAGACATTTAGCGATCACTTAAAGTAAAAATTCTTCTTTCAAAACTTCCGGTATGAATTTGAAATTTCAGATTAAAATTGGAGGCCAAACTGGCAACTTTCTGCTGAAAGCAGAAAGTTTTTATTTGAGAACAGTCTTAAATAAATTTTTCTTCAAGAATGATTTTTTTCTTTCTGTTACTGGTTTATAAAATGGAATTCTTCCGTTCACTCGTGATATCAAGCTACAGCTACGGGTTTCTAATTTTTATAAAAGATTTCTAGAAAAATTGTTTTTGAAAGCTTTTGCTACAGAAGATTGATCTTTATCTCATGTTAAAGATAAATAAATAATACAACTCTGTACAATAGAGCGCTGATTATCGGAACTCCAATTAACCGAACTTCCAATTATCCGAACAGCCTATTTCTCTCAAAAAAAAATTTTTAACCGAACTTCTATTTATCCGAATAGCATATTTCTCTCAAATTTTTTTTTAATGATGATGAGATTGTGGATGAGATTTAAGGGGTCTTGTACCTTTTAAACGCGACGAAATTTACCTAAAAATTTCAAAGTTTGAATTAGTCTATCTTCAAAACCTTTTTATGTATAAACATGAAATTTTGGATATTGATTAAACAGATTGTGCTTTGGAATATGCTGTCATTAAAAATTCATTAGCCTTTTACTAAAAATAGCGATTATTTTTTTAATCCATAAGTCATTGCGCCCATCATATCTTCAGAAAGTATGTATGGATTGTCATGAAATTTTGTAAAAATACTAAACATATATGTGTGTTTAAAATGAACTACTCTTAAGCCAAAATTGTTTCATTAACGATATAAAAATTATGTTTTTGTAAAAAAAAAAAATAAAAATTTTACATTTTTAATGAATAAAAATAGTCATAATTAAAAATATTACCATTGTAAATACTTAAAAGTAGTTCATTTTAAACACACATATTTGTTTAGTATCTTTATCAAATTTCATGACAATCCATACATACTTTCTCAAGATATCATGCGTGCAATGACTTCTGGAGTAAAAAAAAAGGAGCTATTTTGATTTCAACAATACACAAATTCTGTAAAAGGCTAATAAATTACTAATAGTAGCATACTACAAAGCACAATCTGTTTAATCAATATCCAAAATTTCATGTTTATACATAAAAAGGTTTTGAAGATAGACTAATTCAAACTTAGAAGGTTTTCGTTAATTTTCGACGCGTTTGAAAGGTAAAAGACCCCTTAAGATGAAAAAGAAATTGAAAAAAATTGAAGAAATGAAAACGAATGCTTTGAAAATGACACAGGTCCATCACATAACGAAGCCTTTGAACGCTTGGAAAAAGCTATGAAATGGCTCGAGCGGCAGAAGAACTCTGATCCTATTCAACTAACGTATTAAGAAGAATCCGATGTGTGACAGCATTGGAAAGAACGTCTCCTTTGAAGCAAGCAACAATCGAAAGCTTTTTTGCTTAAATTATAACCTCTGGAGTTAAGAAAATGATAAAAAGTAAAAAAGAAAATTTTAAATGATAAAAAACAAAATAAACAAAAAGTTTTTAAACACGCTTGCACTAACTGCTGCTGACAGTCCTAAGCTGGATAAAGTGTGAAGGTTTTAGTATACTCAGGAACATCCCTTAAATTGTCTGTCCATTTATCCGAACTTTTGCTTATCCGAACTAGGGTCGGTCCCGGACTTGTTCGGATAATCGGCGCTCTACTGTGTTTAAAGAAAAGGGAAAAGCGTTGAAGCATTATTTACTAGTTAATTTTACTGCTATTGTGTCCTCTTTCGAAAAATAAATTCATACCGGAAAATTCTGCCCGTTATTTATTATACAGTAGATATCGCAATTGATGTTTATAATTAAGTGATAAAATTTTCCGGTACGAATAATTTTCCCACAACATATCATTCTAAATTAAAAAAATAAATAAATGAGCTACGATAGACTAGGATAGTTTCTACATTAATTTCCAAATCCTTTCTTGGATTTATTTTTTTCATGAACATGCATGTAAAATATATGAAAAAAACTAAAAGTAAAACAATTCAATGTTTCGATAAAAAATGAAACGTATAAACTAGAAGAATTCGTAACGAATAAACTCGCCGCATACTAGTACAGTTTGTTTCCATTTTTTTACCGGAATCATGTTTTTAAATTTTTTAAATCTTATTTGCCCTCTTTTTTTTCTGTTGTCAATAAACCAGTTAAATTACTTCAAGTCGACGTTAAAAGGATGGTATTTAAAATTTTTACTCGCTAATTTGTAAATATAAGCAGTAATATTTACTATTTTAAGAAAATAATTTACAATTTTAAAAAATGTTGTAAAATAAATTTTCACATTATAAATGTTCACATACAGCAATTTTATATTCATTCTCATACGACGTTTTGTTCGATAAATCAGTTTTAAAGACATATTTTGCATTATATTTACACCGATTGTCATTAGCAAAAATAATTTATTTGATAAACTATGTTCAAAGCATAAATTACTGCAATTCAAAGAACGCTGTAAATGAAAATTTTTGCTATTAGAAGACATTCATTAAGTGCTGTTGTTATTGATTTCGTGTTCTTAAAGTTAAAGATTTAAAAAGAAAAAAGATTCTTTAGATTTATCCAGGCAGTTTTCTCAATATTAGCCGATACGATTTTCTGTTCTCTAATATTCATAACCGATGGCTGAGTTTTAGTGCAGAAAGTGAATTTTAATTTCACATAAAAAATATTCTCAAATCAAAGTACAGTAGTACCCCGACTTACGTCCCCTCGACTTAACCCTTAAATGCCGGTTGTTGCTTTTCGGCAACATACCCAATTTAGGCTTCTAAAATACAATTAGAATAATATTGAAGCTATAATGCCTAATGTTGCCAATAAAATACATTCTGAAAATATTATTAAATCGATTTTCAACATGTAGATGGCAACACTTGTGCTGTTTAAGGATAAAGATAGATTTATTTTTTCAATTGTTGCTACATGCTTTGTTTGTTTTGTTTGGAAGCTTGCAAAATACCCTATTTTGATCTGCAGTGAGCAAGTAAAATTTATTTCTTATGGTAGTTCTTAAAATTCTTGTGTGTTTAATATTATAAAATTTTATCAAGGAAAATTATTTTTTCAATTAAAGACCAGTATTGCCGAGTAGTAACAAGCTGTTTTTTAGCCATAAACCATACTTAAAACAAAATATGATTTTTAAAAGTATTTTTCCCATGATTTATTTAAAAAATGAAAACCGAAAAACATTATTACAATGATATTTGAAAAATCAGGCATTTAAGGGTTAAGTCACCCCATATATTTACGTTGTCTGGCCTGAAGAAAAATTCCTTTAAACTTTGAACATTTTTTACTTTTGACTTACCATTTTGAACTTTTTTGAAGACTTTTGGTTCTATGGGGGAAACTTTCCAAGACAGACAAGTAATAGGGGTAAACAAATAAAAAAAGTCATTAGAAAAAGCTTAGGAAACACACTTTGCTGTTACAAAGAGCTTCTAAAAGTAAAAAAGAGAAATTTGCCGGTTCAAACTTCATTGCATTATATTTTTCGCATTCTCAAAAACTCGAATGGAGTAGCTAGAAGAACAATAAATTGTAAGTTAACAACATATTGATGTATTCCAAATTCTGGTATTGTAAACGCATTTTTTTTTTTGCTAATGTTAAATGTATGTAACATAATCCCTAAATACAATAGAATATGTTCATTAGATTTTGAAGAATTTCTATTACTTATCCTTTTTTGCTTATCTAAATGTACATCGAGTTACGTTGTTTTCGACTTATGTCGCTAGACTTGGAAAGAATTGCTGACGTAAGTCGAGATGTCACTGCATTAAATATAAATTACAGGAAATTTGATGAACAAAAGCATCGTGTTATAAAAATGAAAAAAAAAAGAGATGGCATTTACAGTCTGGGAGATGGCTACGCAGACCATCACTTCATCGCATTGATGGCTGAAATTCCAGAATTAAACAGAACTCGATCAGCATATTAAAATGCAACAGATCTGCCAAGTCATATCTCAGTGGCAACCACCTACAGACCCGATATTAGAAGTTGATCGGTAGGTTTATCATTGTGAGTAGGAAACCATAGCGGTAGATCTATCGTAGCTTTAAAGATGTACGCTGATTAAGTGCGGTAACAGTACTGGTTATGGTTAGTACAAGTTAAGTGCGGTAAGCTGCGGTATTTCTCATTTTAACTCCCTTTATGATGGCTAATGTTTAGCTGAAAGTGCTCGAGAAACCTGGACATGATTTCACATCTATGTTTTTAACATCTTGAATAGAATATATAATGTGAACATTAAAAATTTCCACAATCTTACTTAAAAGGCGACTAATGTAATGAAAAAGATGTTACAAGTTTAAAATTTACATTTTATTTAAAAACTTCTTAGTACTTTCAAACCTTCCAGGTTCATCATCAGAGAATATCTTGATAACTAAATGTTGTTTATTTATACAAAGACGTCACTCTGTTTTGAAAATGAGAGAGCCAATCATTACTAAAAATTCACGAGTCAAAACAGACGTATTTCTATAAAAAAAACATTTAGTTATCAAGATCAAAACAAAGTGACGTATTTGTATAAATAAACAACATTGAGTTATCAAGATATTCTCTGATGATGAACCTGAAAGGTTTGAAAGTACTAAGAAGTTTTTAAATTAAATGTATAATTTAAACTTGTAACATCTTTTTCATTACATTAGTCGCCTTTTAAGTAAGATTGTGAAATTTTTAATGTTCACATTATATATTTTATGTTGAATCAAGGTGAAAAATTGCGTTTCGTTTTATGATATTATCTTGAATAGATTTAATGTTTTAAAACTTTTATAGTACACATTTGCGCCTATTTTAGTAATAAGGGAATTGTGAATCAATGTATTCACGTTGTTTATTTTGATTTATGAATTGTGAATTAATGTATTCACGTTGTTTATTTTGATTTATTAAGGTGACTATCATCTTTCAACATAATATACAGAATTTTCTACATGTATTTAATTGAATTTCCTTATGTTTGAAGTAATATAACATGATTAGAATACCCCTCCCAACGATCCCTCCTAAACAATTATATGAAGAAATTATTTTGAGTGTCCGTGTAAACGAGCTATAATTTCTACACACTCCGTTTTTAATAGTGGACGTGACATTAGTGAACTTCAGCAATACACGCACTGACTGGCCGAAAAGAAGATCCGATTGTTCAGTGTTGTGCTGGACCACCTTTTCTTCGAATTACAGAACGTATCCGTCTTGGCATTGATTCAATACATGTATACACAGTCTCCACACTTATTTTTTACTACAATTCTATTAATTCTTCAATGTCCTTGGTGCCTGAAGGAATAGCAGACTGTTTCTTAGATCTCTCTCCAGTACGTCTCACATGCTATCAGTTGGACTGACAAGAAGAGGGTTAATCTTGGTAATCGCAGATTTTGATTATTTCTATATAAGCATAAATTTGACTTTGTGCGAATTGTAATAAAAAAGCTAAAATCTTTAACACTGATTTTACGCACAAATAACGTGCAGAACGACAAGAAAAATCCCATACGATCGTTTCGAGGATTCCTGGATCCCCTTCCTCAGTGAGAATTAAAAAAATTAAAATGGATTTTAAGAACACCTCGGTTATAGCCCCGAGTACTGGCTTATGGACCGATTGAAAAGGCGGAAACAAGAGTTTATATATCCTAAAGAAATGATATAATGGACCAGAACTAACTGAAAAAGAGTCACTGCGCAGGATCTCTCCAGACTGGTGAAAGAAAAGGGGTGCTGGTCATATCATTTACAAAGGAGGAAGTATGTTTATGAATATAGTGAGCTTCGTAAAATTCTAGATCAAAAACTGAGTTACATTTTTGAATAATTTGAGCCTCTGGATAATTAAACTGGTGGTTGGAATTCCAACAATGTTTCGCTATTGTAGATTTCTCAAGTTCCTGCTTTCTAACGTAATTCTGGTGTTCTTTCAGCCTAATAATTTGAATATGCAAAAAAATATGTTGTAATTTAATTGTTATGTTAATTTTTAATATAACTATGCTTCTTTCTTTAAAAACAGAGTAGTATTATAATTGCATTGGCTTCCCTTGTTTTTTTTTGTTTGTTTGTTTGTTTGTTTTTTAATTATTTCTATATATATTGTAGCGTCTTAGCCTCAAGTTCAAGTTCAACGGACTTTATACAACGCTCCTTAGTTCTCGAGAAACAGGGGGTCTAATATTATAACACAAATTAAATACTTACTTTGTAACGAATTTACTGCGTTGGTCCTAGCTTAGTCATTGTGGCGTCTGCTCTTTGATCCGCAGGCTCGGGTTCGAGACCAGAACGTGATAAATTTGATTTTCTCATTTTTTGTTTTATAAATATACTTGTAATTATAAGTTTATAATCTCAATTTTTAAAAAAATTAATACCGTACAGTAATTATAATGATAATATATTTTAATTTAGCATTTTTGTTTTTTAAGCCATTATTAAACATTTCTCATCGTTTAAAGATATTTTTTTTTTTAAATGTACTTATTATTCACTAGTAAAAATTCCAAAATCTTTCCAAAATCTGCTATGGCACCCTCTAGTTATGATAAAATAAAACATTTTCAAATAAAATAAAAATAAATGCAGAAAGAAGATAAATGAGAAAGCAAAATAATTCAAAGCGCAAGCATTCGTATTACGAATTTTAATATGCAAAAAAACATGTTGTAATTTAATTCTTATGGCAATTTTTAATACAGTTATGCTTCTTACTTTAAATAAGAGTAGTATTATAATCGCATTGACTTCCCTTGTTAAGGCAATATATGAATGAAGTTTCTTTAACACGTTCACGCGGGCGCGGTTGGTCACACTCGACTGTCTCAGAGTTGGCAAGTCTCTGGCATTTTGCACACCACTGTTATTTTAGAGAAAATGTTGTTCCTTTAAATCGTCCAATTGTTCTAATTAAATAAAACAACATTTTCTGTATTAAAATACTGGTATCCAAAAAGCCGGAGATTTGTCAGCTCTGAGACAGTCGTGTGTGACCCACCGCGCCGGCGTGAACGTGTTAAAATCACGAATTGACACAATTGTTTAATATCATTTCATCTATAAAGAATATGTGAAATACATTTTAAAAGTTATTAAAAAATTAACCGTTTAATGATGTTTTATAAAACGATTACTTACAAAAAAAAATTAGGTTAACATTATAATTAATACACAACATTATAATTTTTAATTGACAATGAGATTATTAAATTATAATTACATGTATATTTATAAGGCAAAATCTAATGTAGACAATAACAAACATATGTAGCGCGTTCCAGTCTTGAGCCCGAGTACGCGGATCAACAAATAGACGCCATAACAACTGAGCTACGACAACGTAGTAATTGCGTTACAAAGTAAGTATTTAAGTTGTGTTACAACATTAGAACCCACTATTTCTCGAGAACTAAGGAGCTTTGTAAAAAATTCGTTGAACCTGAGATTAAGGGGCTTCTAACCTACAATATATATAAAAATAATCAAAATCTGTGATGCCAAGCTTGGTCTTCTCCTTGTGAGATTAGGACTTTGCAGAAGCCAATTCAAGTGTGCGAATGATGACTTGTGCTCCTGTAATGAATCTTTTCATTTACCAATCTTTGAAATTGTTAACAAGATGCTGTAAATGTTAATTTCGGCTACTGGCGCACATTCATTATGTGCAAGAATTCGCAAAGTCATAAACAAACGCTTTAGACCGGGAGGCAGGAGCAGTGACAACCACCTCCATCGGGTTCAGGGATGAAATTCAAGAATGAGTTTCGGATGAAGTTCAAGAACGCGATTTAGCGGTTGACTTGTAGGAGGCTGACTTGTATGGAGGACTTTGAGCAAGGAAACACAATGGTAAGCCTCCGAGTCAACCGCTAAAATCGGGTTTTCACCTGTTTTCCACCAAGATATAACTTGGCAGACCAATTACGTTTTAATGTGCAAATTGATTTTTAACTAATTCCGGAATTTCAGCTGTGAACTCTATGAGGTGGTTGTCTATGCTGACGCCTCCCGGCCTACTTTATATAAACGTTGCTTTTTGTTTTCTTTTGAATTATTTTTCAATCCTATGTTTATTTATTTATTTTACATTAAAGTAGCTAATTTAAATTTAATGAAATGTCGAAATTAAAAATTAATTAAATTTATATCGAAATTGAATGAAGTATTGAAATATAAAATTTGTAATTCTTAAGCTATAAATTAAAATTCACATTCGTTCCTTTTAGAAAAGTTTCAGTGTTAAAAATATGCCGTATAATAAATCTCTAGGTTATTTAAAACATTTTTATAATCATATGCATACTACGTTTCATTCCATTAAAAAATTAAAGCCACATGATAGACTACTGTTTGCCGCTGACTAACATAATTAAGTTATTTTACAAATTATACTCAAAACTGAAATAACTTTAAATAAAAAAAAATATGGTAAATGCAAATTTGTATTATTATCCGACGTTCATTAGGTGCCATTGACACTGATTTCGCATTCTCGTGGAAAGAATAAAGACAAAAAAAAAATCAGAAAATGGATTTATTTTAGATTTATTGAGAGAGCTTTCTGCCTTATTCGATAAAAAAAAAAAAAAAAAAAAAAAAAAAATTTCAAAGTTTATAAGCCATTACTCAGTTTTAGCGCATAAAATTATTTTCATTTTTTAAATTATTTTATTTAATCTAAATTCTTTCATGTAATAGTAAAGATGGAATTTTGTAATTCATTTTTCATACACTGTAAAAAAATACCATACATATTTAAGTATTGCGCGGCAGAGCAATACTTATTTATTTCCAGTGTCACTTTTCAATGTTAATTTAACATGGAAAAGCCTATGGAGATCATAACTTTTTCATTTTTTCTTCCCATCTTTTTGTCCCTGATGCCACTCATTTTTAATTCTTTGCTAATTCTAATAATATTATAAATTCAAAGTGTAAAAACATTTGCCAGACGTCAGGATCAAAACGGATCATAAAATGCCTTTGCATATAGGAGGATTATAATCTAGAGAGTAACATGGGCTAAGTTTTATTTACATTATTCAAATATTTTTCTTAATAATTCAAAATTTCGCTTTTTTCATTGAGAATCAACGGACATTTTCTAATAAAATTTAACATTTTTCCTTCATTGTTATAAATAATTCAAAAGCCGTAATAACAATTTGCCTATTTTTAGTTGAATGATTTTCACGTGAAACATGAAACTGAAGAAACTGAAATAGTTTTTTTTTTTTTTAAGAATTAAAAAGAAGATTAATATGACGTCATAATGGGGGGGGGGGGGGAATGACATTTTCAAGCAGATTTTTTAAGTTCAGATTGTAATTTTTTGACCAAACTACAACAACCTGCATTACTGCACTGGTGAAACATTTTGAATTATACATAGGTAAATTGCATCACAAATTGTGATGCGATATCACATAAATCAAAGCCTGATGATGATCCCCTCCATTAATTTTGAAGTGTGTTTGTCTGAATGCAGTAGTTATTAAAAAACTTGACATATTAAACAAAAACCTAATTTGCAGAACAAATTAAAAAAACAAAATTTATTTCCTAAATTGTTTAATCCCGAGAAGGGGCAGATATTAAGATATTTCATTAAATTCGTCCTACATTTAATGTTAAATTTTTGTAACAAATAAGCTAAACCAATTGAACATTAAAAAATAAAAATGAAATTCATACAATATAATGCTTTAAACACCTATATACTTAGATTCCGTTCAAATGAAATTGAAATAAATCTTAGACTTTTTCCATTTTCAAGTTGTAAATATATGTACTGCAGATTTTGGATTATGTTTATGACGATTGTACATAATATGATAAGGGTATGATCCATGTCAATTCAGGCAGCCAAAGAAAAAAATCTTACCTTCGTAGTCTCAGAAGTTTTTGAATTGAACATATGTTAAAATTCAATAAAAAGTAAGAAACTTGTATATTTTGGTTTTGCCCAAAAAAATTCCTGGCCCGAGATACAGGCCGCCAAAGATGGCATCCCGGGCATCATTTCCAATTCGCCATTTTCGATAAAAAATTTTAAAGTGCTCTATCTCTAGAACGGTGCAAGATATTTTGCTGCGGTTTTTTTTTATTTTAAAGATAATATTCTTCTGTTTAAAATGATATACCCAATTTTGAAAAATGTATTCCACTTTTCTTGTGGCAACCTTTTGAAGAAAAAATGTTTTTTCAAAAAAAAAATTTTTTTTCGAAAATGCCAATCCTAAAAATTTAGATTTTTTTGCTGTTGATCAATACCATTGGGAACTATCTTCACTGTAAAGGAGAACTTCCACTTTTGAGTTTAACAAATTTTAGAAACATTTAAAAAATTCAGGGAATTTTACAGGAACTGTATATATACAGTTCCAGTAAAAGTCACTGAATTTTTGCTTATTTGTATCATATTTGTAAGGATAAGAGGATATACTACTATATATCCTAAACAAGTTAGAAATTGCAATATCAAATTTGGCAAATGAGGTGCGTATTAACTAGTTTTATAAATATTCAGATCTTCGTGCAATAAGTGTTACACTCTTGGGCAAAAAGGCATGAATACAAAATTTACTGTAATTCCATATATTAAATTCAGTAATACGGAAGTAATATGAATCCATCTTAAAAGGTCATAATCGCCATGGCAACCTAGAATCATTGCCTATCATGGTATATCTTTGAATCAATTATGTATTATAGGATTTTTAAATAGAATGAAGAAAACTTTTATTAATGTCTTTTATGTTTTAATTTGATTTTCATAGCATTTGAAGTGATACATACTTTATTGCAGAGGTTTACAAAAAATTACTTCCTGTGTCATAGAAAGTGCATAGTGTTTACAGGGACACACAAAAGATTTCGGATACTTTACATTATTGGAAATACTGTACATTAGCAATGATTGCTAGAGGTGCATTTTTAGTTGCGATATGAGTTTTTAAGTTTAATTAAATATTGCCATATTACGTTGTGTGTATAAAGGCTGTAGATCATATACAGGGCTACGCAAAAGAAATCATAAGGGTATTGCTGGAAGTGCATTTTTAGTTGTGTTTGAGTTTTTAAGTTTAACTAAATTTTTCCATATTACGTTGTGTGCATAAATGCTGTAGATCATATACAGGGCTACACAAAAGAAATCTTAAGGGTTTACTGAGTATGAATGAAAGTAGCTTAAAGGTGATTTTTAAATGAGTTATGCATTTTTACACTGAACTACATTTAGTATACTAAGATATGTTTGGAGAATATAGATAAAATGATATACAGGTCCACGCAAAGAATTAGATATCTGGCCGTCTATGGATGATAATCTCTGGAAGTGTGATTTCACTGGTTTTAAAGATGTTTTAATCTTAATTAAATATTAGCTAAATAGTGGCATGTATATAAAGATAGTAGGTAAAATACAGGGTTGTATGAAAGTATTCAAGTATGCTTCCGTCTATTGACATAAATTTCTAAAAGTCAAATTCCGACCTATTTATGTGCTTTTAACAATTTCCAACATAGTTGAAAGTCTTTATGGATTCGATTTGTCTGCCCATCTGTCTGAACTCTAACTTGTATTAATATAATTTGTATTGCTGTGTAATTGATATATGTTATTGAGATTGTTTTACTATATTCGGTATTGAAAATAAAGTATGTATCACTTCAAATACTATGAAAATCAAATTAAAACATAAAAGACATTAATAAAAATTTTCTTCATTCTATTTAAAAATCCTATAATACATAATTGATTCAATGATATACCATGATAAGTAATTATTCTAGGTTGCCATGGCGATTAAGTCCTTTTAAGATGAATTCATATTACTTCCGTATTACTGAATTTAATATGTAGAATCATAATAAATTTTGTATTCATGCCCTTTTTGTCCAAGAGTGTAACTTATTGCACCAAGATCTGAATATTTATAAAACTAGTTATAGTATGCACGCACCTCATTTGCCACATTTCATATTGCAATTTCTAACTTGTTTAGGATATATAGTAGGCTTATCCTTACAAATATGATACAAATAAGCAAAAATTCAGTGACTTTTACTGGAACTGTATATATACAGTTCCTGTAAACTTCTCTGAATTTTTTAAAAGTTTCTAAAATTTGTTAAACTCAAAAGTGGAAGTTCTCCTTTACAGTGAAGGTAGTTCCCAATGATATTGATCAACAGCAAAAAAAAAAACAAAATTTTTGAAATTGGCATTTCCAAAAAAAAAAAAATTTTTTTGAAAAAAAAATTTTTTTTCAAATGGTTGCGACAAGAAAAGTTGAATACATTTTTCAAAATTGGGTATATCATTTTAAACAGAAGAATATTATCTTTAAAATAAAAAAAAACCGCAACAAAATATCTTGCACCGTTCTAGAGATAGAGCGCTTTAAAATTTTTATCGAAAATCGCGAATGAGAAAGGATGCCGGGGATGTCATCTTTGGCGGCCTGTATCTCGGGCCAGGAATTTTTGGGGGCAAAATGAAAATATACAAGTATCTTACTTTTTCTTAAATTTTAACATATGTTCAATTCAAAAACTTCTGAGACTATGAAGGTAACCCCCCTGCCTGAGTTGATATGGATTCAGCCTAAGGTGCGTGCAAAATGCAAAACTTTAAAAAAAGTCTAAGATTTATTTCGATTTCATTTGAACGGAATCTAAGTATATAGGTGTTTAAAGCATTACATTGTATGAATTTCATTTTTATTTTTTAACTTTCAGTTGGTTTAACTTATTTGTTGCAAAAATTTAACATTAAATGTAAAACGAATTGAATGAAATATCTTAATATCTGCCAATTCTCGGGATTAAACAATTTAGGAAATAAATTTTGTTTTTTTAATTGTTCTACAAATTAGGTTTTTGTTTAATATATATATGGATGATTTTATCTAAAACTACTTTGTTTTGACGGAAACTTCCTATTTTGAGTAGAAATCCTAAAATTTACCGGAATAAATTTATTTTTTATTCTTACTCGTTGAATGTTAAAAACGGAAATGTTTCTTCCTAGGTAGACAAACAGAAAATTCTTTTAAATTGCAAGAAAATAGGAAAAACCACATCAAATTTTCGTAATACATTTTTCACACACTGTAAAAGCAATTCACTCTATATACGGGTGATTTTATGTGAAACTTCTGCCTTTTGACGGAAACTTCCTATTTTGAATAAAAATCGTAAAATTTCCCGGATTAAATTTCCTTTTTATCCTTATACGCTGAATGTTAAAATAACGTTGAGTGCCAAGCGCGTATTAAGGGCCCGGATGGTAGGTGACGTCCGTATTTTGTTCGGAAATTCATTTGGACTTGGGTATCTGATTTCGTCTCTATGAACCAGGCCACACACTCGGTCTTTTCCTGTGGTGATCCATCATTATGTATGGATTTTATTGTGTTGCACCTGAAAGCAAAAATATTCATTTTAGTACAAATAAAACTTTATAAATTGCTGTTAAACACACAAAACCGAAATTCGCTATCTTATTTCGTGTAGATTTTATGGAGGATCAACATTGTAAAGATAAATTTGTGACACACTGTATATATATATATATATATATATATATTTAGTAATAACATATTTGTTTAAATAAATTTTTCAATTAATTTTGGAACAGATGTCATACATTCCCGCGGCCGCCATCTTGGATTTTTTCTTGGCGTGAAAACCCCTTTTCCGCCAAGTAGTAAATGTCGCCAAGCACCGATTTATACGCATGTTAGGCTTAACGAAAATAAAATGTAAATTATAAACGAAACTTGTTAAAGCGGCAATTATTAAATGAACGTATGAACGCGTAGCGTTCATAAACCGTAAGGAGACATCACTGGATTAAGGTATCTGACTACCTAGGCTACTCTGAGTACTCTGTATACTAAGTACTCTGACTACCTTAAGGTATCTGACTGATACCTTAAGGTAATCTGATCTTGAAAATGCCCGAAACTCGTTAAAGCGGCAATTAGTAATCGAACGTATGAACGCTACGCGTTCATAAACCGAAAAAAAAATCACTGGATTCAGCAAACTACTTCTGCAGCAATCACAAAAATGCACAAAACTCATTAAAGCAGCAGTTAGTAAATGCACGTATATCAAAAATGCACAAAATGCATGTGAAATATACAATAAACGGCTATTATAAAACATTACTATAAAACATTACAACAAAATATACAGAAAATTATCAACATACCTTAACAACCATCTCGTTTCTTGAAACCCAACTCTAAAAAATGGTCACTTCCCAATTTCCAAGTCGTCGTAAAACTGACATTTAACTTTACAGCAAAAAAAAAGAACAAATACTCACAATTTCAAACTAAATCACACAAGAACTTTAAGTTGCAATATTGAACATATACTATCAATATCAAACTTCGCATTACGTAATTTTAATTTTACAATCAAAAACCAACAAATTGTCTCCCGTCTTCAAAACTTTCCTTACTACACTACAAATTACAAAACAGTTGAGTTGTCAAAACATCGCTCAGCTAATTTTTCAATCTCGAATATCAGAATACATCATTAATGACGTCAATAAAACTATGTTTTCATTAACAAAAAAAAGCAATATTGCAGAAAAAATACCCATAAATAACAACATTTAAGGAATAAATTAGCAAAAAATATCAAATATATATCAAATCACTTAATACAAATACTTGTTTTTTTTTCGTCGCCAAAAGACAATCTCCTAAGAAAACGGTGTTACCAGAACCAACAGTCAACGTGGTTGGCATATCGATAAAGAACGCCAACATCGCAAACAAAAAATCGCCAAGAAATACAAGATAGCGGCCGCGGGAATATACAGCATCTAAGCCTTAATTTTCAGCAGTGAAATTACTCTTTAAATTATGGAATATTTAATACGCGATTTATCACATTGCTAACTAAGCGTAGAACCAAATTTCCTGTTTCGCCGCAGGCTTTTGTGTTCATGAAGACTGCTCCATATGACACGAAGACAGCTGCAGCCTTACCAACATATATGAGTGAGATGTGCTAAGCTGGGTATCGTCCTCGTAGATTAAATGGTAGGGCACTTGAAGTGTTATTCCAAGGGTTCCGGGTTCGATTCCCGGCTTGGACATTTTTCCCTCTGTTGGTTCTACGCTTAGTTAGCGATTTGATAAATCACGTATTAAATATTTAACAAATTTGTTTTCAAAAAGAATCCCGTGTCTTCTTGGGCTATTAAATATTATAAAATATTAAAATGTATTTATTGTGAATTGATTCAACACCTAAATTTTATGTTCATTTGTAATAAAATTTATCTTTAGCTAATTTTTTTTCTCACAAAATGGACTTCTCCACTTTCCTAATCAACAGCGCATAAAAAAGAATATTTATACTTTTATATTTATTTTAAAATAAAGAATCTTGTCAAAGAGATGTGTTAAATGTAAATTAATGAAATTAAATTAAGAAAAGTATCGTGCGAATAAAAAAGCGTTGAATAAAAAGAGTGTAATATCATTAAAATAATTAATTAAATTTAAAAAATCAAAAAACCCGACTGCGTAAAAAGCGAACTAATTAATTATTTCTCATCAATGTGAAACTATTTTTTATATTACTTACCTATTTTTTTTTAAACTTTTATTTGACTTTTAAGTTGTGTTTAATTGTTAGTTCCTATCTATAAACACTGTTTTGATGAGGCGTATAGATGTCTATGAAGGTTAGAGTTGCAGTAAAGCTAGAGATCCTACCTACACAACTTCCAGGTTGTGTAATATTTAAACGGAGCTTCTGACTGTAAAACAGTCAATGAAACATCGTCTTCATTTTGAAAGACCTATCAAATGATATGCCACTCAATAGGGTGCGTAAAGTTTTCTTTTCGTCTCTACCGCCATTTTGTATTTTACGGCCGCCATTTTGAATTTATAAAAACAAAACCTAGCCTATAACCATCGGACGATTAAGACGAATCGATAGAGACCTTATTCATTAAAATCCATCCAGCCGTTGGGATGTTTTGACGGTATAAAGAAATCCGCATACCCAGATACGCGTGAAACACATAACCCTTCTTGGCAGTCGGGTAAAAAGAAAGGACAGCTAACAGAAAGAAAATTAGAGCGTTTAAGAAGGAAAATATAAATAAACTTATAAATAAATGAATAAAAAAAACCGAGCCTAATTTTCAATTTTTCTTCACGCGCTTGAATGAGTAAAAATTAAAAGTACATTTGAACTTTTTAAAATTAGCTGTAAGATGAATATTCTATATTTACGTGAATCACTTCCTTTGCTCATATACGTACATTTTAGATACAAGAACTTTTATTGAACATAGCAAATGTATAAACCAGTGTTCAGTAATGAAAGCAATATTGACTAATAGAGAATCTTCCGTAATCACAATCCGGAACAACGGAAATGATAAGTTGAAAAACTCGCAAAGCCATAAAAAATTACGCCACAGGCTAGCATATTTAGTCTCCCCATGATAATTTTTAATTTTATTCGTTCTTATAAAAAAATTTCAATTTTTTTTATTAATGTGAATGATAATTTGTTTTAAAAAAGAATTTGAATGATAGGAATTTTATCTTTTTTAAACATCGGGCTAGAATTAAAAAACAATTTATTCCTAAATTTTAGAAATGAATAACAATGTAAAATTTTGTAACACAAGATTCTACAATATTTAAAGCATTTTTACAATGATTTATAAACGACATTTTGCCCCATAAATAAATTTTATGAACGGATTTTACGTTATTTTTACACCCGTTGTCGCTATCCAAAGTAATTTATTTCATAAATTATACTCAGAGGCAAAATAATTTTAAATAAAAAAAAATGTCGTAAATTCACATTTTTGCTATATTTGTAGACATTCATTAAGTTCTGTTATTAATTTCACATCGAAACGCGAAGAGAGAAAATTAAAGAAATTTCAAAAATGGATTTTCTTTTGATTTATTGAGTCAGTTTTCTGCGTCATTTATTAATATAATTGCTTTTCTGTTCAAAATTAGTAATTATTTACTGAGTCAAGTGCCTAAAATTACTTTATTTTCCGTCAAGAATAACGTCGAAGCAAGGTATTAAATGTAATTTACAGGGAAATAAATGAAGAAAAGCAAGCATGATAGAAAGAATGAAATAAGGGGGTGCGATCTAAGAATATAAAGCAAGTGCCATTATAAAAAAGTAATAAAAATGACAGAGAGAAAAATGAAAACGAGAAATAAGAGATAGAAGGGAAATAACAGCTTTATTTTTACTCTTATCGAATTTTAATGAATTTGTAGATTTTTAAAATGAATTGTCTTCGAATTCAGTTTGTTTTAAGGCTAATTTTTTTTCTTCTCAGATCAACTACGCAAAGCTTACTGATAAATTTACGGAATCATTTTTAAACGTAAATCCTTTCAAGTGTAAAAGTACTCACAGGCATGGCTACTGAAGTGATTTGTAATCGAATTTGTTTTCATTTTTTGATAAAAGAAATACATCTTGTATAGTATCTTTAGTAACTAATTAAGTAATTAATTAACACAATTATAAAATGATGAGGTAGCTCGTAGACATCTAAACATTTAATATTCATTTCACAAACAATCACATCACTTACAAGACGTCACATGACACAAGAGAGAAGATCATTTCTCTGATATTTATTTACCATGCAATAAGGGAGAGAAATTTTAGTGCTGCCATCTAGACTTAATAAATTGTAATACAAAGATAACAGCTCTCCCCCACTTAATATTTCAGTCGTTCAGGATCTTTTCTGTACCTATTGGATCTACTCAGTACCTGTGGAGAAGAAGAATTATTGTTTAAACATTCTGTAGCATCAACCATAGAGCTCGTGGGAACAGAAAGTTTTGGAAGTATTGACTCAGAGTCAGTTGATTTAGGACTTGAAGAATCAGGATAATGAAAGTCAGTTGGTGTAGGACCTGGAGTATTTGGATCATGAGAGTCAACTGGTTGCAGATCTGTGATAGTAGGCTGTATTGGTGGAGAATCGCATTGCTTCTCTATTGTTTTTTCACTTCTGAAATTTCCTGTATCACTTTCTTCAGAATTTGTATCATTAACTAGAGAAATCTCTGAACCTACATTAATTATTTCATCAACATGCCTTTTCCAAATATTCGAACCAACTTGAACTCTATAATGTAATTTTCCTTCTCTTGCTATTATTCGACCAATCTTCCACTTTGCTTATGAATATCATTTCTTACAGCTACTTTGTAGTTAAATTCTTTTATTTTAACTCTAGACTTTTTCGCATCTTGTTTATCATGAACGAAATTTGTAAAATTTGGCACTATCAAATCTATTTTTGTTCTTATATGACGTTTTAGAAATAGAGATGCAGGTCTCTCCCCCGTTGTAACATGAGGCATCTTCCTATATTGCAAAAGGAAGTTATTTAATTTCATTTACAAAGTACCGGCTTTTAATCCACGTTTGAGAATTTTCACATATCTCTCCGCCTGTCCATTTGTAGCTGGATGATATGGAGCACTAAACTTACGTTTTACACTATGATTTTTCAAAAATATCTCAAATTCTGCAGATGAATTCTGCTCTGTTTAGAATTATCTGATATTAAAGAAATAGAAAAACCGTATCACGCAAAAAGTGAAGAAAGACAAGTAATTGCATTTTCTGTAGTTGTACTAGGAACAATAAAAACTTCTGGACATTTGCTATGGCCATCAACCACTAAAAGAAGCATTTTCTCCATAACAGGACCAAAATAATCAATATGAATTCTTTTCCATGAAGCTGTAGGCTATTCCCAATGATGTGTATCAACTTTGGGAGAATTATTTTTCAAATTTACACTAGTAGTGCAATTTTGTGCAAGATCTTCAATATCTTGGTCTATGCCTGACCACCATACAAAACTACGAGCTAAAGACTTCATTTGCACAATTCCAAAATGACCAAAGTGTAATTCTTTTAAGATTTGGTTTCTATGAATTTCTGGGATAACTAGCCTACATCCTTTTAAAATACAACTATGTTGATGGGTAAATTCTTCTTGTTTACCGCCAAAAAGTAAAGTTTAGGAATTTCAGAATCAGAAATGAGGTGATGAAAAATTTGACGTAACAGGGGATCATTTTTTGTAGCTGAAGCAATAGATTTAGAAGTTAAAGGTCAGATAGAGAGTTGATTCATTTGAAGAATTTCAGATTTATCAATTACATCATTTGAATTTAATTGTTGAGGTAAATCTTCAATACGTAAAGAAGTCGTGAAAGAGCAGCAATATTTCCGTGTTCAGTAGTAAATGAACAAAAGGTTGTACCCTTTTTTAATCTAGTAGCAATATCTTGAATTGATTCAGTTTCATTTTGAAATCATTTTCTAAATTTAATACACTCTATACGTTTAAACAAAATATCAACAATCTCAATATATTTTAATGTTTCACAATCCTTAGGTACACATAAATCAAAAAGTAAACCGTATAATTTCGGTCCCAATAAGGATAAACGAGCAGGAACTTTGTTCTCTTCTTTAATATCATGTAAAACGAAATTTTGTTTCAATCGTTTCACGTAAGTTGTGAAAGATTCAACTTTTTCATCTAATTCTTTAAAATGAATGAACATTTATTTTATTAAATACAGCAAAAGAGTAAAAATGTAAAATAAATGTAATTTAAGGTATCTCTTACCACCGCCGAAAACACTGTAGAAGACGATGACGTATGTATTAATATAACATTGTAGTATTGCACCAAATCATAGAACATTTAAAACAGAAGTAGAGCCATTTTCCCCGGCACAATTAACTTTTTCCGGTGAAACTACACCTTTTTCCCCAACGTCGCCATTTATAGTATCTTTAGTAACTAATTAAGTAATTAATTAACACAATTCTAAAATGATGAGGTAGCTCGTCGACACACAAACATTTAATATTTATTTCACAAGCAAGCACATCACTTACAAGACGTCACATGACACAAGAGAGAAGACTATTTCTCTGATATTTAATTACAATGCATTAGGGTCCAGAAATTTTAGTGCTGCCATCTAGACTTAATAAATTGAAACACAAACATGACATCTTGAGTTATAAGCAATTGTATCCTGATGGTAGTTTTTTTCCCGCACTGTCGCCTCCAGAAATTTGATTCAAAACGACAACTTTGAGAGCATTTTCTGAAAGATCTTCTCCTATACCGAAAAATGGAAAAAACTTTTGATTAAATAGTTTCTGAACGAATAGTTTTGAATAGAACGAATAACTTGAATAGCTTCTGTAATAGTCTCTGGATAGTTTCCGGAGAGCATGTGTCAGTTCATACGTTTACAAAAAGAACAAACAAAAATCAGAACTATGCAACTATGTCAGAAATTAGCCAGTTTAGATTTGAGAACAACTGTCTATCTTTTCGACTGTAACCAGCGTCTGCTCTCAAAATCTAATCAAAGTCTGATAAAAAGAAATAAACGTATTATTGAAGTAGATTACAGAATATCACATTTCAAAAATACTCATTATGAAATATATTTTAATTAAACCTTTCAGCGGCAAAGTTCCTAAAATGTTGAAATGATTGAATGACACCAGGATTTACAAATAGACTTTTTTTAATGATCGAAAATATACATATACATTATAAAATAGCTCATTCGCCTACCTTTCATGGATCTAATCTTTTATTTTTATCATTCTCTACTTTTATGTATTTTGAAACTTTTGAATATTTCTTTACTCTCACTTCTACTTTAGTCATTAAAGTATTTTTCCCATTTTAATGTGGATTAACCACACTAACATTTTTCTCTCATGGTTCCCTATACCTCATCTAGTCGAACCACCTTTAAATTGCATGTTAACCATTTATCTACTGACGGTACTTATAAGTACCATTTAAATAACTTGTTATAAAATTCATTTAATACATCGATTAGTTCTAATACAGTTTAGAACTAATACTAAAAACTAATACAGTAACTTTATCTTGTTCTAAAAGCATTATTGGTTACACAAAACAAAAATATTTTAAAAGCATCATTTCTTTTGCTTCTTTCCAGCTTTCTTGGCGTTGGGAGGGGAGGGGGGGGGGGGATTTCACTTCAGAAATATTTCTATTGTAAAAACCTTATATTTGTACATTTCCTAATTTTACAAAATACTAAGAAAAATATGTAAAATAAAAGATTTGAGTTGGATTATAAATATTGCACAAAATCCCTATAAATTCAAATTTAATTAATCCTTCTAAATCCTCCAATCCTTCTAAAATTTATTAAATGATTATGTAAATCATCTAATGTAGTTTAAACAATTCACGGAAAATGCTTTACAAGATAACACTTTCATGAATTCATAATTCAGCACATAAAGTGTTAAGGTACTCCGCAAATAGCTAATCCAGGACACCATCTAAATTGTTCCATTGTACATTAAAAAAAGCAAAATTTTATTATAATCTTCTGGTACTATTGTGGTATTTGGCTATTAAAATTAAGAGGGATATATTATATCCCACCGCCCTTCAAGGGGTTAAACTGCAAGCACTTTTGACATATTCGTTGTTTGACATCAAGTAATTTCATATTTTGAAAAGTTTACGTCATGCATGATGTATCTTTCCTTGTTGTGAAATTGAAATCCAATCTGTATCCTCATTGGGAACTGAAACCATGGCTCTCCAAACTTCGTGTATGATTTCTTATAAAATTGTTTTAGAGAGTTTTTATTACTGAAAATCTGTGTTTATCTCATGGCAAATGTAACAGAAAATGCAGCTTGCTATTAAAAAAAGATAGATAGGTAGATACTGAAAAATGCAGCTTGCTATTAAAAACGATAGATAGATAGATAGATAGATAGACAGACAGATAGATAGATAATAAGTATTTGGGTTTGGTTTTAAGAAATTGTTCTACTCATAACATTCTTAAAAAATAATTTGTCTTTTAATAGAACTGACTAGTATAGGTTCTTATAGTAAATTCCCCCCCCCACACACACACACAACTACCACCACCCACCACCCCCGCCAAAAAAATAAATAAATAAATAAAATCCGTGAATTGAATGAATATTTCCGTTGATTCTACTGTAAGAATTTCCTGTTTGATTTGTCCCTTTTCCCCCAAAAATATAGAAAATTCTCCAATCTAACATAAATTTTACCTGAAATCAGTCAATCTAAAGTTACACTTTCATCAAATTACAAAAGCATTTCGGTAACTGTGCTGCGTAGTGATTTTTCGTATTAGAAACTCAATTTCCCCTAAACTTAAAATTTCCTGAAATTCCCCAGTGAAAAGAAGGAAATTTCTTCAAAAAACGGAAAAAACTTTTTCATTTGTTCTGTCAACTCTGCCAGTACTTTTCACGTTTTTGATGGAACTTTTTTTGAGAGTGTACCTTCGAAATAATTTTAGATATCGCTTATTTTCTTATTTAAAGATGACTATTAAAAATAATATTTAAATATGTTATTCAATTAAATATGTTATTTAAATATTACATTATCTTCTTTATCTTCACTGCCAATAAAGTAGCTAATTTATTTTAAAAGGAATTTGGAATAATGGAATTTAAAACTTTTAATCTTCAACTATACATAAACTATCACATTCAATACTTTTCTAATTCTTTTACAATTTAAAAAGTTCTTTAAAATAAATGACAGTTTCGAAGAGCATTTTTATAATATGTATCCGATAAATAAATCTTTACTGAGATATTTTACATTATTTTTACACTAGATCGATATCCATGATAAATTATATTGATAATCCTTGATAATCCATGATAATTATCCATGATAAATTAAACATTTTGTAAATTATACTCAAATCTAAAATTACGTCAAATAAAAAAGCGAAGCAAATGCAAATTTTTGTCATTCGCATACATTCAATAAATGCTGCTGCCTTTGAATTAACTTTCCTACCGAGACAGAAAAATAACAGAAATTTCCAATTTTTTTCAATTTATTGTTGAGACATCTCTGTTCATTAGTCGTTAATACAATTTCTTTTATTCGTAATATTTATAATCAATGACTTAGTTTTAGATTATAAAATTGCTTTCTAAAAAAAAAAAAAAAAAAAAAAAGTCCAAGCGAGGTGTTAAAGATAAATTTAGGAAAGTAAATTAAACAAATCGGAACGTGTACGTCAAACGCGGCAAATGAGGTGCGTTCGTACTATAAATAGTTTTATAAATATTCAGATTTTGGCGCCATAGCTGTTGCACTCTTATGCAAAAATGCATGAATACAAAATTTATTACTATTCTATATATTAAATTAAGTCAAACGGAAATAATAGGACTCCATCTTAAATAGGACGTTGTTATCACCATGGCAACCTAGAATCATTGCTTATCATTGGATATTATTGAGTTCATTACGTATGATAGAATTTAATAGGATGAAGAAAACTTTTATCAATACCTTTTTAAGTTTTGATTCGATTTTAATAAAATTTGCAATGACTCTACAAATAAGAGTGAATTCTATCAGTAATTTTTTTCTTTTTCTTCTAAAATCTGTTGAATTGATTTAAATAATTGATAGTAAAACAAATACAATTTGAAATGAATAAATTTGTAAACATCTATAATAGTTTTAAAAATATATTTTTTCCCAAAATACACAATATGAATTTAAAAAAGCTCACTGTTTTACTTAAAACGCGACAAAATAATAATAATACATATGTTACAAGTTAAAAAATATACATTTTAATAATATTCTATAATGTATTTTATAACGTATATTTTTTAACTTGTAACATATGTATTATTATTTTTTTGCTGCCATTTAACCCATTAACCGCCGAAACTATAACATATATATATATATATATATATATATAACGATTAAATTGTATTTAAATTTTAGCCTACTCAGGACAATATCATATTAATTTCTAATGGTATAGTACCTTATTGAGAATAAAATGCATTATGAGTGTATTTGTTATACCTAATGCTATGACAGTATGGATTTTAATTTGGTAATTTGTTTTTTTTTTCTATATCCTTTTTAATCTTGTTTCATTTTGAAATTAATTGGTGTTCAATGGTTTATTTCTCAATTTTCTGTGTGTGGTAGTCCTAAATTCATATTCTTCAGCTAATTTATGGCTAATATGAAGATGAAACCACACATTTTATTTGTGGGACTTAAGACATTTGGGACCTGATGATTCTGTCTAAGTTCTACAAATTTCCATCATTCCATTTCCGTTATTCAATTTCTGCTGTTTTTTTACTATCATTTTGGAATCTATGTTAAGTGTGTTGGGGGAACTGTATTTGTCAATGTCATTTTATTCATAATTTCACAGCTTTTGTTGGTGGTCGGTAATGTTTATTTAATGATTATATATATATATATATATACATATATATATCTCCATTATATAATTACAATTCATCATCTATTTCCAATTGCTAAATTTAAATTAATATATTTAGCTTCAATACATAAAACTGACATTATACAAAATAAAAATAGAATCTTTAACTTGTTATACAAAATCAAGCACAATACCACTAATTCACTAGCACATTGAGGACGATTAATCCATATAAAACATATGAAAACCCACCAAAGTTTGATACAATAAGCTATTAAAGACAAAAGATACAAATAACCAGCGAAATAATATATATATATATATATATATATATATATATATATGTTACATTATTAGATCTATCTCCACGATTTCCCTATTTTATTCTAAATTACTATTCTATATTCACTAACTCCATACTCATAATAGTCTCTATCGTTAAACCGGTTAAATTCCCTTTAATTTAATATCTCGCGTGTCTAAATTACTTAAATATTACGCTTTTAGTATTATCGAATTAAATTTTCCATTTCCGATCTTTCTCTTATTTCGAATGTTCTTTTTGGTAGCCATTTTATTTTATTCTGAGAATTTCATTTTCCGCGCTTTGTAGATTTCATTTCCCATCCTCCGTTCCTTTTTACTATTTAATTCATCCGCGCTTCTGTCAGTACACTTTCCTATGTCATAAAAAGGTGTGATATCCTTACTTCTTAATTGGTTCAGAGCGCGAGTCGCGTCACGGCTTGTATCACTACGCTCAGTAACAAAAAGCGGCTGATCGCTTTTCTCAGACAGAATTTGGTCGTATTTTGAAATTTCAACCATACCTAGTTGCCGTCAAGTGTCAAGCTCTAACTCTAAATTTGCTTACCCCTTTTTGATTGCTTGCCAATAAGTCACTAATATGGAACAATCACGAGACTTCTAAAGATTAAGTGGGAACTGTTCCGACGAAAGTCGTTCCAATAAACTCTATAAGCTGATTCCTGTCTTGTTCACTTATTTTGGAGACATCTGTCTTCGAATACATTCTATTGTCTAACCAATGAGCCAAGATGACTGCAAAAACTACAACTGCAATTATCTCTTCAATGCTTTACCTGCTCCGAATACTATCGCATTGTTTTTTCAAACCACTGCACTGGTGATTTATTCAGTCAGATATCAGATTTCAACGAGCCACTTACTTCTTTACTACTCACTACTGCATATTGATAATGTCTTAATAACGTCTTATCGTTATATTAGAACGAGCTTACTGAACGTGCTGTTTGTTCCTTCCATTATTCACTTCCTTTCAATTATTACATAGTAAATCGTAACATATATATACCGGGTGTCCCAAAAATCACTGATGGATTTTAAAATTCCATAACTTGCAAACGGTGGCAGTTATTAAAAAAATTCCTGCAGGAGTGTTATGTAAGATGTCAGGAGTTTTTATGCTGCGATTCTCAATTTTAGTTACAAATAGCATCGATAGATGGCGCTGAAAGCAATAACCGCTCAATATAGGCTCGATTTTTCGGTCTCTCTCATCTATAAAATGCGAAAAAAGGTGATTAAAATGTATTGAATGGATCCCGAAGTACCAAAAATCGGGTCTGGACTGAGCACCTATTGCTCTCAGTGCCATCTATTGTTTGAAATTCGAACTAAAAGCGAGAATCACAGTACAAAAACTCCTGACATCATACATAACCCTCCTGCAAGAATTTTTTAAATATCTGTCACCGTTTGGAAGTTATTGAATTTTAAAATCCATCAATCATTTTTGGGACACCCGGTATATACATGTGAGTGTGTGTACATATATATTAATAATGTATTGCATCAACTTGAATTTAAACAATCCTTGCTGATCCTAAATGCATTAATTTTAATTTCTTACTTCGTCTTTATTTTTCATTTGTTGTAAAAATATTTTTGCAGTAAATTAAAATTGATACACTGAAAGTAGTACATTAAAAATTAAAAAAATATTAAATTCCTTTATATTAAGAAAATCCTTTACATTGTTCTTTCAAATTTTATAATACGCATACATTTTATTTCAGTTTTTTAAAAGTATATAAATATAGCAAGGCTGATTTAATTTTTTTTTTTTTTTTTTTAGATTTATACAGCCCTATCTTAAAAAATTATTTTACTAAAATATGTAAATAATTCTAATTTAATACAGATTTATGTAAAATAAAAATGTTATTCGTAATTTATATAAATACTGAATTATTTAAATAACTGGAAAGGTGATAAGTTATATTTATTGGGGGGAGAAATAAGATTTATATTTTCGGAACGTCTACTTTTTTCTAGCACTACGCAATATGTTATGAGTACTAAAATTCCCATTATACCGATGCCGTTAAGTAAGATTGCATATGTAATCAATTACAAAAGCTCTCGGGAAATTTGATTTTCTTATTAGCGATAAATATAAATATTTTAAATAGATGAAATACGAGTTACTTTTGCGTAATTGGACAGTTTCTGCTGAACGGCCGTCTTAAATTAACCTCTCCAGGGACTCTTTTTTTTAAAACGAATTATTCATTTTACATTAATAGGGCTTTTAAAAAAGAAAAAAGGAAAAACAATAAAAAATCATTAAAAAATAATGTCCACATTTGTGGCCGCTGATTGTTAATGGTAATTTATGAGTGAAATGATATCTTAAAAAATAGAAAAATAAAAAGTAAATTTCTTTCTTTCATTTCTACAAATTAATAAAACTTAATATATTTAATTTAATATATCTGATATTATTGTTATCAAATATTAACGATTTCTTCAAATAATCTAACAACACTGACTGCCGAAAAATGACTTCACCCTTTTTTAGGTGCGTTCGTAATTATATAAATACGTAGCACTTATAGTCGTTGTTCGGTCCATCTGTCCGTCCGTCCGCATATAACAGATCAAAAACTACGCAACCGAATGGTCTGAAATTTTAAATATATAATTGTTGCAAAATTTTGTCGAGTCATTTCAAATTTCATGAAAATCGGATGTATAGTTTAATGACAGGGACAGTCAAAAAATTCCGTTACATTACAGCAAATGGGAAAAATTTATTTCAAGTGCATTTTAACGACGCGACAGCCTTTCGAACAGAATGATATGGATATGCACTTATGAAGTGCACTTTTAAAATGTACATTGAGTACACTACACGGTGTAAAAGAATTTATAAAACTAGTTATAGTACGAACGCACGTCATTGGCAACGTTTGACGTGCAATTTCCAACTTGTTTATATCTCTAACTGTATATCGGAAGTAATATTATCAGTGCGGCCAAACCATAAAATTTCCATTTCTCTTGTTGAGGGATTCTGTAGTGAATATGTTATTATCCATATTTTTCTTGTTTTTATTATTCACAGTTATTATAAAAAAAAACTAGACTCCCACATATTGGCCAAGAGCGTGAAGAGTTTAATTATGGCTAACGTATTTAAGTATTTTCCTTGGCCTGAACTATTTTTACCGACTTCAAAAAGGAGGAGGTTATCAATTCGACGCGTATGTATGTTTTTTTTTTTTTTTTTTTTTTTTTTTATGTATGTTCACCGATTGCTCCGGAACTTTTTGTCCGATTTATGTGATTTTTGTTTTAATTGAAAGAGGATACTCTCGAATTGGTACCACTTCCGTTTCATCGAAATTGGTTGAGTAGTTTTTTAGTAATTCAACAAAAACCAATAAAATGAAGGATTTCACCCAAATTATCTTTCATTGTTGTAACCGGTTTCTCAGTCATAAGCATAAAACTATGTATTCATATACGTTAGCGCCAAGTTGTCGCAAAACTTGGCGCAGTTACGTGAATTATTGCCAAACTTGGCGACCAAAATAAGTCACCATAAATGAAGCCAACTTGGCTGTAACTGACTAATTTGGCGATATCCCCATTCAAATTCAGTAATGGATCTTCCCCAATCTGTTTCTTCGCATTTTCTAATCGACAGTCATATTTAAAATTCTCAATTGGCAATCGCATTCAAAATAGTAATTTAATATACATTAATTAAGTATACACCATTATTTCAAATGCTGAATAATACAGAAGCAAACTAACTTAATACGAAACAATAATTTAGTATACAATAGTTTAGTTTAATTAAACACATAACATAAGACTGGCGGCACATAATATATATATATATATAATATTGGTAATTCTTAGTTATCCCGTCGACCAAATTACTGTCGCCATATTGTAAGATTAAATGGCAATAATGGTTTGCCATTTATTAATTCATTGTAAGATTAAATGCCAATAATGGCCAATAAAACCATTAATTCGACGTTTTATTTGTATTTTTATTAATGTTTTACTAATTTATTTGTTCTTTCGTTATTTAAAATAAAAATTATGTCAATTTGTATAATTTGGCGAGTGATTTGGCGATTTATATAATTTGGCGAAATTGGTCGACGGGATAACTAAGAAGTACCATAATATTATATACATACCTATATTACATTATATTAAACAATTATATGTAGGAATGCTTTTTATTACCTTTAATATTTCCACTAGATAACATTAATGATAACTTTCCTGTATAGGGGCCTTGGAGAGAAAATGAAAATTTCACGCATATTTTCTGACAACCTATTAACTGTCTCGGTACTACTTAGTTATCCCGTCGACCAATTTCGCCAAATTATATAAGTCGCCAAAACACTCGCCAAATTATACAAATTGGCATAATTTTTATTTTAAATAACGAAAGAACAAATAAATTAGTATAACATTAATAAAAATACAAATAAAACGTCGAAATAAAAATCACTTGATGACGTAAACACATGTATCTTGCTTAAAGTCAAGTGAATGTGACATTTACGATCAACCATTATTGGCATTTAATCTTATAGTTTGGCGATAGATTTTTGGTCGACAGGATAACTAAGTAGTACCACTGTATCACAAGCAAGTTTTTCAATATTTATAAATTTATTTATTGTAAACAACCATTTGTCTACTTTTATATGCAAACAGAAGTTGAGCCAAGATCCCTATGCTGTTAAAGTACAAGATAAACAACATAGAAAGAAATAAAAGGAGTTACTCTAATTAGTATTACATGTGGCATTGTTATGGTGCGGTGTATTTACATGGCACAGAACTTAAACATCAGTAGGCATAAGCATAATGGCGAAAGCAAGTCAGTGGGTTACGCAGTCATGAAAACATTTGAATTGTATCAAGAAATGAGAGCAAGTAAATTTGAATCAGATTGCCCGATAAAAGCAAAAAGTGTGCGATACTAACAGCAAACATGGTTTAAAGGAAATGCGAATATTATCATAAGTTGCTTCCGAAAGTTCTATATGTTCTATATGTTTTGCAGTACTATACTCACTAAAATATGTCAGTTACTATGCAGACCAATGACACTTTAACCAAGACTATTAAATGAGCATGACGATGAATTTCTAATCTTCCGTAATCGAGCCCATAGTTAAGGCTAGCGTGAAACAAACAAAATATCAGCAGCAATTGGTTTAATGTAAATGTGGGTATCATAAAATATTTAATTCGCAAAACGCTTCAATGCACCAAATCATATTAGCTCAGAAACAACAATTGGTAGTGGACGCAATAACGGTAGATTACTTAATAGTTTTAAAATCTCCAGTGCCTAACGTATTGCAAATGATGATGCAATAAGAAGCATAAATGCCTAAGTGAGTTAAG
The DNA here is from genome assembly GCA_963932465.1 of Maratus speciosus. Taxonomy (NCBI): domain Eukaryota; kingdom Metazoa; phylum Arthropoda; class Arachnida; order Araneae; family Salticidae; genus Maratus; species Maratus speciosus. The sequence goes on from OZ010792.1 coordinate 587,987,838, forward strand.
CTGATTTTGTGAAGAAAGATTACAAATAAAAATAAACAAAATGCCGTCATGATGCAATGAGTTCTCAATTTCTCTATCAGAATCTTTAGATTTGGCGAAAGATTAAGCAAATAATTTAAATTATGAATAAAAGTACCATGCTGAAATGCTAAACATGCATTTAAGCACATTGGCATTACGTATACATTATACATTACATATTGGCACTTGCATAATATATCCATATAAGAAAACATTAATGCCACCAAAAAATAAATTGTTTTAAAATTCTTGAAACCTCAAATGAATTATATATAAATTCTCTTTTGACACCATAGAAATTTCATCAATGACCAGCCATTTGAGGGAACGCCATTCAACACTTTCCCCCTGTAGTCTTTTCACGATCTTTCTTTGATAAGTTATTCGGTTGTCATGTACCCTAACGGCTCCTGGTGCATGTAAACTCCGTCGATAGGTGTGAAGACCTCGAATTTACCTATGAATTATACCTCTGAGGTGCCTTGCCAGATGAAGGTCTCGTCATCTGATTAACCTTCTAAATTACGAGATCAACATGAGTAGCAAAGCGCAGGTGCTAAACAACAAGATATAAATGTTAAGTAACTGGCATAAAAAAGTTCATAATTAAGAAATAGGCACTGCCGATAGTAAAACGATCTAGGTATTCATCAGGTTTATTACCGCTACGTGGCGATTAGGTGGTCTCCTACGCCGATGCCAGGTATCAAACCCGTTCATCTAGGGCAACCCGGAAGATAGGGGCCGGGTCATCGGTTAGAAAGTATGAAAAATAAGTCATTGGGTCTCTCTTCTTTATTTCATAGAGCATTTTTAGTAAGCCGAAGAACTTTTTATTGTCAGTTTCCAAAGTTCGATATTTTTTCATGCGAGCAGCATCTCTTGTCGTTCTACCCATGTCCAAATAGAGAAACAAAAATATTTAATTAAAAAATAAAGCTATTAAATCTGAAGAAGAATAAATGTAATATATATATAAAGAATTTTCACAAAAAACCTGTGTTATTAATGTACACACAAATCTGGACAAAAGTATTTACTTATCAAAATAACATCTTTAAAAGTTTCTTTAAAAGTCCGTAATTTCCTCCAAAAGGATCATGCAAAAATTGTAACTCAAAAAAAAAAAAAAACTAAAAAGTGAAAAATAAACTTTTTTACCAAAAATAAAACCGACTTCTAAAACTACTACAAAGTAAAAAATAATTTTTTTACATAATTGTTAATAAGAAATTAAATTAAGAGCATTGTATTTACCATGCGTATTATTATATTTATGTACATTAATTTGATTTTTTGGAGTCGGTGCCAGCCAAGCCAAGTTCAAAATTAAAATTGTTTATCCAAAACAAATCGTAACAAGATTCAGCAAAACCGTTTAGGAAAGAAAGTCCATTCTCAATCAATTCTGACACCATCCTGCATTTGAAAATCTGTGTTTTCGCTACGATTTTTTTACATAATAGCCTGTATAAACGCATTAATTTTAAAATAACCCTTAATTTAGCACGCATAATTACAACTAATCTCACTTGAAAATACACGTTTATAAAATGAGATGAAATGTTTCAAAAATGGTAAAATTCAAATTTTTTAACTAAATAACAAATAGTAAAAAAAACTCGTAGATATTTGGATGTGTATCTGTTGGATAATTATACTTAACTTCGTTTGGCACCGACTCCAAAAAATCAAATTAATGTACATAAATATAATAATACGCATGGTAAATACAATGCTCTTAATTTAATTTCTTATTAACAATTATGTAAAAAAATTATTTTTTACTTTGTAGTAGTTTTAGAAGTCGGTTTTATTTTTGGTAAAAAAGTTTATTATTTACGATTCATGTAATGCGTGTAATAATGCATAATTTTTTAACACTTTCAGTAGAATTTTATTACTTTTTACGGTTATCATTTCGAGAAAACAATTTATAAACTAGACAACAATATATATTTTTTACTTTTATTAGAACTACTTGAACTATTTTTATTTATGATTAATGCAATGCGTGTAATAATGTATAATTTTTTAGCCCTTTCAGTGTAATTTTATTACTCTTTACTGCTATCATTTCAAGAAAACAATGTATAAACTAAACAATGCATAAACAATTTATAACGGCTTTGTTTGTATAGTTATAATTACTTTCAATTATAAAAAGAACAAAAATTTCATAATAACTCATTCACTTCAGAATCGCTCGACAAGAGATGTAAAAATTTTATGCTTTGGCTACAGTGATAATGTTATTTTTGTTAATGTTATTGCACCATGTTATAAATATGTTATATATATTTGTGTATCGAAATAAATAAATAAATACAATCTTGATATCTTAGGAAACGAGTAATATTTGATAAATTTAAAAATAAGTATTATGCAAACAAATTTCTCAAGTGGTAATTTATATAGGCATGCTCTTTCATTAACAGTTTTTATATTTACATTCCAAAATAGTTATTTTCAAAATTGTATATTACATTAAATTTAATAGTCATGAAGTTTAATAATTCATCATTAATAGTTTTTATATTTACATTTCAAAAAAGTTATTTTTAAAATTTTATAATACATTAAGTTTATATTATCACATGAAGATGTTAATAAATCATTTTCTCGATTTTTTAATGAAATCATGAAGTTTGTTCAAGTGATTAAATTAAAACTATATTTAATAAATTATATCTATTTTATTCATAGTGTTTGAAATGATTAACATTGTTTTATTTCTCTTTTGCAGGTAAGAAATTTTGTAATTCATTCAGCTTTTATGTTGCGATCTCTTTGAGAACTTTTAAAGGTAAATATTTTTATTTGTGTTATTTTACGGCAAGTAGAAAATATCTTATCATTTCATTTGTAAATATTTCTCGTGAGGAGAGGAAAAGATAAAAACTCGCAAAGGCATACTTAGAAATTGAATGAAAGCATCTGTCAAAGACAATACAATTTTCATGTAATACAAAATAGTTGTGCCAACGTTGGCTATTAGTTGGCCCACGTTAGTAGATAATATCTTATCATTTCATTTGTAAATATTACTTGTGAGTTGAGGAAAAGATCAAAAACTTCCAATGATGGGCCAACAATCTGTGCTACTTGGGTTGGGTTTACCAGTAATAGAACACTTACAAATCATTATTGTAATTATTTTTTATTTGAAACAGCAACGGATTTTTTTTATTTTTTGTTTGTGGTTGACATTAATCCAAGAAAACATTCTTGAAATTTCTAACAACAAAATAAAATCCATAATCGAATCTTATTAAAGGAAAAACATTGCACGTGTAGTAACTTTTTTCCATTTGCGTGTTTTTTATTCCTACAAGGATTATTCTGGTGAAAATAATTTGTATTTGTTCCATTATATTGCTTTGCATTTTCTTTTAATATCTGTTTCCCAGATATTTAAGAATATTTCTTAAATAACGACAAATAACAAAAAAATGGTATATGATTATTCCCCCAAAACTAATAAAATTGGACTTTCTGATGCTTCGATGTAAAATACTGCTTGATCAATATGGTTCAGTAGACTTATTTCAATTATCTATTTTTTAAAAGAAATGAACTTATTACTGATTATTTTATCAACTAATTATATTATGAACTTATCACGACTAGCTAATAAATTACCAAATAGCTAATTGTAAAAATATGATAGCTTTGCAGATTCGATTACAGTTGCGTATCTGTCTAATTACGTTTGAAATTACCCTCAAAACGCTGTCCAAAGGCTGAAAATTAAAATTGTATTCTTTCTGAACACAACTGCACATAATTGCAGAGATTAGAAATATACGAGTATAGTTCATATTTTTGTGATTCCGAATATGTAAAAAAATGATGATTTTCATTGTTTTTTAGCAAAAAATAATTATTTTTACCGATAACTTTAGGTGTTTTATGCTCAATTGTTTTTAAGAAAGTATGTATCAATCAGTTTTGATTGTAAGTATATAAGAATTTCAAGAAAAGTCTACATAGAATGAATGCCTCATGTTTGCATATATAACTCTCTGGAATAAAAGCTAGATATTTCCCCATATGCTCCCAAAATAATTAATGTAAGAAATAAATTTAAACATTACAGCATTACCTTTTACAGCATGAATGTTTTAAACTTGTCTGTACATTTTTTCTTAGAAAGAAAAAAAAGGCTGTTGCATGATTTGTTTATTTTTTTTTTCAAAATGTACGCAGTAAAATTTTGTAATGAAGTTCATAAAATTACACTAAATGTCAGCCGTGTACTCTATATTTAAGCTTCATAAAATACAGACAATCTTTTACAGACTTGTCTTATAAAGATATATTATCTTAGTCAAACAATTTTCTCCGTTAATTAGTATCAAAATCCTTTATTTTGACTATTATTTTGTTTTCAAAGAAAACGCAGAAAATCAGAAAAAGGTTAGATCGCGACGCCTTTATCATATATCAGCTGACTCACCTGGCGTTGCCAGGACCCTTGATAACAACTTTAAATGAACTTCAAATTTGTATGATTTTATACCTATAACTCCATTTTGTCATAATTTATATTTTTAAAGGAAAGAAAACCGCAAAATGATATTGAATTGAAAGTATATGCTATTTGAAATTGTATTATGTGCGTAATTTGATTTTTGGAGTCTATGCGTACCGAAAGCGAGCGAAACCGCGACGAAACTGATTTCGTAGGCATTTTCAGATATTTTCTTTTGTAAAAAATAATTCTAAACATCCCAAACGGTTCAAAATGTTGTAGATGATGTAAATCTGGTCTATTGAGATGCTCTAAAAAAGATTATGTTAAAATACGGACATTTAGTTACTTTCAGTGTAGAAAAATATGTTCTTCGTGAGGCGCGAAGTGACCAGCGTTCGCTGGAATATTTGAAAGGGTTAAAATTCATATTTTTTAAAACTAATTACACCATCGATTAGAAGAAGGTTTCAGCTTTAAGAGCATATTTTTGGTTTGCCGGTACCTCTATAATTGCGTCTTAGAAGGACGTTGTCATAAGGGGAGAAACGTTTTTTTGGTAAAACGATCCTTTTTTAATTTTTTTTCAAAGTTTAATTTCAATATTTTTTTTAATTACTTATGGCATTTGAGACGTAAAAGTACGATATTTCGGAATATGTCTTCCGTTTTTAACTTTACTGGGCGGCTTGGCCAATGGAAGTTAATAAATAATGAGAAAGTACCCTACAAAATTTCTTCTTTCCGATCTTCATTTCCTCCCGATGCGTAAATAGGGCATCTGCGTATTGCAAGCGCTCTTTCCCTCTCGGAAAAATGGAGATGAGTTTTTAATTAGAGTTTTTTCTAATTTTTAATTAATAACTCAACAATTATCAGAAACTTAAAATTCTAACTCTCAGGCACACCAGGAGAGGCCTTGGACTAACCTCTCACAAATTTTACGCCTTGTACGGGCCGTAGAATTTGTTAGCCATCGCGAACTGACACACACACAGAGCGAAACTCTTTTATTAGTATATGGGGCATTCTCACAATCTTTTGACTTTTGGGGGAAAAAAATCTGGCGAAATTAAACTTGCTAAAATAACATTTTAATCTGATAGACGAATGCCTTAATGATTCAAAATAAAGAAAAAAGGGTCAGCAGCGAAAATTTTTTTTTATTTAACTGAGGTTTAAGTTAAACTTGCGAGTTTAATTTTCCTTGCCATTTTACCCCTATAACTTTTTATTTTTTTCTAAATTTTTACTTATAATGAATTTCCATAGTACCCACAGGACATTCAACTAAGAAATAATAAAAATGTAGTACTTTTAATACAGAATTTTTGTATAACATTGTCTTAAAGGGGTGTTAAAGAAGGGACGGTAAAGTAAAAAAAAGGGATGGTATTGGAAAAAAGGGCCGAAATGGTAAAAAAAGGGACGGTAAGGAAAATTACCACCTATTTTTAGGAAAATCATGTTAAGACTAAGTTATAGCCACAATGCTCATTGATTTTTAGAAACAGTTGTTAACATTAGATTATTATTATTATTATTATTAATTTACCTCGAAAAGTGCAGGAATAAACATTGGGGACGGCAAGACTACCAATAAAGGCACGATCTTGAAATTGATATTTAAATACCGATTTAAATTCTGCAGTAAATTTCCTGTCAAAGAATTTTAGACATTCTTTCTCTAGCATACATCTGCATGAGAAAAAACGTGAAAAAAATTCTGTGGCTGCATCTGAAGTGATTTTCTGTATAAGTTTAGCAAAAATAACGGTAAGGATGAAAAACCCAGGGACAGAGTTCAAAAAATAATATCAACCGTAAAAATGTGTGCAGGTTAATTTTTTGCTACATATTTATATAAAACAATTGTCCCAGTTTCGGAAAAAAATTACATCGAATTACTTTTATTGAAGCAATTTTATAGAGATAGCTCCAAACTTAAAAATCAGCATCAGGGACACGGAATGGTAGAGGATTTTTCCTGGTATTTGGACCCCCAACATCGTCCAAAACTTATTTACCTCGTTAATATTGTTATGCAATCATACAATGGGATGTTCCCCAGTATATGAAATAAAAAAAAGTGTATTAAAATAAAAATTATTATTCAGGGACATGAAAGTCAAAAGATTGTGAGAGTGCCCTATATATACTACAGATTTTATCGCGATTTGTTCAGAGCAGTCGGACCAGCATAAAATAACCTTTATCGAATTCAATAAAATCACTAGTCTTCCCTATTGCATTTGTAAACAGATTCGGTAGAATGATAGATCTATACCTCCAGCATATCTTTCTTATATTTTATGAATTATTATACTATATATCATCCATATATAAGCCAGTTTATGTGGTTTGGAGAAGATATGAAATGTAGATTTTTACAAGTATTCCATAGCAGGCTCTTTAACTTTTTACATACTCCTGACTTGTTTGCTCGACAACAACTATGACCGCTTATAACCCTCCGTTGAGATGGAGGCAGGATATACAGTATAACCTCTTTTATCCGAAACCTTTTAACCGAAACTCTCGATTAACCGAAATCCATTTTTAAAACTTTTTTTTTTTTTTTTGCTATCACATTCCTTGTGTGCAAAATGCCTTTTGAAAGCTTTTTTTTTAAACTACTATATTCTTTGTGTGCAAGCGGTCTTTTCCAAACTATGAGTACATATAAATATTTTCGATCTCCTTTCTTAGAATTCCTTTGAATTTAACTTGAGCTTCCGTAAGCTGCGGAGTGGAATGAAAAAAATGAGCAAATCAGCAACTCTGAAGCTTTTGAATGTTTTGCAAAAGGTTTGGTATGGATGGAGCAGCAGAAAGACTGTGATACTGGGAACTAATAATATTAAAAAACTCCGAGCTTCAAAGCAAAGGCAATCGAAACTGCGATAAACAAAACATTTTTTTAAACCCTTGTGATACATGTAAAAGACACTTAATTTCAAAATTAAAATTCAGGCAATTTATTCCTGTTTCGATTTTGCTATTGCTTTATTTTTATTCAGCACTTGTTACCATAATACGAATTATTGCATCCTTAATCTTAAAATGGAAGCATTCTCGATTATCTGAAAATTTCGATTTTCCGAAAGGTGGTCGGTCCCAATTTCTTCGGATAATCGAGGTTCTACTGTACATAACAGATAACAGATAGAGGTAACAGCCTCATAACAGATACTATTACCTCCAATGAACATTCTGCGAGTTTGAAGGTGCTTGATGCTGGGAGATGAAGAAAGAATGTAGGTGCTAGAAATGAAATGTTATGATGTTTGTAAATACAGGCATGTTCATCTCAATGACCTTTTTCTTATATTAATACTACCCTTTATCCATGCGCAACTCGAATTTGAAATCCATTTGCACATATGCTACAGATACATGCTTCTTGAAATATGAAATATGCCTTATGCTAATATACATATTGGAATATTGCCGCATTTCCTGTATCACGAAGTGCATTTAAGCCATATTTATTGTAAAATATGTGTACACAAATATTCATATTTTTTACATACATACATAAATGTATATATATGCAGAGATATATGAACTACAAATTATCGATGCTGAAAATTGTTTTAGATTTCCCTTACAATATTTTAAATACCTTTTTACCCTTAACTGGAAAAGTGCCGTCTGTGAGACGGTTGCGTTTACATATCTGTCCTTAATATTTTCTCTCTCCGACATTCAGCCCACCAGTGGCCGAAAGGTTCTGCTCTCGAAGCTGGTAGACGGGAGGTGCTGGGTTCGATCCCAATCGCGCCCGTCGCGTCGGCCTAATCGTTCGGAGTTTTCGTGGTTTTCTTCGAACCTTGGATCTCCAAGCGTTAATACGGGTTAGGTTCCCTTAGAAAGACCCCCCACGAAGGGCACTCCTCCCTTTTAGGGCCTATATCGCTAGTGTTGATAATTGGCCGTCAAAAAACACAAACAAACAAACAAACTCTCCGACATTCAAAACGTATTTTTATGCTGTTATATTAAAAAATTGGTCCTGTTAATGCATTACTATTAAAGATTAAATGGTTAAGTTCACTATTTGGTAAATTATTAAGTGTTCTTTTGTACACGGGATTTTCACGTTTCCGGTTAAGGGTTAATCTGAATGTAAATATATGTTAAAAAACGAAAATTTCCTTCAAAATTTTTATTTATTATTTATTTATTTATTTTATATTATTTATATTATTTATTTTTTTTTATTTATTATTTTCTTTCTAATTTTTGTATACTTCATTCTTCAAATGAATATTTCCATAATACATTTTAATCTCGTATCCATTTAAAATTCCTTTAATTTTATTTTAGTATCTGTCTTCTGAAACATAAGAAGATATTTCTCAAATAGTCAAATGTAACAATCAAGGGACGTATATCATAAATTTTATTCTCTCAAAGGCATTAAATACATTTGAACGTCGTTACATTTTAATTTTGTGTTTTAATATTATAGACATTTTTGGAGCTTAATCACAAAGGTCACAAGATCAATTTAATTCAGCCGAATTGTTTCAATTGATCGCGGCATAGTCGAACCCTCCATGACACGCTAAACGTATAACGATTAAAAAACCTCTGAAAAGAATGTATATCTTTTTTAATCTTTTTAATAAAACAAACAAAATGCTTCATCATACAAACACAAAATAAAGTTTTATAATTTGTAAGAAAAAGCATTTTTAAAAAATATAAAATACGATAGAGTTTTCGGTTAAGCATATCATAAAAGAAAAATGTCTTAAAACTTGCACTGTGAAATAAAAATGCAATAACTACCGATACTTTGTTTTCTTTTACTATTTATTTTTTAACTGTTTTGCATCACCACGTTTAGCATATTTCTTTTTTTTTTTTTAATTTTACTTGCGAAATTGCGTCATGATTATACTTTTTGATTTTATTCTTTGCCGAACGATCAGTATAGAGTTTAGCTTCTGCCAAATCAAAATTATTGAAATCGCTTCAATAGCTCCTGCGTAAAAAGTATTTTGATAACAGCTTTTTTCCATAGAATTTTACAAGCATTATTGCCTTCTTAAATACTTTTTCATTTCAAGGCAAAAATACATAAAAAATCTGAAATTTCCACCAAAATTATAATTTATTATTATCTTTTTTTATATTCTTGATATACTTTATTTTTATACTATACTTTTTTAAATTTTATTTAGATATATGTCTTTTAAGACATGAGAGAGTATTTATGCAGCAGTCAAGTGTAGCAATCAAGGGATTTAGGCCGCATAGTTTATTCCCTCACGGCCTATGAAATTGGACGTCACATGCATTTCAATTCTGTATTTTAGTGCTTTAGAAATATCTGTAGCTTTATCACAAAAGGCAGTTATATCAATCCAATTCAGTCGAATCGTTTCAACTATCCATATTAAGGAGAAGATAAATTTGGAATTGATTAAAGAGACCAGAAATGTTTGAAATGACGAAGATTGACTGCAGTTTGATTGTGGATTCAAAATTTAGTACAAGGTACCTGTACCCAATATGGACACCCTAAGGAAAATTGATTTTTTTCACCCCCGTGTACACGTCATAGTACTCCATAAATATATGACCACTATCCCTGGACTGTTGACTATCTTTATTAAAATTAGCGACCTTGTAAACATTCTGGTTTAATTTTAATGATAAAAATAAAAAATGTTTATAAGTGCCCATATAAGGAACCACCTGTCCCTATTATAGACATGCATGTCCGTCCATATTAGGAACAGGTGGCTCCTTATTGACATACTACACAGGGGGTATGGAAAAGACACTCTTCCAAGGGATTTTAGACGAGAGGGGATAAAAGAAATATATCTTAAAGTATTGCGGGGGAAGGGGGGTACAGTAAATATCTTCAGAACATGCACTTTAGAAGTTGGGGTCATTTTCGGTTGTGACTCTTCGCAGACCCATGCAAAGCACCTCAGTTACTACAACATATTATGGAATAATATAGTTGGTTTTGCTTAGCTTTATTGCATGTGTCTGCAGAATTTACATATGTTATTATTCAGTCCTCACAGGATGGACAAATAAAAACTTCTTCATCATGGGCGGTAAGTCCCACACAGTCCTCAAGGACATATCTGCCGCATGTGATGCATAGCCGCGTGACTGCAACAGCATCAATATTGCATAAGAAGCAGTACCAGCTCTCCTTTTTTGAGGAAGTCATACCGCTGGTACCTGCGATTTCGCCAACAGATACCCTACTGAGTGGAGGCTTCTTTTGATTTTTCTACAAGGGCTTTTTGGAAGATTTTTTTTTCTTTGAGGATTGTTCAGATGACATTAAACAGATATTTTACAAATTTGTGAATCTGAAGATTGACTTGCTATATTCCCAATGCGGACATAAGATGTCCGTATTGGGAATCGGGCATAGTTTTACTAAATCTTGTAATAAATAAACAAAGAAAACATTTTAAAGCAATATATACAATAGCATTTGAAAATATGCTTTATCAGCTTTCTAAAATACTCCACTTTTCAATATTTAAGTAATTTTACCATATCTAATAAGAATTTAAACTTACCTGTAATTACGATCAGCACACCAAGGAACAACAAGTGTCCTTCCAAATGGCGAACAGCGCGCTTTTTTGCACTTTCCAGGCTTAATTATCTTTCAACTGCTTTTCTTCACAGACATGTGTGAGATGAAATCTCACAGTGTTTAAATCATGTTACTTTTTTTATTTCTTTGACCTTATACATCGATGTTCCTTAAACTTAAATCCATATTTATTTTTGCGCGGCCGATTCGTTTCGACCGCACATCAGCAAGTCTCCGATGTTCCGCAGCGCCTGGCATGGGGTGCTTCTCCTTTGAGATCTGTACGATTGTGATGACGTCATCGGAGCAAGTCTCTCACGGCATATGCATTGCATGGATGTCGATCTTTCGGAGGTGTGTCTAATCGCCGAGCGTACAACAAATAAAAACAAAACTTTTTAAATGTGTTCTTTCGGATTTGTTTATTAAGATATTGCTTAATATTTTAAATTCTCTAATAGATTTAAATCTTTTCTTTCAGTAACTTTTGAAGTCCCCGTATTCTTACTATAAATTAAAAATTTCGTTAATTTTAAATCAGAATCTGTTTTGTTGGTGTTGCTGTCATGACATAGTTTCGTTTTAAAAAGATCGCGGGGCTGCGGGCTCCGATCGGTCTGCCGCCGATGAATGTGGGATCCGGTGAAAAGCTTTTGCGTAAACGATGTCTGTGATTTTAGTAGCTCCTGTTAAATTTATTTTCTGATGGTTTTGAAAGACTTTAATTGAAATTTTTATCAATAGAAAAGTCACCTAGCGCTACATACTGCATTTTAAGGATGTTCTTAAAGAGGAACAGATTATTTTATCAGCCAACGTATTTATTTTTAAAAATCGGTGACCAACGGGTGAAGGCCTCTTACTTCTCTTCTTCAAGATGAATAAAAAGATTGATTTATGCTTAAAGGTGTCCTCATCATTTATTTACAGATATACAAGTAAGAAGTTTCCATTATTTCTATTTTTTTACAATTGCTGACTTCAAGGAACAGAGGGTTTTATTGCAATAGTACACAACGCATATTAACTAAAAAGAACTTCCACTAATAATTTTACCTTTCAAATTAACGGCACATTATTAGTAATACCACAACAAGTAGCGCCATCTCTCGATCAAAATTGTTACTTTTAAAGATATTAGGGGTGTCCATATTGAGAGCACTGTCCATACTGGTTACAAGTACCTTATTACTCCTTTTTGCATTTATTTATTTATTTATGTTTTATAGAAATACACTCATTACCATAAACATCAATGCACCAAGCAGTTATAGTCTGATCATAACGAAACTTGGCGAATAGGTACGCTTCTGGCAGATATTTGAATGATTAATTATACAACGTGATCGTGCATTACGTAGTATATCAACGCCACAAGAGGGCGTTGAACTTTGATCTCTCTGCTGTATAAAAAGAGTACGCAGAAGCATTTTGCCTCTACTTACCCTGTTGCAGAGGGGTACTTTTTCATCAAGGTTGCCGCTACACCGCCATCGAAGACAATACGATCAGCTGTCAGAGTTAGAGATGGGTAGAATCATCTGGATGATGGAAGCTGGGTTGTCAGCTCGGCGAGTAGCCAGCCATCTAGGCCGTTCTGACTCCACTGTAAGGAGATGTTGGGACCACTGGATAAAAGATAGGTTGCATACACGTCGTCCAGATTCAGGACGCTCTCGCCAAGGCAACAGCAGGGAAGACCGTCACATCATTCGTCTCGCACGTGGTGCAGCGCCAACTTCATCACTGTCTATTATCCAAACACTGGAAGGACCTTCTCTACAGACCCCTGTGTCTGACCGTACTGTTGCAAGCACAGACTTCTAATATAAGTAGACTCCAAATCGGCAACCTTTTCTTGGCTCCTACATCTCTGCCCTCCATCACGTGATGGAAGGCAGATTTAGCGCGCCAAACCGGTTTTTCTCCTCGAAATCTCTCTCCAGATTCCCGCCGAAACATCCTCTGTCTGCGTTTGTCTTGAGTTGACCGCACTTTTGCTTTGCCAATAAAGGAATTACCGTCAAAATACGGCACCCTTTTGGCGATGAAAGCAAAAGATGTTGGATTCAAAACCTTCCCGAAAGAACAATGGAATTTGGAGTCTACTTATATTAAAAGTCTGTGGTTGCAAGGCGCTTTGCTGATGGACATTTGGTATCTCGGTGCGCATTACGTGCGATGCCAATGACAACCGCCCACCGTCATTTTCGTTTGGAGTGGTGTCGCGATCGACGGGATTGGACTGCAGCCGAATGGAACCAGGTTGTCTTCAGCGGCAAATCAAGATTCAATTTGGGTAGTGATGTCAACCGTGTACGTGTGGGGAAGCCCCGTGGTGAACGTCTTAATCCTGCCTTGGTTTACAACGGCACATTGCTCCCACACCTGGGATGATGGTGTGGGGTGACCATACGACACTCGGCCACCTCTAATATTGATCGATGGCACCTTGACAGCCCAGCGGAACGTTTGGGACATCCTTGAGCCACATGTATTGCCACTCATGGCAGGGCATTTTTCAACAGGATAATGCTCGGCCACACACAGCAAGAGTGTCACAGGAATGCCTCCGCCATGTTACCACCTTACTCTGGCCTGCCCGATCCCCACCTTTGTCACCAATCGAGCATGTATGGGATCACTTGGAACGGCAGATTGGGCAACCTACGAGTTTGATTGAAATTGAGTCGCGGTTGCAGGAACTGTGGAATGAGATGACGCAGGAGGCCATACGGAACCTGTATGCACCCCCGTATCGCATCCTGTATTCAAGCTAGAGGTGGCCCGACAGTATACTGAATCGCCATTCATTTGCAATTTTCCTTATAATGTAATTATCCTTTTGCTTTAACTTTGTAATCACTTACTGATTGATATCAACGTTCTATATACATATATAAAATTTCGTTCCATTCGGACCTTTCATGGCGCGCCAATTTTTGTGGCAATGAGTGTCGAAAAGGTTTGTTAACTTAGCGTATTATTTTTAACTCAATCACACTGATTACTAAAGATATCGCACAAATTGATAGTTTTCGAACTGAGTGAAAAATGTCCAGGCGATTATCGAACCCATGCCATACTGATTGGTAAAGATATCCTACAAATGGATATTTTTAAGGTTCGTTTCCCAGTCAGGACGCTTTTCACTCAGTTTAAAAAATATCCATTCGTATGATATATTTACCAATCAGTACATGATTGAGTTAAAAACTATAAATTGTATCTACATATTGATCGTTTAATGGAGATCCATTATCTGCATACTATATTCTTTTTTAACTGTTTCAGATGATAGACTTCATTCTATTGCCGAAAGGTTGTTTGAGGTTGAGTCCTCCGGTTGTCGGTCAAAGTAGCTCAATAGATCTAGAGCGTTGGTAATTTAACCCTCTAATTCCCATGGTGGCATATATATGCTACCACCGGGGATTCCAATTTAGTAGATATTTTAATTTAGATATTCTAAATTCAAACCAGAGATTTAAATTAGCATCATTTGCTTTATTTAATGATAGATATTGTGTCGTTAAATAAAGTGAAATTTATTGTTATATTCTTTCTGGTATGAATCCAGATTGTTTTAATTACGGGATTTCTAAAACGTATTCTACCATGGGAATTAGAGGGTAAAACGTATTGGGTTCGTTTCCCGTTCTCAACACTTTAATCAGTTGAGAAAATAATCAATCCGTATTTGTTAAATTGTAAAAACAATAAAACATTTTTATATTGTACCACAAAATTGCGACAAATATCTCTCGATTATATCTTTAAAAGAATTGTATTCGAGTTAGAACAAAAACAAAATTTGATAATTTTTTATGAAATTTGAATTTTTTTTTTAATATTTTTATTGCAATATTTTTTTATTTCATTTATAATCGAGAGACAGTTTAATAAGAATTTTAAAGAAGAAATGGCGCCTCAAAAATATGGAACCCGGACTTAAAAATCGCAGCAAAAATAGTTTACTAAGATTGATTTTGTCGTACAGTATTAATTTTTTATAAACAATTTCATTACTTTTTTTTCCTATAAACATAATTAAATATATTGAAAAAGAAACAAATCTCTAAACTAATTACAAACTTTCTAATCTACGAATGAAACTTCAGTCGATTTACTTCATTTCAAACCTTTCGCGTTCCCTTTCATTTTATTTTAATATCTGTCATTTGAAACATCGAATAATGTTTCTGAAGCAGGGAAGCGTAACAATCAAAGAATATGAGCCGTAAAGTTTATTCTCTTAATGCTTAAAAATTGGACATCTTGTACATTTTAATTTTCTATTTAAATTGCGTAGAAATCTTTGGAACTTTACTTCAAAAGCTACATATCAATCCAATTCAGCAGAATTGTTGCAGCTGTCTATATAATAGGGATGGGGATGACAGGGATGACTGACTGAAGTAGGTAGCTGTTATAAGAATGTGTTTGATTTTCAGCATACAACTTATTGGAATTGGCTACTTTCGAACTGTGGTATTGCGTTTGTGATTTTGAACATGTATCATTATGTCAAAGGAAGACATTTTAAGCTAACCAGTAGTGCAAGGCTTTCACTCTGCAATCTTTGAAATTTTTTTCTGAAACATTTTTCATTAATTTATAATTGACTGTAATTTATTTTAATCAAACAGCTTGTTTTATTTAGCCGCACCGAATGGATCTAATATGAGACTGCGATGAGGCTAAAGTGAGACAGTATTAACCCTTACCGGACGATAGCTTTTTAAACATAATTTTATTTTTATATTCTACTGGCACCACTATATTTTTAAAATAAATTTTGTAGTATTATTGTTTTTGGATGTGTTATTAAATTTTAATTAAAAATGTTTCCTAAAAAAAAAGTGGTGCTAACCGAAAAAAAAAAAAAAAAATCGTGTAAAAGATGCTGGTCACCATGTCACGTGGGAAATAACATAGGAACGATAAGGGTTAATTTTAAGTGGTTGCAAACGCTAAAGAAATGACAAAACTTTCTCAATGTTGACCAGGATCCTAAGGTTTCAGCTGCACTATTTAGATTTTTTTATCCTTCATTTTGACTGAATTTTGGGGGGTCTTTCATGCATTCACCAGAATACTCGTGAAAACCTACTACAGTACACCCTTCCGTAATTTATTAAATGGTAATTTAGGGTTTCAAAAAACTAAGAAAATTATCTAAAATACTTTAACAACAGATATATCTGGCACATTAAAACAAATAAGGCACTTAAAGATTAATACTTCCTGTTTTTTAATGTTTCCTGAAATTTTTAGTGTATTCGTAATGGATATAAATAAAATGTTGTATTGCTTGCAAAATAATAACAAAGTTAATTTTATTACTATAAAATTTCGTACTTTTTAGGGGTCCGTACTTAAAAAGTACAAACGGAACCATTATAAGATCCCTCGTGCGTCTGTCCGTCTGTCATAGCCTTTTTTCTCGTAAACTATGGAACGTGGAAAGTTCAAATATGGTAGAAGTAATAAAGGCTATAAACGCACATATTTATAGGTTACATTCACAAATACATTTAGGGAAAATTTAGGGGGCCTAATTAGGATACTTGAAAATATTTATATACAGGGTATCCCAGCTAAGATGTTACAAACTTTGAGGGGAGGTAGGGTACACCTATACGGCAAGGAGTCTCATAGGAATGCAGGGTTCGAAACGCCTTCCAGGCGCGGTATAGGGCATTGAATCAGTGTTGCCAGTGAGCTACTTTATTTGGT
This sequence comes from Maratus speciosus, assembly GCA_963932465.1. NCBI lineage: Eukaryota > Metazoa > Arthropoda > Arachnida > Araneae > Salticidae > Maratus > Maratus speciosus. Next base: position 588,004,655 of record OZ010792.1, read on the forward strand.
TGGCACCTCTTTTTAAAAATAGTAAAATTCCCTTTGTTTTCAACTTAATTAGTATGCCATTAAACAAGGGGAATTTTATGATTTCGAAACAGTGGTGCCAATCAAGATTTAAAATTAAAAAAAGATAACCCACTTACGATTCTGCCACGGTCAAATATCAACTTTGTGTGATCCAGCCTTTTGAATGCCAATGTTGCCAGTGGGCTACTTTTTTAAAATTCAGATTTCTTGATTGGTACCAGTTTTTTGAAATAGCAAAATTCGCCTTATTAATGACATATTAAGGCGAAAAGAAAGTGAATTTTACCATTTCAGAGAAGTGGTGCTAATCATGAAATCAGAAATTAAAAATGTAGCCCACTGGTAACACTGTCAATGCCCTTACTGGGTCAGAAAGCGTTTCCGACCGGGCATTCCTATGTTGTTCCAAGTCGTCTGGGTGTACTCTACCTCCCTTCGAAGTTTGTAACATCTTAGCTGGGACACCCTGTATATTACAAAATTTAAAAATTTTCACAAAGTTTAAAATTATTCTGTATAAATTTCCCTTTTAATAATATTCCATATATTATACCAGCTTATTAAGTTAAAACCCTATTCTTAAACTAGTTTATTAATCTCCATGTGTAAAAGTATAAGATCCTAATCCATCTAATAATATTTATTCCACAGAAAAATGGCGATAACTACTTACATTTCTTTAATAAAACCCCTTTTATTATTTATATCCTTATTAAAATTTGCTATTATTTCCCGATAAATCAAACCCTTCTAAATTCTTTATTTAATTGCTAAAATAGCGTAATTCATAATTACGTCTAAAAAAACATATTTATTTAAAACCATTCTTTTATTTAAAAATATCAAGGTGTCTACTAAAATATTCCAATGCTTTAAAACTTATTCCGCGGCTATAAATTCAATTTTTATTTTTAAATTATCGTCTGACGGGGAAAAAAGCTATTTTTAGCTGCAATCTCGACAGCAGGGACTGAACTGCATTTACGCCTTGTGCATCTGGTTTCAGATTATAGAAAGTTCTGGAACAATGTTTCGCGCCAGAAATCTTATTTACTTAGATATTACTCCGACCGGAAATATTAATAAACCATCTAAAAAGCGATTATGATTGGGAGAGAGGAATCAGCTGATCTTATTGTAAATTTGCGCCGATTTAAATACTGATGCAGCAGCCAGATACGGTGTGCAGAAGTAAGAGAAAAACGGAGTACAGCTGTGTACAGAGATGTTTGCAGAAATATGTGTAAAAAACAGTGGAATAGTGTAGAAAGGTGAAATGTAGTGGTGCACGAAACAGAATGAGTAGAGTGGTAGTAAGAGACGAATGAGAGTATCGTGTGGAAAACAGCAGAGAGATGGAATGTGGTTTAAGCAAGTTGTTTGATGCTAGTGAAGTCGACTATTTTTTTCATAAACTAAATTGAGCATTCCCCCTAGAACTATTTCTGATTGTGAATAAATCTGGATAATGTCTCATTCTAATGCATCGTATATGTTCTTAATCTGTTTTATCTTCTTTAACAAAAACCAATCGGCCAAAAACGCCTGTACATTTAATACGGAAACCCAACTAAACCCGATAAACGACAACTGCTCTTCGTCAAATCATCACACACACACACACACACACACACACATATATATATATATATACAGTATACTCTCGATTATCCGTGCGCGGATTATCCGTGCTCATTCCGGACTCAAAAAAATTTAAAGGGAAACAATTTCCACGCTTATCATGTATGTAAAATCAATGTTGATGTGAATTAGAATCTTGTTTGGTTTGTAATGTCCGGTTTATCTGATAGTATTGTGAAGACAAGAGATGAACAAACAGCAGGAGCAGGGATGCACTACAGATTTTTTTAGAGCAGTAAATATTAAAAGGAAAATTTATAGTTTGATGTTATACAGCTAGCAAATATAAGTAATTTTTATATTTTTGTACTGATGTTGATTTTTTCTTTAATAAAAAGGAGTTTTCGGATTATCCGTGTTTTTCGATTGTCCGTGTGACTTCTCCTGGTGATTAACCCGGATAATAGGGAGTGCACTGTATATATATATATGAAAGCTCCACCTGAAAGCTCTTGTAATGCCGAACTCAAAAATACATTTCTTTTAATTTTTGGTGTTATATTTTCAGAGATATCGTCGAAAATGTAATGCAAAAATATGTCCCCCCCCCCCTTTATATCCGAATCTACTGAAACTAAAATTATGAGAAATCTTGGGGTAGTAGAAGTTTATTTAAACCTTGCAAAAAACATAGAGATTACCTTTTTTTTACTTTTACTGCCCGAGAGAGACTGCTCAGACTAGGAAGTGAGTCTGTAGAGCATAGATTGTCCCTCTCGGTCCCCTTTATTGAGGTCTTAAATATATATATATATATATATAGATATTACCTTAGGTCTCTTTTCTCAAAAACTATAGAGATTACCTTAGGTCTCATAGGTTTTGAGAAAATCGCATTTTGCTGTTACCTACAAATTTCACTTTGCGAGCGCTCTACAAGGGAACTCAGAGGCGCTCAAGGTACCTATCGTCGCAGAAGTATAAAAGGGTTGTTGAAAATGATTTTCAAAAAAATATTGTCGGTAACTAGCCGCGATATTAACATTTCAAGACACGGACGGTTTGAACATATACATAAAGCTACGCGCGGCTTACTCTGCGCGAAATCTTCTTTTAACCCCTAATTGCATAGTGATGTAAATTTCCATCACCTTTTTATTTAATTTTTAATACGGCTGTTAATAAGCGGGAAGGGGGGGGCTCGGGGCGATGAAGCTACCGAACGACTCCTGCTGCTTCTAGCTTATTATTTAATAATAAGCTATTATTCAATTATTAATTAAGTTCTTACAACCACTATATTTATATAGGCATATTAATCCTCTAATTTTTTAAAAATATGCTACTAATTAAAGTTAAAAATCTATCTTAAGATTTCTGGTGTCTAATCCTTAATATAAAAATTAAAAAGGCAATTCTAAAAGAATAATTCATGCAATTAAGGATCAAAGCCTAGATAAAAACTTTTAATGATATATTTTTGCATACTTGCCAGCCTCCCGATTCTTTTCATACCAATATTTTTATACAGAAATGCTTGCTTTATACAATCGCACAATTTAAGCAAGTAAATAAAGCGAAAATTTCTGTAAGATTTTACTGCTATCCAAAAAATCGGGAGGTTGGCAACTATGTTTTTGTAATGCACTGCCCAGTAGTAATATCAAAGCAATAAACATCAAATTGTTAAAAACAGACTAATTTAATTGGAATTAATCACGTGATTATTTTGTGATTCGCGACTAATTTGCATTGAGTGGCGATATGGAACAACCTATATGGAAAAACGCGGCACGGACCTAGGCAGCTTTACAACTTTACGACACCCTTTTGAAGCGCGCTTACGTTGTATAGTTTTTTTTTTCTGTTTTTTTTCTTTTTACGAAATACGTATTTTACGTATAGTTTTTTTTTATTATCCTTTTAGCAACGATTTTTAGTAATATTACAGTTACTAATTAATATTTTTAAAGTACGGAACCCTCTGTGCACGAGTACTACTCCCACTTGACCGATTATTTTTGTATGCCTCACATTAGCTTCTCATTTATTTTTATTTGTTTATTTTATTAGCCTATAGACGGTATGCTATTTCTTTCTCCCAGCTTATTTTGTATCCAAAAAATAACGTTACCTTACAGAAGCTAGCCGTAAAACGAAGCATTACTATTAAATACTGCTATAGCAATTTTTTAAACTTCTAAGTATCGCACATTTTCAATTTTTATACCGTCGTATTGGAAAAAAATTCTTTTAAATGCATTTTGTTTGAGAACTGTATCTCCATTTATTTTTGAAATATTAATTTTTTTGTAGTTTTTGGAGCCATTTGCTTAATATTGGCAACGGAAGTAAGTACTCCATTTCTGTAGAAAGTAAAGGAAAAATAGTTTTAAAATAGCAATTATACATTTTTGTTGCCATTTTCTCGTAACAACCGAAAGAAAATGTAATTAAAATACGTGCTATTTTGAAAAAAATATAAACGAATGATTTCTGTTAAAACAATGGAGCTATTATATACTATATTTAAGGAACAGATGTGTTATTATCCCACCCTCCGCCATCTTGGATTTTTTTTGGCGAGAAAACCCCTTTTCCGCCAAGTAGTAAATGTCGCCAAGCACCCGTTTATACGCATGTTTGGCTCAACGAAAATAAAATGTAAATAATAAACAAAATTCGCTAAACTGGCAAATCAGTAATCCTTGTATGAGCGCTTCGCGCACATTTAACGGAAAAAAAACATCGCCGAATTCAGCATTTCTCGCAATATAGCATTCTCAAAATTCAGCAGTTCTCGTCTTGTAGCAATCTCAAAATGTAAAAAACTCTTAAAACAGCAAAATATACCTAAAAAACGAGACTCGCTAAAGTGGCAATCAGCAATAGTTATATGAGCGCTTCGCGCTCATTTTCCGAAAAAAAAAACATCGCCGAATTCAGCATTTTTCGCAATATAGCATTCTCAAAATTCAGTGGTTCTCGTTTTGTAGCAATCTCAAAATGTAAAAATCTCTTAAAGCAACAAAATATACATAAAACTATCAACATACCTTAACAGACATCTGCTTTCTTGAAACCTACAGCATAAAATATAACACCGCCGTCATTTTCCAAAATAGGCTTAATACGCATTGACACGCTATAAACAAACCCCCCTTTCATGTCAAAATTTCCTCATATTTTTTAATTACTTCAGCAAGAGCGTTTAAACGGACTACAGAAACTATAGTCAATGAAATACATCCAATAAATTTAACATAAAAATAAAAAGACAGCCATAGAACACGATATCAAAGAGTATCTGGTACAAGAGTCAACCAACCGTCACCAACGACACCCGGCAGTGAAATGAATGTTCACGCTCTCGCGCCGAGCGATAAAAATCGCCAAATACTCAACATCGAGGAGGGTGGGATAATAACACATCTTAGCCATATTTAATTGTAAGTATCTATAAAACATTAGATAGCCGGTTTTTTTTTTTTTTTTTTTTTTTTTTTTTTTTTTTTTTTTTTTTTTTTCTTGAATGACGGAATCTTTTTACTGCATTTGTACATTATTTCGCGATAGTGATGTGCTATGCATGCTTTACTGTAGATGTTTAAGAGTAGATCGTAAATGTGGAATTCATAAGCGGATGCGAATGACGTCATTTTACATAAAATAAAACGTGTGCTTTAAGTCTTAAAATTTAAATATGTTTTGTACTGCAGTAGAGTCTCGCTTAACCGAGTTATTTTCTTCTGGTGGACTGGTGGCTTCTATTATTACGAAACAGTCATTATAAATGAAGTGTTAGGTGAAGAAGAGAGAGCAGCCGAAAAAAAAATTATGGCGATCCCCCCCCCCCCCCATTCTGACCAGAAAATCAGTGTTCTAACAATTTACGGCTGCTCTTTCATCTTAACCGAACACTTCATTTATAATGCCTGTTTTATAATAATAGAAACCATCAGTCCATCAGAAGAAAATGAAGTAATGGAAATGCCGGGGGCGACACTAAATTCTGAAAAAGCAGAATTCCTGTTCTCTAGTGTTGTTTCTTTAATTATACCATTTAGGTAAATGTTTTGATATTTTAAATGCAGTGATAACATTTTACGATTTACATCAAATACCATAATGTAAATCTACTTTATACGATTTATATTAAATTGAAAATAAAACATAACAACTATTTTTTATTTATTTTCGTTGCCTTATAATTTCCCTGATTGACCTTATACATTACCAAACACAGAAAAGCTTACTTACTGACAAACATTAGAATAAAAAATGTAACGTCTGGGATCAGAGAGGTAACTTTTTTAGCTATACCACTATTTTCAAAGTTCTTCGTGATCGCAAATTTCTAAACAATCTACCGCGAAGATTATTATTTTGTAAATGACATCAAAGTATATTTATTTTCCAAATGTTCTGCAAATCTAGCGCGAATTTTGCTAATAGGCACTAGTGTAACTTACGAAAAATTTCTCCAGGTTATTAATTTCAAAAGTTGTTAATTTCGCAGCACAGTTTACAAATTACTGGAAATCGATTTTCTTTAAACTAAGTCATTAAGCTAGAGATTTTATATGCCCTGCATTGTGTTTGAGAAATAGATCATCCTTTTAAGAAAATAATGCACAGGTGTGTCTACCTCCAATAATAAATGACTTTAAACTCTTTAAGGAAAAAAAAAATTTCAACAATGCTCGATTTTTCTGGGCAGGAAAACAGGAAAAAGGCGTTGGCAATTTAGGTGTGAGATTTTAGATTTAAAACAAAGTTTCTAATGAAAATTTTAAATTAAAGTCAACCAAAAAAGACCAGCTTTTTTAATGCAAAATAATAGATTGAAAAGTTACTGTCTCTTTTATTTCTAAAGAACTGAGAAGAAACGATTGCAAAATAGCATTATAAGTGGAATTACATAAATCGGAACATAAATTATACTATAAAAAATAGAATACTGTATAGGATATTAACCCTTTATCTACTGCATTATGATCTACTGCAATTTTTTTCATGTAATATTTTTTTTTCAGTTACTACAAGGAAAATTAAAGGATAAACATAAAAAAAATACTCACCCGCGAGAAATTTAATTATTTAGAGGTAATCAATTAAAGTGGTACTCTGAAGTATCGTCAGTACACTACGACTAAATTATCGTAACAGAAAACCTACAAGGTATTTCAAATGGCACAAGAAAATATTCTCCATTTAATAAGCATGTCAAATATAGACATTTTCATATTTACAAAAAAACTTTTTGGAAATTCCGGTGCCAGTCCATTATTTCAACACTTTAGAATTTAAAATGCTTTGCCCTTGAGAGGGTTAAGAAAACTATTTTCTTTTAGGTTTCGATCTTGTTAGCAGTCTTTTAGTTATGCAACGTCTATATTCCAGGGACAACATGTTTTCTCGCATCTCCATATATGCAATATATGAATTTACATATGCCAGTTCTAGCATAGCAAAAACGAGCCGGTGCCACAACTTTTTCAATTTCCTATAAAGAATAACAATGAAACAGAAAAGAAATACCAGGGAAATCATTACTACACTACATTTTAGTAATAACATTTTAAAGCAAATGAAAACGATGCATAACTTACACAGAAGAAAAGTGAACAAGAAGTTTTTCTCCAACACCCAGTGTACTGACGGTACTTATAAGTACCGCCGAGTAATTCAAATACATACACCGTTCACCTAAAATAGCTAGTCAAACTGGATTCTAAGATCATAATGAACACATAAAAAAATCCAACACTTATCTTATAGCCTTTACTGTGTTTGCAGCAATAAAAAGACGACCGTGACAATCTGTACAAAATGTCGGCACAAAACACATCGACTGTTTCAAACATAGCCTTCTAATTAACCCGTCTAATTAACCCCCCTTGATTATTCACACCAGTTATTTTTTTATTGTAAATTTTGCCTTATTTAATCGGAGCATTTTCCTGATTAAATTAGACAAAAAATTTTGTTTTGAAAAACCGGTGACGAAAGAAAAAAAATTCTTAAATACACAATTTTTGAAGCTACTTTGATAAAACAATTACTCAGCGAGAGGGTTAATTGTGTTTTGAAAATTATTGCTATACCAGTAGTACTTGTTCTCTTTCAAATCTCACGTGAACAAAATCACAACTGCATAATAAACATAGAATATTGTTTAGGTTATCTGAGCTAGAATTGTGGTAACTCCATCAGGCCCACCACGTTTTAACAGAGATATTGTCAGATTTTAAGTTTAAAATGACTGGTTATTTAAATCAAAATAAAGAAGCATTGCGATCGTGCTTCTCAGTTTGGTCTACACTGATCTGCAATTAACCCTTTGAGGGGCGGTGGGATATATTATATTCCACCTACGATTAGTGGAGATTTACACCAGGAAAATTTTATTAAATTTTCCTTTACTAACTCTGGTGGAAAAAGGTCTTGAAATTGCTTTTCCTTATTTTGCAAAAAAATGTGCAATTTTTGGAAGATTCCGACGTGAATTCAACATTACAGTAATGCAATTACTTGCCACTAAAAGGGTTAAAGGCAATCTAATCATTAAATCAGCTCTCAACAATGTAAAAAGAACGCAAAGTTACTAGGCCTAAAACTAACTTAGTACATACAGAAGATGGCTGCTCTAACGATATCCAAGAAATAATTTCGATGTCAAACACGAATATCGCTGAAAGTAATTGATTAGCTCACAAATTCAATGTCACTATACACTTACAACCCGTGGTCTAAGTTGAGCTTTATTGAATAAGAGGGAAAATTCTTTCTTACCCAAGATGACAGCTTCCTCAACTAATTCTAGACTTCAAATCCTGCTGAGCACCTGTTACGCTTCAATTTCAAAAGCCAGGTTATGCGCAGGTGACTGAGGTAGGTCTCGGCCCAAGATCCGGCGATTTCAACCTTCACTCCCATTTATAGGTGCGTTCGTAATTATATAAATAAGTAGCACCTATAGTCGTCGTTCAGTCCGTCTATCTGTCCGTCTGTCCGTCTGCCCTCATATAACAGAGCAAAAACCACCCAACTGAATGGTCTGAAATTTACATATGCCAGTTCTAGCATAGCAAAAACGAGCCGGTGCCACAACTTTTTCAATTTCCTATAAAGAATAACAATGAAACAGAAAAGAAATACCAGGGAAATCATTACTACACTACATTTTAGTAATAACATTTTAAAGCAAATGAAAACGATGCATAACTTACACAGAAGAAAAGTGAACAAGAAGTTTTTCTCCAACACCCAGTGTACTGACGGTACTTATAAGTACCGCCGAGTAATTCAAATACATACACCGTTCACCTAAAATAGCTAGTCAAACTGGATTCTAAGATCATAATGAACACATAAAAAAATCCAACACTTATCTTATAGCCTTTACTGTGTTCGCAGCAATAAAAAGACGACCGTGACAATCTGTACAAAATGTCGGCACAAAACACATCGACTGTTTCAAACATAGCCTTCTAATTAACCCGTCTAATTAACCCCCCTTGATTATTCACACCAGTTATTTTTTTATTGTAAATTTTGCCTTATTTAATCGGAGCATTTTCCTGATTAAATTAGACAAAAAATTTTGTTTTGAAAAACCGGTGACGAAAGAATAAAAATTCTTAAATACACAATTTTTGAAGCTACTTTGATAAAACAATTACTCAGCGAGAGGGTTAATTGTGTTTTGAAAATTATTGCTATACCAGTAGTACTTGTTCTCTTTCAAATCTCACGTGAACAAAATCACAACTGCATAATAAACATAGAATATTGTTTAGGTTATCTGAGCTAGAATTGTGGTAACTCCATCAGGCCCACCACGTTTTAACAGAGATATTGTCAGATTTTAAGTTTAAAATGACTGGTTATTTAAATCAAAATAAAGAAGCATTGCGATCGTGCTTCTCAGTTTGGTCTACACTGATCTGCAATTAACTCTTTGAGGGGCGGTGGGATATATTATATTCCACCTACGATTAGTGGAGATTTACACCAGGAAAATTTTATTAAATTTTCCTTTACTAACTCTGGTGGAAAAAGGTCTTGAAATTGCTTTTCCTTATTTTGCAAAAAAATGTGCAATTTTTGGAAGATTCCGACGTGAATTCAACATTACAGTAATGCAATTACTTGCCACTAAAAGGGTTAAAGGCAATCTAATCATTAAATCAGCTCTCAACAATGTAAAAAGAACGCAAAGTTACTAGGCCTAAAACTAACTTAGTACATACAGAAGATGGCTGCTCTAACGATATCCAAGAAATAATTTCGATGTCAAACACGAATATCGCTGAAAGTAATTGATTAGCTCACAAATTCAATGTCACTATACACTTACAACCCGTGGTCTAAGTTGAGCTTTATTGAATAAGAGGGAAAATTCTTTCTTACCCAAGATGACAGCTTCCTCAACTAATTCTAGACTTCAAATCCTGCTGAGCACCTGTTACGCTTCAATTTCAAAAGCCAGGTTATGCGCAGGTGACTGAGGTAGGTCTCGGCCCAAGATCCGGCGATTTCAACCTTCACTCCCATTTATAGGTGCGTTCGTAATTATATAAATAAGTAGCACCTATAGTCGTCGTTCAGTCCGTCTATCTGTCCGTCTGTCCGTCTGCCCTCATATAACAGAGCAAAAACCACCCAACTGAATGGTCTGAAATTTTAAATATATAATTGTTGCAAAATTTTGTCGTGTCATTTCAAATTTTATGAAAATCGGATGCATAATTTAATGACAGGGACAGTCAAAAGTTTTCCGTTACATGACGGCCAATGGGAATGAATTATTGCAAGTGCATTTTAATGATGTTACAGCCTTCCGAATGGTCTGAAATTTTAAATATGTAATTGTTGCAAAATTTTGTCGAGTCATTTCAAACTTTATGAAAATCGGATGTATTGTTTAATTGCAGGGACAGTCAAAAGTTCCCCGCTACATGACGGCCAATGGAGAAAAAATTATTTCAAGTGCATTTTAATGATGTTACAGCCTTTCGTAGCTTTTGTAGCCTTTACAGCACTTATGTAGTGCACTAAAATATACATTTAGTACAATATGATGTGCCAAAAATATTTATAAAACTAGTTATAGTACGAACGCACCTCATTTGCCACGTTTGACGAGCAATTTTCAACTTGTTATACTCTGCAGACTGACCAGCAAACCCAAATTCGCATAAAACTATAAAACCATGATCCCTAGCTTTCCGAGAGCTACAAACTAGCTTGAGAAAATTAAAGAAAAACGAAGGATAGAGGTCAATTTTACGGACACAAATAAATATCGGACATAATGCAAAAAATACACTCCCTTTATGAGAGGGTAGCTAGTCCTCTTACACAATAACGTGATTATTGAAAAATATAACCATACAGACACACATTTTATTTCTTCCCTTTAACCCTTTATCTACTGAATTATGATGTACTGCATTTTTTTTCAAGTAATTTTTTTTTTCAGTTACTACAATGAAAATTAAAGGAAAAACATAAAAAAAATACTCACCCGTGAGAAATATAATTTCATAGAGGTAAATAATTAAAGTGGTACTTTAAAGTACCGTCAGCGCACTATGAGTAAAATATCATAACGGAAAAACCACAGGGTATTTCAAATGGCACCAGAATTGTGGTAAAATATTTTCGATTTAATAAGCATGTGAAATATAGCCTTTTTTCATATTTACAAATACATTTTTTGGCAAATTCCGGTGCCAATCATTTATTTCAGCACTTTAGCATTGAAAATGTTTTGCCCCTGAAAGGGTTAAAAAACGTTTTTTTTAAGGTTTAGATCTTATTGGCAGTCCTTTAGTTATGCGACGTCTATTGGGTTGGCAACTAAGTTCCCGCAGTTTTTTTTAAATAGAAGTTTTCTACCGGAATTTACATTTTGTTTTTTGCATAGAGTTAGCTTTTGTTGGAACGCAGGTATATAAAATGGAGTGTCAAGTTGAGAAAAAAGAGCATTTTCGACACCTCCTCCTCTTTGCTTTTAATCAAGGTTTGAAGGCCGCTAAAGCTGCTCGCGACATTTGTGCTGTGTATGGCGAGGGTGCCATAGCTGAAAGAACCGCACATGATTGGTATGCGAAGTTCAAAAATGGAAACTATGACATCAAAGACGCACCTCGTTCTGGCCGTCCAGTTGAATTCGATGAGGAGCGATTAAACAAACTTTTGGACGAAAATTTGCATCAAACGACAAGAGAACTCGCAGAGAAAATGAAATTCTCCCACACTTCTATAGAGAAGCACCTTCACTCGATGGGAAAGGTTCAGAAGTTTGGAGCATGGGTTCCGCATACTTTAAGTGACAAAAACAAAAACCAACGAGCCACAATCTCCGCTAGGTTGCTTGCTCGTCACCGCTCAACTCATGGAAACAAGCAACGATTTCTTTACCGAATCGTTACTGGCGACGAAAAATGGTGCCTGTACATTAATATGAAGCAACGAAAGGAATGGCTTAGCCCAGGTAAATTACCAACACCGCGTGTGAAACAAGATCTTCATCCATGTAAAACGATGTTGTGCGTATGGTGGGACTGGGAAGGGATCATCCATTACGAATTGCTTGAACGGAACCAAACAGTCAACGCGGAACTCTATGTACGACAAATGGAACGACTCAACACGGCTATTCAAGAGAAAAGACCTAATCGGCAGCATGGAGTCCTTTTGCTGCACGACAACGCCCGCCCTCATATCGCCAATATGACCAAGGAAGCCATTCAAAAGCAGGGCTGGGAAGTGCTGCCGCATCCGACGTACTCTCCCGATTTGGCTCCAACGGATTTTCACCTTTTTAGATCTCTATCAAATGCTATGCGCGGAGTTTCGTTCAATACTAATGCAGAATTGAGAGCTTGGTTGGATGAATTTTTCGAGTCGAAACCGAGGGATTTCTACCAACGAGGTATTGAAAATCTTGTTGAACGTTGGGAAGAAGTTGTAAGCATCAAGGGAGAATACATTGTTGATTAATTATTTGTTACTTTTATTGAAAAATAAAATTTTAAATAATTTTTAAAAAAACGGCGTAAACTTAGTTGCCAACCCAGTTGAAATTCCACAGTTGACATTCCATTTAAACCTTTTCGACTCGGGCGTCTCTTACACAAATTCTATTCGGTTTACACCACTTTTAAAAAGAATTTTCCTTCAAGTACAGAATTTCAAAAATGCTGTAATTAAAAAGGACAAATTTTATTTTCCTTTATTACTGGTGCAAAAACAAATTTTGCAAAGAACGACGATGTCCAGTCAGCCTGGACATACGAGTGCAAAGAGCTAATGATATGAAATTTAACTCGATAAAAAAAATGCAGTTAAAAACACGGCGGGAATTTAGTTGCCAACCCACTTGGATTTTATAGCTGACAGTACATTTTAATGATCTGAAATTTAACGTAAATCAACTCCATGAAAAAACAGAATATAGATTCCGGTAGAAAAAGTGTATGGGAGTGTATGGGAAAAGTGCCCTGGAAGAATTCTGTGGTTTAACTCTTTCTTCTGGTGAACAACATAAGGATTTTCGTGAAGCTCGGATGGATAGAGATGCTGCGGATATCTCCAAACTTTCAACTTGATTTGAAAATCACCCGCCGTTTCCTCAGATAGATATAATTATATCAATATCTTCTGGGGTTATTGGAGATGAAACTATCACCTGCTTCAAAACTTTGGAAATCGGGAGTAAAAAGATGATTTAGGTGTCTAGCAAATGTTACTAAGGCTTAACATTTTCGCCTACAACCAGTTGTACACTGAATGAGGTTTAGTATTGCCCCCAGTGGCAGAAGGATCGGTTGTTGTGATAGGCACTAACGTATGAACGAGCTTACGTTTCCAACCCCAAATCTCAGGAGACAGTTCATTTCCCTGCCACAGCTGTATCTGTAAGCATATATTTTTATCTGGTTAAGCTTATGAGAAGAACAAGTATATCCACATCCTGTCCAACAACAGTAAGGCTGTCACTTTCCCTCAGTGCATCTACAGCAATCTGAACAGTCAGAGTGGAGGCATTACTAGGACTTTGCTGTCATGAGACTCCTTTGTCATTTAAGTTAGAGGATAGAATGGGAATCAACATGTCTTATTGTTCTTATTTCAGAGAAACTGATTTTGGGGAAAGCTGATGAGAGTATGTTCTTCAAAATATATGTCAACTGAAGTTTTCACTGAGCACCTTCTATTTTGTTCAGCTACTTTATTACTGTTTACAGTGTCAGTATATCCATCAAAAACAATTCTGAGTCCCTTTCCACAATAGCGTTTCTTAACATACTTTATTTAGGTGTTGCAAATTCCTGTATTGTTGATCCCTTCTTCCACACCACCTCATATAACAGGAAGTCACCATCCACCATCCATTTGTTGTTGGTATAATATCTCACCTGACTGTTCAAATATTTGACACAAAGCGCTTTTCTTTGTCTTGCACATTCCGCAATCATTGAAAAGAGAGAGAGGATGAGGAGTCAAATCATATTGCAGGTAATTTGCTAAATCATCATTACTACGTTTGCTCAAGGAAATCCGTTGGAATATAGCTAGAGAATCCACAGTTTTAGTAGTATCATGAAATTTTATTGAACTGTGCATACGGTTGAGTGATTGTGCTATACCTTTCCGAGTTAGTTTCCCATCTGAGTGACATTTGCTAGACACCTGAATCATCTTTTTACTCCCGATTTCCAAAGTTTTGAAGCAGGCGATAGTTTCATCTCCAATAACCCCAGAAGATATTGATATAATTACATCTATCTGAGGAAAGGGTGGGTGATTTTCAAATCAAGTTGAAAGTTTGGAGATATCCGCAGCATCTCTATCCATCCGAGCTTCACGAAAATCCTTATGTTGTTCACCAGAAGAAAGAGTTAAACCACAGAATTCTTCCAGGGCGGTACTAATATAAAAGGTAGCTGTGGCGCTCAGACACCACTTATTCCTTGTCCATGTGTGAGCCCAACAGAGCATTTTATAGAAAGCATTAGTTTTTGCTCAATGGTTATGTCAAACCAAACGCCTGTCCAAAACTTGTCGCTGCGTCGAATCGTGAAATAGCTCTATCGAACAAACTTTTCGTATTCCTCTTTGGCCCTGACGGATTGAAGGCTCAACATGTCTATAATCTATGTAAAAAAAAGTATACCAAACAAAAGTTACAGAAGGAAATTAAATTGGCGTTAATCCATGCTTTTTAAAATGACTTCAAACCCGATTACGGAACATATAATCTATATAACATAATCTATAGTTAAGAAATATGTCATTTGTTGAAGTTATTGTTCAGGCTTCCATTCACCTGACCACAATATTTATTAACGGTCGTTTAAATTTAAGTTAAGTAGATGCAATGCATGTGCCATTGACTCGCTCTCTGACACTGGCGTGACTTTCGGCAAATTTCTTCATTTTTGAATGCGATTATCTCGTTAACTATGGATTCTAGATTAAAATGTATATAATCTATTTTGTAGAGAATTTAATTTTCTTTAACTTTTGTACTAGAAATTTTTTCGTAGGACTTATAGATTATGAGATAGTAATAAAAAACCGAAAAATGTTACCTTCTTTTACCCCCTCCCCCTCGCTCTCACCCCCCATCCATCAGGACTTTTAATATGTTCATTAGTAGACCCTCCCAAACAATATTATCAAGTTTCAAAACTCTCATAATTATGTCCCAAAATGACCCAAAATCTGCCTAATTTGACTGGACTTATATGCCATTTCTAGCATAGCAAAAAAGAGCCGGTGCCACAACATTTTCGATTTCCTTTAAAAAATAGTAATGAAACTGAAAAGAAGTACTAGGAAAATTATTACTACACTACAGTTTAGTAATTACATTTTAAAACAGATGAAAACGATGGATATCTACACAGATGAAAAGTAAACAAAAAGTTTTTTCTTCAGTACCCAGTGTACTGACGGTACTTATAAGTACCACCGAGTAATTCAACTGTTAAATCAAATACATACACCGTTCTCCTAAAATAGCTAGTCAAATTGTATTCTAAGATCATAATAAACACGTAAAAAAAAATCCAACACTTATCTTATATCCTTTACTGTTTTTGCGGCAATAAAAAGACGAGCGTGACAATCTGTACAAAATGTCGGCAAAAAACACATAGACAGTGTCAAAGATAGCCTCCTTCCTCGCTAAAATAACGAACCTAGAACTACTGTTGCCATGTATCCGGATAAAGTGGAGTTAAAAGGGTGTTTTTGCAAAGTACCATTAGAATATTAGTAATATACACTATGGGGTGAAAGTTTAAAGTGAGTGGTACTTAAAAGTACCGTCAGTAGATAAAGGGTTAATGTTGTGTACATCGTTGGTACTTATTACAAAAAATGGCAATCAATACGATTATACCGAATCATTTTAAGTCATTTAGTTAACCCTTTCTAGGGCAAATTACTTCAGTTGCTAAAATTATAAAATTATTGAATGACACAAAATTTTACGAACAAATTTGTTTCAAAATAAATAAAAGCTTTTTCTTCGCGTACATTACAAATGCAAAATTTTCTTTAAAAATTCTGATGCCACTGTGACATTTGTTAATTAAATGAAGTAAGTGTATACTTCCCACTACTTTATAAAGGCTTAAGGAAGAAAATGACCTAGTTATTTACCAAAAACTTCTCCTGTCTTAAAAAAGCTCGCTAGTTTTGTAACACAGTTTACAAATTAGTTGTAATCGATTACTTTTAAACTAAATCATTAAGCTTACGATTTTGAATGCACTTTATCGTGTTTGAGAAATGCATCATTATTTTAAGGAAATAATGCAGGTGTGTCCACGTCCCGTAATAAATTACTCCAAAATTAACTCCCTGGCAAAAAAAAAAAGAAACTTGTATTTAAACAATGCTTAATCTTTCTGCGATAAGAAAACAGGAAAAAGGCGTCGGCAGTTAATGTCTAAAAGATTTTAGTTAAAAGAAGAGTTTGTAATCGAAGTTATTTGTGAGATTGCGAGACCTTAATAGCGTTAACTAGTCTTGGAAGATGTTAAAAAAATTCATATTGTTTTTTATTTTTTTCTTTTATAAAGTTGAATTAAAGTTCCGTTTGGAAATTATTAGAGATAAATATTGCAATCTCTCTTATTAGATTCTCTTATTAGATCTCAATTATTAGAAATAAATATTTCAAATATCTCTGTTGTTCACGTGATCGACAAAAGCGGAAGTACAACATTTGCACAAGTTTCACAAAACAGAGTACATCCCGCATTCATACAAATTTACACGTGCTGCTGTGGATCTATTTCTAACTGTAATCTTTGGAAAAAACAGTGGTCCTTAAGTTTTGCCCACCAGTGTATTTTTAGATAGAAAGGTATGATGCTTGTAGGCGTGACTGTTCAAAAGATTTGGGATGGAATAATCCTTTTCACATTTCGATATATGAGTTAGATCTTAGTAATTGTTGGCTCAGGGTGACATTTATCGGGCTCACGCATACGGATATTTGGTTTAACCTTCCTATCCTGAATGAGTCTAATCGACCCATTTCTATAATTCGTTTCATTCAATTCGAACCAGAAATTTCTTTATGAAAGTAAAATAAATAAAAATCATAGCAACTAAATTAAATAGATATCTTAAATAATTTTAAATAAAAATTCTGGTGTGAAATGTTTTTATGAAGGTTGAGTAAAATTTCAACAGGGTAGGAAGGTTAAAACGCTATCTTTTAACACTGCACTACACGACATTTTTTTTCTTTTTTTTTATATTCATATGTAGAGTTAGATATCAGAAATTTTATAAAATATTTTATTATGCTTTTATTTATTACCAATTTTTCTCAGGTATTATTTCAAACCATGGGGTCCTTTATACATGTCTGTGTTATATGATTATCTCTAAATGTAGTCATAAAAAGTTTTTTTTATTCAGCATTTGTAAATACATTTACTGTTGTTTTTCAACAAAAATTTCTTCTACAATTTATCTATGAAAACAGTATTCTGCATTGGTATAATAAAATAGCAAAGTTTCACTTTTATTTCTAGAAATACATTCTTCTTAAAATCGTTCACGTTCTAAAAAAATTACTAATTTGTTAGTTCTGGAGAAAACTAAAGGTTCATTTAAGAACCAAAGTCTTTATACCAATTAGTAATTTTTTTAGAACGTGAACGATTTTAAGAAGAATGTATTTTTAGAAATAAAAGTAAAACTTACAGTGCCAATGTATACCAATGCAGAATACTGTTTTGATAGATAAATTGTAGAAGAAATTTTTGCTGAAAAACAACAGTAAATGCATGTGAAACACACACTCACCAAGTTTCTAGTGCATACTATAAACGTTCAATGTGTGCTCCCTTAGTCATCCGGCACACATCCCAACGGTAATCCAGCTCCGTCCATTCGTTCAAAACATGTTTCTGTCTATGTCGCAGCAGCAGCAGAAATGATGCGTTCCTGCACGCGAGCTACGAGAAGGGTTTTGAACTCTTTAGTTCGCAGCTTTGCATATATGTAAACAACAGTGTTTTGAATTTAATAGATTTTTTTTATTCGTATATACTTAATTCACAACAGAAAATTAAAATAGCAATATCTGCTTTAATTAATAACAGACATTCCGTATTTAAATAAAGCGAAATTAACCATTGAAACTTTCTGGTGTAAAGTCAGATTCTCTGAACTACGTAATTTCTAGAACGTATTCTATCATGGGTATTAAAGGGTTAAAGGTTACGTTTTATAAAATAAATAATTATATAAAATAAGGTAATTGGAGACATATTTCTTAAAATATTGATTAATTTCCAACATTTTAACATAAAACAGCTACACGACAGTAGTTTTTAGTTATATTGCAGATGCGACAGAAGAAAAGATTAACGAATTATATGAAAAACGTATCTCTGATTTTTTTTTTTTCATTATTTTTCCTGAGTAATAAACCTTTCAGAGTATATAATTTTTTCGAAACAAAATACAAAATCGCGCATTTAAGGGTTAAAATTGGTGAGTGCACTGTAAAAAAAAAATCTGGAATACTACAGATGTAAAGTTACCGAAATCTGAACGCTTACTAAAATTTTATCTCACTGTACAACAAAAGACGTAAATCTACAAAACTAGCTTTTGTAAAGCTGCAGAAGTCTGTAGCTTTACAAAAGAATCTGCTAAAATTACAGTAATCTTACTAAAATTTTATCTGTAACCCGGGTTACAGTTACATAAAAACTTCTAGGCATCCCAGTTTCCTAAAACATTCTTAGTAACCTTACAGATTTTTTGATTTACGGTGCAAAAGTGTATCTGTTATATGAATTTTTGTTGTTGCCGTTACATAAAAAGTTCTAGGATTCCCAGTTTCCTAGAAAAATGTTAGTAAGTTTACAATTTTTTTTTACAGTGTGTATGTATCTTGTCATGTATCACCCGTCTTTGTAGGTTGTATACCTCTCACTACACAGTGTTCTCAAACCCAATGAAACATTTACGCTAACCCTGTATATTAATTAGTTTTCTCAACCTAAAATATGAGTTTTTCGGATGCTTTTAGACTAATCCTGTATTTAACTGGAAATTCTTAAAATTTTTTCCCACGGAAAAAAAAAGAAAAGGAACTTATTCTAATCATTTCCTAGTACACTGTAAAAAAAAAAAAAAAAAAAAAAAAAAAAAATCTGTAGTTCTACAGATGTAAAGTTACATGCTTACAAAACTTTCATCTGTAACTGTACAAAAACAGCTGTAAATCTGCAAAACTAGTTTTTGTAAAGCTACAGAAATCTGCAGCTTTACAAATGAATCTGCTAAAATTACAGTAATCGTAAATACATTTTATCTGTAGACCTGGTTGCAGTTACATGAAAAGGTCTAGGCATCCCAGTTTCCTAAAACATTCTTAGTAATCTTACAGATTTTTTGATTTCCGGTGCAAAAGTGTACGTGTTACATGAATTTTTGTTGTTTCCGTTACATAAAAAGTTCTAGGAATCCCAGTTTCCTAGAAAAACTTTGGTAAATTTACAGATTTTTTTTTTACAGTGTACTTTCCTGTACGTTAAAATGATTAGTACTACAACACCTTACATTTCATCTACTGTTTCACCACAATTCCGTTAATGTAATTTCAATATCTGTCTTCGGAATTAGAGGATAAAATTTCTCATATAATAAAACGTTACATTTAAGCGTCATTTCCTGTATATTTATTCCCTGAAGGTCAATAAATTAGGTGTCTTATACATTGTAATTCTGTTGATTCTAGAAATCTGTGGAGCTTTATCACAAAAGGTAGCTGCACCAATATGATACTGACGAATCATTTCAGTTATCTAGTTTTAGAGAAGACAAATTTACGTCTAGCTCAAAGCAGATTCTCGTTTAGAAGGTGTCTAGTTTTGTAACATACGATTTATTGGAACAGGTCACGTTTAAAATACGTCATTAGGCTAGTGATTTCAAATGAACCCCATTGTGTTAGGTTAGATGAAAAGATATCCAGTTTAATACTGTTCGTTTGTGAAAAAAGTGATGTTTTAGCCCTTTGTGGTCGAGTGTCGCCAAATAACCGCCCAAACTTCATATCCATAATTTTTTTTAATATTCTATTCGCACCAGTATAACTTAAAAGTATATTTTTAAGTAAAATTCTTTTGAACATGCTATAAAGCAAAGGGTTAATATTTTTATAGTTTAATTATAAATTAAACAATTTCTTATAAGACATGTTTCCATTATCCGGGTGTAGGTGATATAGAGGTCTGCACGGGCCGAAATTTCCAGGCCCGGCCCGAGTAAATTTCTACAAAACACTGATTTTTACGTCGATTTGGTTTAAAATTTGCCTCGTACAAGGAGTTCTGACCAAAAATATTTATCTAAACTTTTTTTTTCATGTTCATAATCATTATTTTTATGGAAATGCCGCAGGATGCGATATTTATTTTTTTTAATGAATCTCTATTTCTTGTATGTAAATGTTTCAGTTGTCATTAATATTGTTAATCCACATTCCATTATTGAAGTGTTAAAAATCTGAAAAATGTTATGCAGTAAAATCTTCTATGACGAAATTGCATAGAAAAGAAAAAAATGCGTTATAGACAAGTTCCCTTCTTAGCAAGTGTAAATGTATTCTATATTCTTTTCTTACGTACTAGTATATTAATTTTGCATGAATCAACACGTTTTTCAGTTTAACCCTTACAAGGGCGGTGGCTAGAGGGTCTAGCCACCTAATTTTAATTCTAAAACTGGCAAATGACACCAAGAATATTTTAATAAAATTTTGCTTTTGTAATGAATGAGCAAAATGGCTGATTTTTATTTTTTAAGAAATCCGTTTGGATATTCTGGTGTCAGTCAATTATTTCATCTTTTTACGAACAAAATTTATCTGCCCCTGAAAGGGTAAAAACGGGGTTCCGTCATAGACAGGTTCCTTTTCACATGTTTTACTATATTTTAATAAGCGTAGAATTCTACTATTCTTTAAAAAGAATAAATTTTAATGCTTAAGTGTAGAATAATGGCGATTTAAAATATATGCATTTTTTGCAAAATTTTTGGGCCAAGCCTAACTGACCTTTGAATGGACCAGGCCAAGATGAAACAATGATTTTCATACGGGTTGGGTCTAAACTAGGACTGAAAATTTTGGGCCGTGAAAACTAAGACCGGCCCGGCACGAGCCTTCAGAAAAATGTACGGCCCGGGTCAGGGCTGAAAAGTGTGGAGACCAGGCCAGGCCCGGCCCGAGTGCTGTGAATGAAAATCGGCCCGAGCCCGGCCAGTGCAGATCTCTAAGGTGATATACTTTAGGGTAACAACTGTAGACGAATGTATAACAACAACGGAGTTAAGGATACGCCAAACTATTCTCGGTAAAATAGACCAACTAGCTGTGAAACTGTAACAATGAAATTTTTTAAATTCTAAAAAGTATAAAATAAAATATAAATAAAAAATAGCGTGTATTATTTTTTTGGAAAAAAAATTGGCTTTTATCAATTTATTATTAAATAATTTATATGCGTTGAGGAAACAATTTGGAAATCTGAATAGATAGGTTAAACAACGCTTTTTTTTTCTTGTTGCCATATCTTAAACATGAGCAGAGCATAAATTAGATATTTATTAAAAAAAAAAAAAAAAAAAAAACTACTATTTCGATCTTTCAATTAGGCATAAATCAAGCGGTGATTTTTCCTTGATCGTGGTCCATGACAAATTGGAACGTAACAATTTTTGGAACAACATGAATTGCAATTATGAAATGAGGCATGAATCTTCAAAATAAACAGTGAACACTTATAAAAAAGTGTAATTTAAAAAAACTATTTTTGTTACTGTTGTATTCCTTCCCCCCGAAAAAGAAAAGAAAATACACCTTTTCTAATGCCTTCATAGCACATTCCTCTGTAATAAACCGCTTAATATTACCATACATTACATCTACTGTTCCATCACAACTCCGTTATTTTAACCCTCAACGGACTAATGCCGCCATATAAGCAGCATTGGCGGTTTAACCAAATTTATTCGCGCCACTTTTTTTAAAGAAACATTTTTACTTGTACTTTGACAACATGTGAAAGAGAAAATTACTAAAGAATTTACTTTTAAAATATAGTCGTGCTAGTAGAATATAAAAATAGAAACATGTATTTAAAGCTACGGTCTGTTAATGGTTAATTTCAATATTTGTCTTCTGAAATCTATCTATTTATATAAAATCCAAGTCTCTGTGTGTCCCTCACGATTCCGGTAGGACCGCCTCATTGAAATGAGTAATTGTTGAAAAAAACTAATGCAGGGTTACCACAGTAGCGCCAAATGTTAGCCAACTTGGTGATAGCTGGCTAATTTGGCGAAATTCCCATTTAAAATCATTAATCTTTCATAAAGGAGGTCACCGAAATTTAATTTAAACTCCGCTCTTTTAAGATATTTTTTAAAATCTATGAGTGAGAATTTAAAGTACATCTTTACATCTTCCTCCCGATGCTACTAATAAAACAACCGCCAATAGACGACGCTGTACTGTGTGAGCTCCTAACTGCGCGATTTTAATGTGCTTTAGGTACTTTTCCAGTATAGGTGCCTTGGCGAAAAAGGAAATTTGGCAACATATTTTCCGGGAACCTATCCACTGTTTCATTTTATATACACACGCATTTTTTTTTCGATATTTATACGATTTATTTAATATAAAAAAGACGTTTCACTAATTTTATAAACAAACAGATGTGATTTGTACATTAAACATCAATAATATGCATATAAAATAAACATATAAAACAAACAAAAACGCTCATCAAGTTTGTTTTCATAGCTGTTTATATGATTTGACAACAAATCTCGATATTTTTCCATTATACGGACACCATGCCAAAATGTATGCTAATGCGCCAATTATTTCAAAATGCTAAAAGATATTTTTAATTTTATGCCAGAAGTTTAATATGAGTTTTATTTTATTGCTTTATTTTATAGCAGTTATTTGTTCACTTATTTTAAGTATATAATTGTGATTTAATGAAATAGTTCGTAAAAGTCTGGAATTTTCAAATGTTATATTTTTTAAATGCTTACTTTAGTATCGACATCGACAATGTTTTTTCTTTTATTTTTCAAATGCTTCAATTCACGTGATTTTCATTTTGCGCCATCTATTACGCTTGGCGACAAAGGTATCCGTATAACGGAAACAAACCCAAATCTTACTTTCTGATGCCCAAATTACACCAAGCTTTCTTTTAAAAAAACGCCAAAGCTCCTACAGTGGAAAAGTACCAAACTGTCTATTATTTTGCGCTATCTGTGTTATAGTTTGTACTATATGTAAGGGGTGTGGAGCGAAGAGTTTATAAATTAAATATTAAAGTTTCGGCACAGATGTCATATACGCCCCATATTGGCGCGATTTTTTTCTGACGCCAATGTCATATACTCAACGGGTATTTAACTGGCGGCAAAGTGTCGTTATTTTGCTTGATATGGTAACCCGGATGTTGTTGTTTATGCTGTTGATGTTTTCGCCAAATTGGCGTATATGACAACTGTGCCAAAGTTTCTATAAAGCAGTATAAGACTAAAAAATTAAGAATAAAATAAATTCAAAATAAGACTAAAGAAGAAAGAAAATTCATGCGTTAAGCATTGAATATGAAACACTTTCCAACACATCCTGAATGCTTTAACAAAACTTCGATATTTGGGGAAATAAGATAACTAAGTAAACATTTTAGAAGATGCATAAAAATTTTTAAAAATTGATTTCAGCAGTTACCGTCCATAGCCAATAGTATCGTTATTACATGCCACTATTTAGCCAAAATTTAAATTAAACTACTCTTAAAACTACTGAAACCACATTTCCAGATATTATCAGCCATAGACGGTTATGTATCCAATTCTTTGCGTGACCCTGTATATCATTTTATCTATATTCTACAAACATTTCTTAGTAAACTAAATACAGTGCAGCGTGAAAACGCATAACTCCTTTAAAAACCACCTTTAAGCAATTTACTCTCATACTCAGTAACCCTTACGAATTCTTTTGTGTAGCCCTGCTTATGAACTGTAGCATTTATACACGCAGTATAGTATGCATAAATGTAGTGAAACATAAAAGCGCATACCATAATTAAAAATGCAATTCTAGCAATCATTGCTTATGTACAATACTTCGGAGAAAAGTTGCTTGGCGAGAAAGAAGTTTGCCAACGTATTTTCTGACAACCTATTTACTGCTCAACAAACAACAACTGTTCAACTATTTACTCACAAGCAATTTTTTCCATATGTATGCAATTTATTTAGGTAGTTGTTAGCTATCCCGTCGACCAGTTTCACCAAATTATATAAACCGCCAAACCGCTCGCCAAATTATACAAATTGACATAATTTTTATTTTAAACAACGAAAGATCAATTAAATTAGCAAAACATTAATAAAAATACAAATATAACGTCGAATTAAAAATCACTTGATGACGTAAGAAACACATGATCATGTTTAATGTCAACCATTATTGGCATTTAATCTTACAATTTGGCGACAGTAATTTGGTCGACGGGATAACTAACAAGTACCTTTATTTAATGTAAAAAAAAGCTATTTACCCATTTTTTAACAGAAGTAATTTTGGCACAGATGTCATATTCGCCCATATTGGCGCGATTTTTTTCCGACGCCAATTTGGAGAAAACATCAACAGCATAAACAGCAACATCCGGGTTACCATATCAAGCAAAATAACGACACTTTGGCGAGAGTTAAGTACCCGGTGTGTATATGACATTGGCGTCAGAAAAAAAATCGTGCCAATATGGGGCGAATATGACATCTGTGCCGTAATTTTTGCACAGATGTCATATACCCATCGGGGTTGGCGTAATTTTTCTCTGACGCCAATTTGGCAGAAATCTCGCTTTCGAATACCAATTACTTATATATTTTTAAATTATTTGCTATCATTTTGAAAAGGAAATAACAATAAATAAATAAAAGTTTGAATAATAGCTATAGAACAAAACTGTTTATATAATTAAAAACAGAAAATAAAAGTAAATAAACAATTTATTAATAAATAAAAAACAATAGCCGGGTTACCATAGCAGGCAAAATAACACCATTTTGGCGCCAGTTAGGTATCCCGGTTCATATCTGGAATCTGTGCCGTAATTTGTATATAAAAAAATATTATATATATTTAGAAACGATTTTTTTGGAACAGATGTCATATTCGCCCCATATTGGCGCGATTTTTTTCTGTCGCCAATATCATATAGGAAACAGGTACTTAACTTGCGCCAAAGTGTCGTCATAAGTGCATATATAAACAAAAATAAAAGTTCATTAGATTTGTTTTCATAGCTGTTTATATATTTTGGCAACATATCTCACTTTCTGATGCCCGAATTGCGCCAAGCTTTTTTTAAAAATGCGCTATAATGGAAAAGTACCTAAATAAATAATTAACAGAAATAACCAATTATACAAACTAAAACTTTTTATTTCGAGATCAAAGAGTTGTTTTTGATTTCAATTAAAAATACATATATCCTTGGATAACATTAGTTGAAATTAGGTTCACAGCTTAATATCTCATTCCATAAACATAAACAAACACAAGTGATTCATTCATCGTGAAACTTAAAAAATTTTTAAATCATTGAGGTAATCATTCACAAAGTAAGTTCGCAAACAATCATTGGACAATATTCTAATGACATCATAGTAGATAAAATTGTGGCGGTGTCGTTTGTTTATGGTTTGAAATCACAAAGATTTAATTTTGCAATGTCTCTTAGTTACATTATTTTATTGTCATATTTATGAGCTCAGAACAAAAGCATATTTTTTCATTATTTAGTTATTAAAGACGGAAAAAAATTATAAATGCATGATTTGAAAAATTTAAATAATTTTCTTTCTTAATAGTAAAAAATAACATCGGGTTTAAGTTAAATAAGTTTAACTGTTTAATTCTGTTGTAATATTCAAAATAACTGCATTTATTAGATTTCAGTAACCAACATCATGGCCCGATTAAACTTTGAAGTTAGAGGAATTACAATGTCATTTCAGAACCTTTATTTTGGAGAAGCTTTTCTAAATTTCATATATACATGGAAACTCTTCAGTGTTAGAAATATTATTCTTAGGACTGACATAACATGAGAACGGCCTGAAATTTTACACAAGTTTTTGAAAACTACCTTATATCAGAAATTTTGCTAAAAACTGGTTACTTTTTTGTTATAGCGGTCCACACTATTAGGATTAGGACAAGTTGCAGCCAATTTCGCCAACGTCGTAACCAAGATCGTGAAGCACACACATATAATACCATATAATACCATTTCATGAAATCGTATACGATAATTTAATAGTTTTTACCTTACTTCAAGTGTAAAATTTATTTATTTTTAAGGCTTAACAATCTAAATTGTCCAATATATGAATTAAAAAAAATGTAAACAAAGGTTGAACAGACATGACCGCAAAAAGCCTCAAATCTGCATAACTCTAGGAACCAAACTGTGCAGATTAGTGGTCTTCTACTGTACACAGTTTTTCATAAATGTGTTTCGTTCTTTAAATGTGTTATTTTCATCTATCACTGCGGAACAAGCGAGAAAACTCACATTCTTGCACATGAGTTGTATATATCTTTATATCTAAATTTCCGTCATTTTTGACGGGCTACCTTTCTAGTTATATATATAAAATCCAAACGAAAATTTCGTTCCGAACGCCGAGATTTCGAGTTCTACCGCATGGATTTTTACGGAACTTATACCGTTAGATAGGTATCGTTCCAGGGAAGGTTTTAAGCTATAACACATCATTCTACCTAGATTGGTTATAGAATTGGTATGGAAAATTCTGTTATTTTGGACTTTGTTACTTCATATTTCTTTAAATATCTGGGCTCCTATTGGTCGTAGAGCTTAGATCTCGCGCCAAAAGTAGCTCCGAAGCACCCAAGCAAACTTTTCCCCGCAATTATTTTGCCGTCTTCCGATTTGCTCTAACTCTATTAGGGGTCCGCGTAGGGCCCCTTTAAAATATTTTTCGTAGTAATTTCAGCAATTATCTTAAATTATTGGTTAAGACCGCCACCCTCCCGATTCATGTATCTACGGAAAGGTTGCATGAAGGAGTTTAGTTCAGATACGCTTTCGTTAAGAATAGAGTGCGCTCCCTGGTGGTGGAATGTGGAACTAACATAACGCGATATTGTTAAAATTAGGAAATCTAACAATGCGATCTGTTTTAAACTTTGAGACAGTTCATAACACATAATCTATTATCTATTCTATTATATATATAAAAAATCTATTATCTATTCTATTATCTATTATATATATAAAATCGAAACGGAAATTTCGTTCCGAACGCCTAGATTTCGAGTTCTACTACATGGATTTTTACGGAACTTATACCGTTAGATAGGTATCGTTTCAGGGAAGGTTTTAAGCTATAACACATCATTCAACCTAGATTAGTTATTGAAGTATGACGGAAAGTTCTGTTATTTTGGACGATAAGGTTACCATTTTTTTTCTTGCCGAAGTTTCGTGTTGTTGAAAAAATTGAAACGGCTATTACACCTAGAAAAATAAAAGACAAAAAACTGTTACTAATTCTATTTAACCCTAGATCTACCGGGAATTTTATTCAAGTTTTAATAAAACGTTCTACACCAGAATTTTTATTTAAAACTATTTAACTTATTTATTTACCTTATTTTTGTCTGTTTTATATACTTAGTTTATTTTAAAGAAATTTCTGGTTTGAATGAATATTTTGTATGTACCTGTCGGGGGGTCCAATGGACCCGTCTGGTAGACGTAGGGTTAAAATCTTTAAAAAAGAAAAAAAAAAAAGAAATCCATTTTAATGAGTGATAATATTAAAAAACGAATATATTTAATTTAAACATGAAAGAGAATGTTCGTAATACTTAAAGAATTACTCAGTTGAAATATTGCAATTGAAATAATATTTGGCGATTTATCTTTTGCATCAGGTTAAGAAAAATGCATCTGAAAATTGATAAAAAGATATCAAGGAAGTTCCCCATAAGCGCATGCTCAGCATTATTTGAAAAAAATTATAGAATATTCTTCTCATAAATATATATATATCCATAAAAAAATCGGCAGAACCTCTATTTAGCATTCCTAAAAAAATAATGAAAATTTCATTTTTTGCGATTTAGCGCTGGATGGCGACACGATAAAATTTTGAATAATACTATGATAAATATTCTTTAAGAAAAACTTTTTCAACTCTCGATACGAAGTTAGTTCAAGTAAGTTTAACTTAAATAAATACATATTTATAACTGCAGTTTTGTCATATACATTTATATACCGGGTGTCCCAAAAAGGACTGACTGATTTTAAAATTCAATAACTTCCAAACGGTGACAGATATTAAAAAAATTCTTGCAGGAGGGTTATGCATACAGTCAAAAGTTTTTTTACAGTGATTTTCGATTTTAGTTCGAATTACAAACAATAGATGGCGCTGCGATCAATAGAGGCTAAATTCAGGCTCGATTTTTGGTACTTCGTGGCCCGGATAATACATTTCCATCTCCTTTTTCTGCATGAAACAACAGAAAGGACCAAAAATCGAGCCTGTATTTAGCGACTATTGCTTACAGCGCCATCTATTGTTTGTAATTCAAACTAAAATCGAAAATCACTGTAATAAAACTTTTGACTTTATGCATAACCCTCCTGCAAGAATTTTTTTAATATCTTTCACCGTTTGGAATTTATTGAATTTTAAAATCAGTCAGTCCTTTTTGGGACACCCGGTATGTAACAATGAAATTTAACGATCGTATTTATGCCGTTTACAATGAAATTTAAATGGATTAAAAGTGTTTCAAACTCAAATTAAGGTCCAATTCTGAGCATTGGCAATTTGACTTCGATATTGTTAGTGTCAGAGACAACAAGAGAGTTTTATTGCCATGGAAACAACAATTTAATATCGAAATGTTTAATGATAGCATTCTTAATTAAAATACCCTTAAAACTTATCCAGCCGGTGACACCGTATAAAATTAAATAGCTCAATACAAGTAACACGCAATTTGCATATATTATATAAGCTTACAGCAAAAATAGTAAACTAATCCACAGTTTAAGTTTAAATTCATTGAGCATTAGGCATTTAATTACTTATTTAACATGGAATTTATAAATGCATTTCAATCTCTTGCATTTGGTAAGGAAACCTATTGGTTCGCCAAAGAGCGTCGAGCGTTCGTCTGTTCGCGCCAAATACTCGAAAAAATATTTTTTTACAGATTTTCTACTGCGATTCGACCGCTATATTTTTACCGATCTTTTTTACATACATGAGTCATTTTATTAGCATTTCCTTTTTCAAAATATTTTGAGTATGCGTTTTAAGGAGACCTTCCTTGTGAGTAACAATTTTTATTATTATTATTATTATTATTATGCATCTCTTACAGAAAAATCTAGCAGATGTAATTATAAAAATAATGATATTACATAAATAGCAGTTAATATTATAAAAGTGGAGTCAAATATTTAAATTTTAATGCAAACGTTTGCCCCCCCCCCCCCCCCACACACACGCACACACATATTATAAATAATTTAATTTCAGATATTTAAAATAGTTTTCGCGTACTTTACTACGGATGCATGCTATTTTGTTTTTCCCCAAACTTATGACTTTTATAACCTCGAACTCAGATCAACAAATATTGTCCACTCTCTTTTTTTTTTCTTTTAACATATATCGCCAATTTTTCTTTTAGAAAAATTTACTGTTTCAAATGTTAAGTACTAAAGATTATTCTTAAGAAAATTTATGCAATTTTGCGTTATTAATACCACAAAAGAAAATATTTTGCTTACTGAATAAAAATTGCTTACTGAAATACATTTTCGATTGTCTTTTTAATTCGTCATCCCATTTTCAGTTTTTTTTAAGGTTTTTGATATTGGATTAATCTTTCGTAATCAGGTTACCTGCTAATTAGTGTATTTACTGAACTACTTAGATGTTTCTTTTATATTTGAAAGAGTCAGATCAGTGATCAGACAGTGATCGCGTTTGTAGAAGGTTACATGAAATTTGTACTTCGCTATTAGTAAATTTATGTTTTTTCATTATGAAGCAAACGGAGAACAGAAGATTTAGTATTATATATATTTTTATTTGCAGTTATTTTACTGTCACTAAAAAATAAATACTTGGGGAAAAAAATTTGAAATTCCAATGGTGGCTGGTGGAACAATATTTGTTGATTTATCATTTTAGCCTAGATAAGAAAAAAAGTACCTGAAATGCCGATAAAATTGAAAATAGAAATCCTTATAAAGGAAGTTCTTCTGACGCACAATCCTATTCGCTAAACTGAGGAAAAAATTAACGATTTTAGGTTTATTTAGGCTGCAGACTGAAGAATAATCTAATTTTGAAAATAAAAAGTGTATTTATTTCTCCGTGTTATTGCACTCTTTAGAGAAATGAAAAAAGGTCTTCGGTGCATCAAAAAGATCATTTCGTTATATTATAACGTGTTAGGTTATTAAGTTTTATATAACTGACTTTATTTGTCATTTACAAAGAGTATTTTTGGCGAAAGATCTATAATTCAGCCAACAGCAATTTGACTTTATTTAATGGGATGTAGTCTGACGCATAATTACGTATGTTTTACGTGTGTTAACTCTGGTAAATTTGTAACCATATAGTTTGCAAACACTTCTAATGTTTGCCGTAAAACTTACCTGTGCACCCGATTATGGACGATTGGGAAGGTTTTGATTGGATGAAAACAAGAGGTTTATTTTTCTATCATAATGAGTTATCGAGTTTTTTTTCAGGTTAACAGTTACACAATTGCAAGTGGTATATATATAAAAAGGAAATGGTAATGAAAATGACATTATTTTAATTTTATTCAAACACTTCATTTTTAAAAATCCACTTTTATGTGATTCACATTTCTTTTAATGAAAGTTAAAAACTTTTTGTGTGCAAACAATTTATTACATTTTTTTTACCGTATTTACTCTGCTGTAATCCGAAGATAGAAAACTGCAGTAGACCTGCTAGAAGACGTGTATTACAAAATATAATGCAACGTAGAGAGAAATTGTATTTAAGCTACCAGAACCACACATAGCACCAAGCTGAGAAGCCCGGAGTTCAAGAACTATCAAACGAAAGTGAATAATCCGAACATAAGTAATGTTCAGTGGTCACTCTCTGCAATCATTGTAATTATCTCTCCTTTTAGTAGTGTGGTGAGTAGAGAACATTTTAACATTTCTGATTATCACAACGGCCGTATTTTCTTCCCAACCTCTACTTTAAATATATACTGTAAAAAGAATTTCTTCTGAATAGTCCGAATTTTGCCTAACCCATAAGATATTATAATAGCTAAATAGCGTTCGCATAGTATTCAGCAAATGTGGAAAGATTTTCCCGGTGAAGGTCCATATTAATTTAAAATACAAGGTCGAATTCATAATTTTGTTTGATCAATGATCATTTGGAAAATGGACCAGCGAAGCGGGTGTAGCTTGCTAGTATAAGATAAAATTTCTTGCATAATGATACATTAGGTTTTAGGGTTATTTTCTGTATATTTATTCCCCGAAGATCAGTAAATTAGATGTCTTATGGGTGAATATCACAAAATGTGAGATTTTGAAAACAAAAATTTTGAAAAATTAGATCGTTTTAAAGCTTCTGATTTTTTTTTTTTAAATGTTGGTTGAACAGCTGAATAAAGGAAATTATATGTAAAATTGTTAAAGTTTGAAGAGCTTAAGTTCATTTTTATGTAACTATTTATATATATTATTTTCTTGTCATATGTATGTCAGGATAATGACAATTTTATTCTAAAACATTTTTCACATTCTTGTTTTATTTTTTATTTTTAGATCAAACATTTTAATTTTGTTTAAAGGAACATGTTTCCTCTATAGTACCTCAAATTCAGTGTAATGTTCAGTTTTAATTGTAATTTATAGAAGCCCGGAAAATAGCATAATAAAAGTCTACTCCATTTTTACAAAGCCTTTAAACACATTATTTTCAAAAAGATATATCTAAAAGATCTTGCTGGTAGCAATGATTTTACTACTTCTGACTTTAACTATGTCAAGAACAAGAAGAATTACTCTGCAGCGCCATCTTTATACCTCAAAAAGAACTGAATTGAGCAGGCCAGGACAATGACATTCATTTTCAGTGACAATCCTATTTTATGTATGGAAACTTATTTATTAAATACAGAACTTGTTACCTTCCACATAGTATATGTGTTATATAAGGTATAATTAGAAATTAGAAATTAAAAAAACTGGAAAAAGATATTTGTACATGATAGCAGAAAGCCTTTTACTTTGCACACATCACGGTGTGACATACCAGGAAAATGACAATCTGAAATTTTAAGTCTTTTAATTGCTTTATTTTTGTGTTATTATGAATATAATATGTCTTGAAAATACTTCTAAGAGTATTTTTATTAGAATGTAAAAAAGAAAATTTAATTATATAACATTAAATAGAAATTTTATTGTGCGGACTGCAATTTTCG
The DNA here is from genome assembly GCA_963932465.1 of Maratus speciosus. Lineage (NCBI taxonomy): Eukaryota > Metazoa > Arthropoda > Arachnida > Araneae > Salticidae > Maratus > Maratus speciosus. The sequence goes on from OZ010792.1 coordinate 588,037,419, forward strand.
TATTTTGTGATATTGACCCTTTTACATTGTAATTCTGGGCATTGATTCAAAAAATCTTAGGAGGTTTATCAGAAAAGGTGGCTAGACCAATATGATACTGACGAATCATTTCAGATATCTAGTTTGCAGAGAAGATAAAAATGCGTCTAGCCTAAAGCAGGCTGTCGTTTAGAATAGCTGCCATCGAAATACTCAAGTCCGGAGGACACGAGTTGTGACGTCATCACTAATCGACCGACTTCTCATGAGTGTTGGAATTCACAACGGAAATTTTTGAATAGTAATTTTCTTTTGTTTTATTCGTGGAATCTCCATCATCTTATAAAACAATAATAACTATTTAAACTTACTGGTGAGAATTCGGAATCCATAAATAAAAATTCGTCCAGATGCGGAATGCTACAGTGTTGCCGCATCTAGCTGAATTTTTATTGTGGGGTTCCAAATTCTCACCGGTAAGTTTAAATAGTTATTACTGTTTAATAAAATGATAGATATTCCACAAATAAAATTTTAAAAAATTGCTATATTCAAAATTTTCTGGTGTGAATTCCAACACTAATTAAAAGTCTGTCGATTAGTGATGACGGCACACTCGTGTCCCCAGGCCTTGAGTATTTCGATGGCAGCGTTAAAATGCGTCTAGTTTTGCAGCATACGAATTATCCGAATAGGTTACGCTTTAAATACATGTCATTAAGCTAGTGATTTCAAATGAACTTATTGTGTAACATTAGCCTCTTCAGTCCCTGGGTCCCCACGCGGGGACCTCTGTTCTTTTCCTTATAAAAACTAAAACGCCCGATTTTTTTACATTTTCACATCACTTCTTAATAGCTGAATGTTCTTTGCGTTCAAAACAAACGGATAAATGGCAGCATCTAAGCTGATTCCCACATAAAATAAAAGTTATTTCATCAGAGTTTGCAAAATGCCTAAAAATGCCCATAAGACAGTATGACCAAGAAAGTGAGAAATTTTTATAAGTATTTAACTTAAATCTTTTTCAATAAAATTTTTTTAGGATTTGTAGATTAGTTACCTGTGTAAAGCTCTGATATTTGTGATTGCGTTAATTTAGGTTAATGGTTATTAAATTGATGTTTTAAGGAGGTTTGTAGTTTTAAATCCCTATTTTTGAACCTAAATTACTAAGAGTCATTCCATATAAGAATCATCCAGAATCGGGGGTCTGTGATTAAATGGTAAACTGATTCATGTGATTTTTTTTTTCTCAGAGAGATGACCATTAGAAAGAAATAAATCCAGAATATTGATGCCGCGGGACCATTGGTTTTCATTTGGTGGGGGGTCAAAAGTCAGAGCGCCGCACAGTGGTCCCAAATCGCGATTATGTGGCCAAAAATCAGAAAATCGAAGTTTCGTATTTCGAAATGAAATCTATTCTACAGTATTTAGAAATATCTGAAAATTTATATTCTGTTATATTTTGCTTTTATCAGCTCACATGAATTAGCATTGCTTATGTGAAGTTAGGAGTTTTTAGCGTTTTCTGCTGTTGCGTGAATTTCAGGCAAATTCGCTGCATTCACACCCTAACTAAGGCCATTTCAGATAGTTTCTCGTTTTTTTCTTTCCACTTCTCAGAAACAACATTAAATTAGATACTTAATTTGATTTTTCGATTGCAAAAATCTCAAAAATTTAAAAAAGAATTTTTTAAAAAATACATAGTTTTAAGGCATTTTTGTACATAAAAAGTGATATATAAAAAAAGTCCTTCCGAGTTCGCGGACTTTTATAGTACAAAATGTAGAATGAGCCTTCTAAAATCATATCCCAAGAGATTTATTGCGACTTTTTGCGACTTTTTAAGAACTAGCAATTTGAAGTTAGACATTGCCAGTATTAGCCCAACATGAGTAATCGGGTTTAAAGTCAATCTAATTTCCGCACTCACCCAAAATTCTCAGTGTTTATATAATGCAACATTCTAATTAACATAACACTGTCAATTTCACTTTTTTAATTCGCGGAGGGAGGGGGGGGGTTAAGAGTTGGGGATATTTTTTTATTTTTATTTGTTTTAACAATTTTTCCCTTGCCTTTTTCGTTTACATAAAAAATAATATTAAAACTTGACCTTATTTTAAAAATTATAAATATATCTTAAAAATTTTATTATAATATTTTACATATATATATACACACACATATATATATATATATATATATATATATATATATATATATATGTATGTATATATATGTATATATATGTATATATATATATATAAATATATATATATATATATATATCACTATATTTGAGATTTTTAGGTAATGGGAATTTAAGTATCTGATAATCTTCTATATACTTACATATGTTTTTTATTTCCTGTTCATTTTATAATTATCTTATATATAATAGTTATTATTAACGATTTTTATATTATTTTTAATATATATTTTTATTAATTATTATTGAATTTATTTTATTTTATAGCATATAGCTATATGCTATATATTATCAATGTTATAGAATTATTCAAATTTTTAGTGTAGTTTAAATGAGTAAGATCATAGAATATTTTGAATGCTTTTTTAAAATTTTATTAACAATAGTTTTTTAAAAAATATATAGTGTGGTTTATATTAGGTTTATAATTATCTGTATATAAGGATTTGTTTGGTTTTGCTGTTAATAAATTTTTTTACATTCAAAGGCTTTCAATTGTTTATCTTGTGACATTTGAATAATAAAAATACTACTAGATGGCAGCACCAAAATTTGTCTATTGACGTTAAGTTATAAATTTTGTCTTTTGCAGCTCCTATTCAGTTATAATTTCCTACACCAGGTGTTTTTTTGTTTTAGCTAAATTTTGACGATATTGTTAAATGGTAATTAATTAATTTAATAGTGCATTTTAGTTATTTTAAATAATGTAATTACTTTCTATTTATTTTATTTTATATTATATTAATTGTTTTTATCATGGTATTTTAAAATGTATTAACTGCATCCTTTAGTATCTATTACTGTGATTTCTTAACTGTTTTATTCACCTTAACCTTTACTATATTTTGGTAGCCATGTGCGAGTGGATATATTGAAAAATACTGAAATATTAATCGGTATGTTGTGTATTATTTCTATTTTATATCCTATAAATATTTAAACAGGTTTTATTGATTTTTCCATTTCATATTATTTGTTTCTATTCTGTTTTCATTTTTAATTTATTCAATTGATTATAATGGTTGTTCGGGCACAGAGAAGGATAATTTTTAGCTTTAGCTTATTCTTCCCACAAAAAACAACCATATTGCTTATATCATTGAATTCTGTGCCCTTGAAAACGTAATTCAATATATAAGCTTTTCCATTATTTGTCGGTGTCCACTTTCTTCTTTTTTCTTCCATAATAATTCTTATAATAAATTATTTGGCATTTTTTTTTTTAATACTTACAGCTTTAATTCATAATATTACGGTTTTTGATGGCGGTAGGTTATGTTTAATTAATGGTTATATATATATATATATATATATATGTGTGTGTGTGTGTGTGTGTACTAAATTCTAGCAACATGCATGTCTGGGAAATTCAATCAACTGGGAAACATCATTTAATGTTTTAAATTTCCTGATTTTTTGAAAAATATATTTTGCCTACTTACAAATAAATTTTATTATTAACCCCTTCGAGACCGGAGGATTTGACGCAAATTTTATTCGGTTGGCACCACTTTTTTAAAAAGAGTTACCTTTACTTAATCAATCAAAAAAATGCTCTAATTAAATAAATTAAATATTTAATTTAACTAAATTTTAACTAAACTAAATTAACTATTTTTTTTTCTTTTACCGGTGCCTAAAACAAATTCTTTATGCTCTTTTTCAGGGTGCATATATGCAATCATGGTCCCGAACGGGTTAAGTAGTATTATTAAGTTTTACTTTAATTTTCACGTATCGTCACATAAATCTATTGTAATTTTTTTTTTATTGCGTTTATTTTTTTCAGTTTATTATATGAATGTTAATTTAATTGTATTAATTTATATGCACATTTAAATTTTAATGAATAATTTAATACTTTAACAAATTTAAAAATATATGAAAAATTCGCTCAACCCTTGGGATGAAATGTTGCAGTTACTTGAAATGCGTAAATCTACTTTTCTGAAGGTTTATTTAAAAAACGGATTTTATTTTATTTTTCAATAAAGAGATGTAAAATTGTTTTACATTAAAACAAAGTTTTGATTTTTTTTTTTTTTTTTTTGTAAAAATTTTAAAACTGTTAGGGATGATAGAATTTTATACCTGGGAAAACAGTGGGGGGCGGGGGAAGCGGAAATTTCAAATATACTAGAAAATTAGTGAGGTAATTATTTATTTAATATTAACAAAATAAAGTAACAAAGGCAGATTCTTCATTTTTATTGGAATTTCAAAGGTATTATTTTCTGTGTAATAAAGAGAAACAAAAGAAAGAAGAGGGGCGAAAATTTTGAAAGTAATCTAATTAATGAATTTAATGATTTTATTATTAATTCATAGCAAATAGATGTTGAAAACTTAAAAAATAGCAATGATATTTTTTAAATTTCCTTGGCTTAGAGACAAATGGAAAAAGGGGAGATTTCACGTGTGTGTGTCTGTGTGTGTGTGTGTATGTTGGGTGTGTTGGGGGGGGGGGGGAGAGAGCTGGAAAAATTCAGCTGGTGGATTCTTTATGTATTTTACAGATTGCTTATACTCTGTATTATTAATTTGCACTAACATTAAAAAGAGAAAAAATCAATAAGAATTTAACCAGTACATTTTCAGGGAAGAAGGGACAGGGGGGGGGGGGGTAAAATTTCGCATTTTCATCATCTATTGAATTAGATGATTTGTTTTGAAAAAGGGAAAATATTCCCCATAATCAAAAGTGAAAAATTCTCATTTCAGTAAAAAAAATCCCTTAAAAATAGAAAATTTAAATTTAATAAAAACTTGGCCCCTCTATTGCGCCCCCCCCCCAAATCCCCTCCCCTAGAACCCCAATTACATTTAGTTTATATTCGCTATGTAATGTCATTTAGAATGCCATTTAGAATTAAAAATGAAGGATATACAACCACCAGGAAAGCCAGAAATGATTTTTGGCCACTTGATCGCGATTTGGGACCACTGTGCGCCGCTTGAAAAATTGAATTTTTATGTTTTGCATAGTACTTCTCATAATATGCATTGAAGCTATCCCACAAAACAAATTGCATGGCTGTATTATGCAAGGTTGGCCCTTTTCTATTCAAGAATAAAAATTATGGGATATGTGTAATGTGGTGAGCTAGGAGGCTTCAAAAATTGAATTTTTTTCGAAATTTCACTATTGTTTTGACACATGTAGCTCTTTGCATTGAAATCATCCCATAGTTTTTAACTGCTAAATGCTTCCCTATGATGAAATGAAATACAGAAAAGTAGGCCCAACCATGGGCAGACTTTAATGCCTTCCTAAATTTTATGCCAATTTTCCAAAATAACATATTTTTGCCTATTTTCTGGTCTATTTTTTTAAGTGAGGTATATTATACATGCATTAAAGTCAAAAGCTTCTACAATAATAATAGAAATGTAAAACAACTATTCACCTTTCAAAATCACTAAACAGAATCATGGGCACTAAAGCAGTTTTCATTGGGTAATGGAAATTGCATTGTAATATAATTAGGAAATACGCTACCACGACCATAGCCTTCAATCATTGCCAAGAATAAAAACTTTTACAATTATTTCTGAAATGCATACATTTTTTATTCTAACATGAATTTCCATATGTATAACAATAAATATTTTTAATATGTTTTTGTTACAGGCAGTGAAGATGCTTTAATGAAGTGGAAAGAAGCATGTAATCTATATGATGATATAAGTATAAATCAAATACTTTATGCGAATTTTAATACAAAAGTTAAAATCTTTAACAACGATTTAACGCACAAATACGTACAAACACGACACATAAAATCCCATACCATCGTTTCGAGGATTCCCGGATCCCATGGAGGGTCATCCCCCGTATGGAGGGATCTTGCGCAGTGACTCCTTTTTTTCAGTTAGTTCTAGTTCATTATGTCATTTCTTTAGGATATATAAACTCCTTTTTTCACCTTTTCATTCATTCCATAAGCTAGTACCCGGGGCTATAACCGAGGGGTTCTTTGAACCCATTTTAATTCTCGTTATTTTTTTTTTTTTTTTTTTTTTTTTCCTCACTGGGAATTCGAAACGATCATATGGGATTTTTTGTGTCGTGTTTGCACGTATTTGTTCGCTGCTACAAGATCAAGTGGATTATTTTCAGTTTCTGAACTTATTAGGCCAAACGATTTGGCGTGATACTGGAAAAAAATAAAAACAAATGTACCTCCAGAAAATATTTCTGAAAAAGATCTAATAGAAAATCGAAGTGGAACTACCCTAGAACTTGAGGATATGATTTGTGCAAAGCACGGATACGAATTTGGAACATTTTGGGCACCACCTCGCTATTGCCAAAATCCTGCATAATACTCCTCCAATTGCGAACGAACCAAATTCTGAGCGCAGTGCTTCATATTTCAAAAATGTATAAGATCTGAAATCCATGCCCTTTCTTACCCTTGATTTTACGATTAGGATGTTCGCAATAGCGAGGTGGTGTCCAAAATATTCCAAATTTGTATCTGTAATTTGCACAAATCATATCCTCAAGCTCTAGGGCAGTTCTACATCGATTTTCTATGAGATCTTTTTCAGAAATATTTTCTGGTTTACATTTTTTTTTTGCATTACCATCTCAAATCGTTAACCACTTGGGGACGAGCGACCTGTATTCGTGCCGCGTTAGGTGCTCAGAATCAGCGATTATTCTCACCAGTAAATTTTTATTGTACATTTTAACTTATTTAATCCGAGCATTTTCCCGATTCAATGAGGCAAAAATTTCAGTTTTAAAAAACCGCTGATAAAAGATTAAAAATTCTGCAAAAGACGCTCGTCCCGAAGGGGTTAAGCCTGGTGAGTTCAGAAACTGGAAATAATCTACTTGATTTTGTAGCAGCGTATGGCCCACAAGCACATTTGTTTGATAACTTGCATAAGGAATATTCATCCATGTTTAAAATAACTTTTAAAAACAGTCTTACTTTCAAACAGACAGTATGCACCAAGACTGAAGTAGCTTATAATCATCTGGTTTACATGCTTCTTTTCACTTCATTAAAACATCTTCACTGCCTGTAACAAAAACATATTAAAAATATTTATTGTTATACATGTGGGAAATTCATGTTAGAATAAAAAATATATGCATTTCAGAAATAATTGTAAGTATTTTTATTCTTGGCAATGATTGAAGGCTATGATCGTGGAAGCGTATTTCCCAATTATATTACAATGCGATTTCCATTACCCCATGAAAACTGCTTTAGTGCCCATGATTCTGTTTGGTGATTTTGAAAGGTGAATAGTTATTCTACATTTCTATTATTATTGTAGAGGCGTCTGACTTTAGTGCATGTCTAGTATACCTCACTTAAAATAGGCAAAAATATGTTTTTTTGGAAATTTGAAATAAAATTTTGGAATGCATTAAAGTCTGCCCATGGTGGGTCCTACTTTTCTGTGTTTCGTTTCACCATAGGGAAGCATACAGCAGTTGAAAATCATGGGATGATTTCAATGCAAAGAACTATATGTGTCAAAACAATAGTGAAATTTCGGAAAAAAATCAATTTTTGCAGCCATCTAGCTCACTGCATTACACATATCCCCTAATTTTTATTCTTGAATAGCAAAGGGCCAATCTTACATAATACAACCATGCAATTTGTTTTGTGGGATAACTTCAATGCATACTATGAAAAATACTATGCGAAACATAAAATTTGAATTTTTTAAGCGGCGATCTGACCTTTGACCCCCCACCAAATGAAAACTAATGGTCCCACGGCATTAATATTCTGGATTTCTTTTTTTCTAATGGTCATTTCACTGAGGAAAAAAAATCACATAAATCTGTTTACCATTTAATCACAACCTGGGTGATTCTTATATCGAATGACTCCTAAGCGCATAAAGGATCCATTTCAGAAAAGATATTTTTTCTGTCATTTACGATGTCATTTTGTTTGGAAAAAAACAATGAATAAGCATTTGTATTATTATTTTAGCTTTGGAACTGGAGAGGTTAGATGAAAAGATCTTCATTTTATTATAATGTTTGTTTATGAAAAAAAATAATACTTAAATAAAGCTCGCTATTTTTGGGATTAAGTAATAATTTAAAAAAAAAAAAAACGAGAAAATAAGTTGTCAGTTTATGTTTGAGTCATTTTAGATTTGGAAAATTGTTTTTAATGGGAATCACAAGTGAAAAACAAACTAAAAGAAATTTAGCTTTTCTTGTATGAGATAAAACAGAATTTTCTGCTATGCCATGCTTCTGTTTTTCTAGAATTGAGACGAAACTAATAAAAAATAGCGAAACACAGTAGAACACTGTCAGTAGAGCAGGGAGGGAGAAAGTCGGTTACAGATGTAGAAAATGCCCGCAGTCCCTTAGGGCATTAACTATTGCAAGTTTTATAGAGTTTTAGGAGAAGGTTTTTATTTTATTTTTTTAACTTCCAAACTTTAAATCCTTCTCTTTGCATTGATTAGGCTTGAAAATACACTATTTAAAATTGAAAATGAATGCATTTATTTCATCTAGAATTATTAGAGCTGTGAAGATTCAGGCCTAATATAAGCCTTAAAAGGAAACATTACAAGTAACAAGTAATCTACTAAAAAACAACTTTTCAAAAGTAAAAAAAAAGCCAAGCAAAAAAAAAGCAAAGAAAAAGGGGGAAAGTTGTGGCTAAAAAATAGTGTGATATCAAATTTCCAAGCTAATATTATGGTACTTATTTAACATTTTTTATTAAAAATTTACCATATGTAAGTCGAGTACCTAAGTATGCGTTGATAGAAAGCCTTTTCTCCTTTACTAAATACATCATAACGTGTTTCTGAAAATTAATTTTTTTAAATTATGCATGATGGGCTTGGCGGCCATCTTTCCATATTTTACACAATTTTCTAAGCACACAAGTACATTGTTAAGATCGGAAATTCGAAATTGTTGCTAAAGCAAACATTTTATGCTTTTAATTTATGGAAATGAGTGCCTAGAAATTTGTGTCTTAAAATAAAGTTGAAGTAACTTCAGGTTTTATCTTATGATTCTCTTTTTTCGGAGGGATTAATTAATTAGTTAAAGCAGTAAAAATCAATTTGTTTTTTTTTCTTCAAAATAAAAGACTTTCTTAATTTATCTGTCTGTAGCCAAAACTAGAAGTTCAAAATTCTTAATAATGCAAACATATTACGAGCTTGTCTGCTTAGAAATTTGTGTAAAATATGGAAAGATGGCCGCCAAGCCCATCATGCATAATTAAAAAAAATTAATTTTCAGAAACACGTTATGATGTATTTAGTAAAGGAGAAAAGGCTTTCTATCAACGCATACTTAGGTACTCGACTTACATATGGTAAATTTTTAATAAAAAATGTTAAATAAGTACCATAATATTAGCTTGGAAATTTGATATCACACTATTTTTTAGCCACAACTTTCCCCCTTTTTCTTTGCTTTTTTTTTGCTTGGCTTTTTTTTTACTTTTGAAAAGTTGTTTTTTAGTAGATATCAGTTCTTTTTTTTAAACAGATTATATATAATTGAAATAATTCTACTCGCTAAAATTAGTCCTTGTATAGCCTTTATAAGCAGGGAACAAACACAATAGTATACACTTTGTTTACCTATCATTCATTTTTTAGAGTAATTAATAATTTAAAAGTAAGGAAAGTCAATTTCTTCTTTCAAAGTATCAGTCTTTCTCAATTTATATCGCGTTTAAATTTTCTATGAAGGATGAAAATTTAGTAAAAATCAAATAGAGTCAAAATAAAATATATATTTACAGTTAGTCTGTCAGTTAATTGTTTGTTCTAACATTTTTTTGCTGACGGTTTTGCAAAATAAATTTATCTTTACAAATACCTACGGAAAATCCGAGAATGAAGCCCCGCAGGCATCTAAAGAATCGAAGATCTGTCTAAAGAAGTAAATCTAGCAATTCTAGACATGATGATGAAACATTTTTGATAAAAAAAATCTAAAAATTTAAAGATATAAACTGTACATATAACTTCATCTTCATTTAGATCGTGTTATAGAGAAGAAAGAATAAATATGTATTTTACTCAAGTCTGTTTATCCATACCTATTTGCATAAATGTGAGAATATAATTTCGTATAAAAATTCCCGTAAATTGATTATATTTAATAGTCTATTATTAAAGCCGCATAAACATTAGAATAAAATTTTTTTGCAGTTAAAAATTGCCTGAAATCTATAGTCTTATCGTTCGTCAAATTTGTTATATGTTTTTTTTAATACCCAGACACCTTTTCTAAACTCTGACAAAAGATCACAGAAATACTGAAATTATCCAAATACTTATACCTTTCTATCGTATTTCTTTTTTTTTGAGTGGGGGGAGGGGTGAGGAAGGGCGCTTAAGAACTTCGTTTTGTTCTTAGAATTCTGAATTAATCATTGAAAAGATCTACCTACATAAGTCTTGTTGCAGAATTTTCATTAGGTAAGAGTTGCATCAACTTATACATCATGTGAATATATTAAATTACTTTTGCAAAATACTAGATGGGAGCCATTGATATTTTCAGAGCATTTGCCTACATTTTAAACTTAAATTATTTACAACTATTCATTAATTTTCTATACGAATTAAAGAAGTCGTTGTTTCCATGGCAACTGTACCTTTCACTATTGCTTGTTTGTTTGTTTGTTTTATTGAACACATATATATCAGATCACGTGAGGATCACGGCGGGATTTGAACCCGCCCCCACCTACGTTCTCAAGCGATTAGCGGCGTGGTGTCTTATCCACTCAGCCACGGTGGGCCACTATTACTTTATCTAATACCCAGATACTCAAATTTAACCAGCTGCGCTTAGAATCATGCTCATAACAGAGTACATTTATATGTAAGAGTGGTGACACATATGCACAAGTCGTGTACTCATATTCAAGTTTTTGTCCAAAGTACAGTAACTCAGTTTTCATTAATAGACGTGGAAGATTTCGATTAAACTAACCAAAAAAGTTTAAAAACATTGGCTTTCTGATTTGATTTTATTCAAAATCGTCTTAACCAACCAAAGTTAATGTCCAGGATCCAGAGTGTTTACTGCAAACATCAAAAAAAGTTTTCAAAAATGCAGGCTTCTGATTGATCAATCTCATCGCGCTAATAGCGTAAAATCTATCTTGATCCCGGTCTATTCAACGTCCTTTAAATATTCGAGAAAGCTTTGACAAGTCAGGAAAATATCACACAAAGCAGGCAAAACAAAGAAGAAAATCATTCATTGGCTCGTTCATATCCACTAGCCAATGAATGATTTTGTTCCTTTGCTTTGCCTGCTTTGTGTGATGTTTTTGTGACGCGTGTCAAGACTTTCTCAAATATTTAAGGGGCGTTTGTTTATTTCACCACCATGAAGCTATGAAAGGAGAGGAGCAGACATGTCAATCTTCCCGTGTGAAAAACTACATAAAGAAAACGAGTTCTTTCCCCCTCTTCTGCCCTTTTCTCTCTTGATTTTGACCGATAGCAGCCCATTTAGCAGTCTCCATAGCAAGATGCAGCTATATATGGCGGACGCAAGGGGGAGGGTGTTAGCGTGACCAATGACATACTAGGCCAATTTATGACGTTTAAAAGTCACACGGAGTTGGATCATCTTTACACGATGATTAGTACAAAGCGGTGCGCCGATTTTTTTTTTGTGTCCATTGCCATGTACAGATAATCAACTCCGTGTGACGTGATGAGCTGGCCACACTTAGGAACAGCTTCAAATGACGTCATCTACTTCGAGGCAAATGAAAAAGGACAGGCTACCGCGGCGCTACAGCGTCTAGAATTTATAGTGTGGAAATCCAATCAGTCGATCACAGCGATATCTGCAGGATATTTCCCAAAACTCCAAGACAATTTGGTCTAGACGCTGTAACATTTTTTTTAAACGTTTTATTAACTTACATTTGACCTGTGTGCTTGGCGTCAAACCTGCTGTAATAATACGATGTTTACTTTGAAATTTGAAAATATATAGCAGATGTCGCTGCGATAATCTCCCTGGATTTCAGCGTCTGTGCACATTTAAGGGATACACTTTTTAGCGGTTCTTGGATAGCAAATTTCCACATTATGTATTCTAGACGCTGTAGCGGTGCATTACACATGTCTCTTTCTTCTTTAAAAAATATCCTGCAGATGTCGATGCAAATGACTGTTTGGAATTCGACATCGTTGTACATTTAAGGGATTCAATACTTTCGCGCTTTTTTAAGTATTGCTGGGATAGTCGATTTCTACAACATATAATCTAGACGCTATAACGGAGCTATAGTTTCTAGAAGATATAGTTTAAAAATCGGCTTATTAAAAAATTGCTAAAAACTGTATCCCATAAATGTTGAACGAGGCTGAACGACGAATGTCGATTATAGCGACATATGGTAATTCCAACATAACTATTTCAAAAGAAAACGTTTCGCTCAGAGAAGATCTAGAAAATGTTGCTCCTATCGACATTTGTCATTCAGTATTTTTCAATATTTATGGGATTCAATTTTTAGCACTTTTTAAAGAATTACTGGAATAGCCGGTTTCCACACTGTGACCGTGATCTAGGTAGATTTTTCTGTGTTATCGTAACGAGATTGACCAATCAGAAGCCAGAATTTTTGCTAACTTTTCACTGTTTGCAAAATTGTACCTGGATACCGGCCTATATTTCTAGACGCTATAACTGAGCTCAGGAATAGTACAGAAAGCAAACTCTGTATTTTGATACATTAAGGCCGGGATCTAATTAGGAACAAGTGTGTCTCTATAACGAAGTAGCGACATACGGCCAATAAATGTTTATTGGTAAAAATGATAAAAACAAATCGTATGATAAAAACAAATCATGTTCTTTGCGAGCATGCCATTATCGCCAGGTTAATGCATGCTGAATTATTTCCCTAGTCTAATAGAAATCGTCCATGCGCGTATCTTCTAATGGAGGATATTCCAAATATGGGTTCGAGGCTGAAATAGTCACGTGGTACCGGTAATTTACCCAAAGAATTTCTTACTGATAGAAGGGAAACAGGAAACTACACTGTTAAAAATATCGTGAAAAATTACCTCGTTTCTTACAGGTTCTCTATTTTCTGACCAATGAGAACGCTACATAAACGCCTGTGAAGCGTTCTAATTGGGCAGAATACAGATAGCCTTTAAAAACAGAGGTAATTTTTCACGATATTTTTAACAGTGTACTACTGCTTTCTCCCATGAACTGTTTCATTGGCTAGCGGGGATTTACATTACGTAGACGGAGCCTTCCCTTCTTTACGCTAGACGTTCATGCCTTGACCATGTGATCATAACGTAGATTGAATATCCTCTATTAAAGAAAGCGAATTGCCGTACTTTCGACAAAATCTTGAAATGAGCATGTCTCCTGTGCATATATCACCACTCTTATGTATAAAGGCTCTCTGTTATGGTGGTGTTTCTGATACAGCGCCTAGAATAGCTAGTGTGGAAATATGCTATCCAAACAGTTCTAAAAATTTGTATCCCTTAAATGTGCGACGATACTGCTAAAATTTCAAGTGTCGTTCGCAGCGACATCTGTGGGATATTCGTATTACTATTATTACATTGTATAGACTAGCAATTTCTTGCAGTTGTAGAAAATATCCTGCAGATGCCGCTGCGATCTGCATATTACAGCAGTATCATTGCACATTTAAGTGATACAATATTTTAGCGCTTTTTTAAGTATTACAGGGTTAGCCGATTTCAACACTATATATTCTAGGCGCTATAGTTTCTGAGCGCTCTTGGTTAAATTTCGATATTCGAGTTTTAGAGTGAGCAATAGAGAAAAGTACTAAAACTATTGAAACAACAACTTCTTTAATATTGAAATGTATAGCAAAGGAGTTCAGAATCAATGCCTTAAATAGTTTCGAATACGCACTGTTGTTATGACATCAATACCCTTCCTGGATGTGGAAATGCAAATTGTGTTCAACATAATTGGCCGCAATCTAGATAGATTTTTCGCTGTTAGCGAAACGAGATTCATTAATCAGAAGCTTGCACTTTTGCGAACTTTTCGCTGTTTGCAGCAATGCAGGCTATTGATTGGTGAATCTCGTTTCGCTAACAGCGAAAAATCCATCTGGATCCCAGCCTAAATTTCTGTAAACATTGCACTTCATCCATGGCACTAAGAAAATGACTCAAAACTTTTATGACATAGGCCGGGATCCAGAAGCAGCAAAAATTCTCAAACATTCTGGCTTCTGATTGGTCAAACTCATTTCGCTAACAGCGAAAAATCTATCTGGATCTCGGCCATAGTTTTCTTCGATGAAATCAATGCAAAAGGATAATATAAAAAAATTTAAAAGACTTCTAAAATGATTTGGCGGGTTTATCGCTATTTGGCATAATTTATAAACTTTAAAATTAATTAACAGTTTTTCGCTAATTAAGAAAAGAAAATTTGTGTTTTAAAAGCTGAATTTTACAAAAGCACGTAGATTGAGTAAATATCTGTCCAAAAATGCAATCCTTACTTTTTTATGTCCATTATTTAAGTCTCTACCTTGATTGAACCATAAATTGTGACGAAGAAAATAAATCGATCATTTTCAGTATCTCGACGTTATTTTAAAAAATCTATATCTCTGTTTATAATTAATTTATGAGGATGCATTTGGTCTCAAATTGAAGATATTTTCCATTAGGTCCTTCTGGTTTTGGTTTTATTTTTCTGCGATGATTGGTTCTTTTGATATGGGAAATTTTACGCTGGCATGTTTGGTTGATTTTACATGGAGAAGTTGTCATCAGTATAATAAGCAGTTACGGTGTCTTGCGTTTTATTCTTGGCGTTTGTTTGTTTGGCGAGGTTAGCATTTTTTTTTCAGCTTGGCTTGGCAGAACGACCGTCCTGCTTGATATAAAAATTTTGTTTTTAAAGTCAATTCCGTCTTAGGTCATCAAAGGAAAATTTAATATAATCCATTAAGCTAATATTAGTTTTTGTTGCATTAAAATATCTCAATTTGTTGATTTTCTATAAGCAAGTAGTTTACAATGGAAGTCTATGGGAATTTGGCGAAATATTAGAGATATCGCCAAGCTGGAGTCACTTTTGGTGACTTATTTTGGTCTCCAAATTTGGCGATATATCACCAAGTTGGCGACAAACTTGGCGGTATTTGGGGACAGAACAGGTTCCCTCCTATGGTATCCCGCCTTCTAGACATGAAGATGTATTAAATGATGTTCAAGAACCAATGGCCGCCATTTTGTCTGTATTAACATCAATTGTCATCCAGTACAAGTTTTTAAAAAAAAATGCAATTTAACAAATTACAACGACCATTTGGGAAATGATTTTTTCAAAGACTAAAATTTAAGACATAAAAAATCGCACGGAGTTGATCATACATTACGTACGCCATGAATTAAACATTAATAGTGTTATTACACGTATAAATTCCAAACGACAGAAATCGCCTGCAATTCGTGCGTATTATCCACCTGAAACTTATGTATTATCCGAGTATTTCATTGGCTGTTCGGGAAAAGGCTTTTCCATCGTCAGATTTCCAAGAAATCTGACGGCCCATTTTAAATGAAATTTATTTCTTAAACTTCTAAACATCCCACAATATTACTTTTTATATCTTCGTATAGAGAAAAAAATGTACTTTTAAATGCAATTTGTTTGAAAGCTGTATCTCAATTTGTTTCTGAGTTATTAATTTTTTTTGTAGTTTTTATTACTTTTTTGTCATAGTGGCAACACTCTGTTGTTCATCTCTGTTGAAAGTAAAGGGAAATACATATTACTGTATAGACCAATCAAAAAGCGAATAAAATGATGATTAAACCAATAAAAACCTTCAGATATGCTTTTGATTTCCTACCCTGACGAGGACAATAACCATTTTTCCAAATGGTTAAAAAAATTATTTCAACTTGATAGGATGAATAATAAGTATTTTATTAACGATTGAAAATTTGAACAAGATATATATATATATATATATATATATATAATTAAATAAATAAATAAATATAGGGAGAGTGTGAACTAATAGTAGGAATTGAAAAACAAAGTAACTAACATCATGTAAAACAGCAACGGAGTTGATGATGTGCAGAACTATTCTCGGTAAAATAGGCCAACTATTTGTGAAACTGTAACAATGAAATATTTTTAACTCTAAAAAGTAGAAAATAAAATATAAATAAAAAAAACTTGTGTATTATTTTTAATGGTTTTTATCAGTTTATTGTTAAATAAATTATAATTATGCGATGAGAAAACAATTCAGAAATCTTCAATAGATAGTTCAAACAACGCATTTTTTTCTTTCTTATTGCCATATCCTAAAAAAGAAACAGGGCACAAATTAGATATTTTAAAAAAATCTACTGGATCTTTCAATTCGACATAAATCAAAGCGGTGATTTTTCCTTGATCGGGACCCATGTCATATTGGAACGTAACATTTTCGGACCAACATGAATTGCAGTTATGAGGTGTGATTCTTAAGATTAACATTGAATGCTTATAAAAAAAAAGTGAAATTAAAAAAAAACTTTTTTCATTATTCTTATATTCCTTCCCTCCGAAAAAAAAAAGAAATGCCCTTATTCTCATGTCTTCATAGCACATTCTTCTATGATTTAACGATTAATACTACCATATATTCCATCAAATGTTCCATCCCAGGTCCGTTCATTTAATTTCAATATTTGTCTCCTGAACCATAGTATAAAATTTCTCACATAATGAAACGTTACATTTAAGGGTCATTTCTTGTATATTTATTCCCTGAAGATAAATAGATTAGATGGCTTATACGTTGTAATTCTGTACTCTGATACAACAAATCTTTGGAGTTTATCACCAAAGGTACTAGACCAATATGATACTGACGAATCATTTTAGTTGTCTAGATTGTAGAGAAGATAAATATGTGTTTAGCTCAAAGCAGATTGTCGTTTAAATAAATTATATCTAGTTTTGCAGTATACGAATTATTACGAATAGGCTACATTTAAAATACGTCATTAAGCTAGTGATTTCAAATGGATCTGTTGTGTTAGATTAGATGAAAAGGTCTTCATTTTAATTAGGTTTGTTTATGAAAAGAGTAATGTTTTGAACAAAGCTCGTTATTTTTAGAATAAAAGAAAAAAAAACAGGAAATAAGTTGTGAGTTTATGTTTGAAACATTTTAGATTTGAAAAATTGTTGTTAATAGAAGTCATAAGTGAAAAGTAACCTACAAGAAATTTAGCTTTTCTTTTGTGATAAAACAAAATTTTCTTGAATGCCATGCTTCTGTTTTTCTAGAATTGAGAAGAAACTAGCAGCTAACTAAAATAGCAGCACATAGTAGAACACTGTCAGTGGAGCAGAGAGAGAGAAAATCGGTTACAGATGGAGAAAATAGCAGCAGTCCCTTAGGGCATTAACTATTGGGGCATTCCACGTCAAATCAGGCAGTAAAATATCAATATGTAACCCACCATCACAGATTTTAATGAAACTGCGTGTGTTTGTTCTTACTATTAAGATATGATCACCAGTAATTTTTTTTGCTCCTTGGTGAAATAGTTTCTGAGAAAAAAATTGTCAAAATTTTGAAAAACTGCCGTCAGTTGGCATTCTTGATAGCCGGTTTTCAAATGTAGCATGTCATATATATAATCATATTTCAATATCTACTCTACAAATCATCTTCAAATAATTTATGCACAATATTTAGGGTACGCAGCTTATGAAAAAAATATATTGTTACGCTTATAATATTTTAAGTGTGTCTAAAAAAATATTTAAACTTTGAAGTCGTGAATTTTTTATGAAAAATAATGCATTAACAAAAAAAGCATTATCAACAAAAGGCGGTATTTTTATTAAATTATTTTTTATGGGAGATATACTTAAAGGTGTCCTTTACCTGATTCTGAAATAAAAATAGTGGGATTTTGGGTGTTTTTGGTAGTATTTCCTATTTAAAAATATTTTGAGGTGCATTTCATATCAAATCAAGCAGAGTCATTCCATGTCAGTTCCCCTAAGCCATTTAATCACTGTCACAAATTTCAATGAAATTGGGTTTGTTTATAGCTTATTTTAAGACGTAATCACCTTTAATTTTCTTGATCCAAAGTAAAATATTTTTTAAGATAAAAAATATCAAAATTTTGAAAAATTGTTTTAAATTTTTTTAATGACAGTTCGATATTCAAAGACTACATTAAAAAAAAAAAAAAGTCATTTCAATATAAAATCACTAAATAGGTTTCAAATAATGTATATGTGACAAATAATGTAGGCTGATTTATTATTTCTTGTTTTTTATCATGTTTAAACACTAAGAGTGTCTTTTATCTTATGAATTTTTAAAATCAAGAATTTTGTCAAAAATAATGTGTTAATCAAAAATTTATTATTAACCGAAGGCAGGGTGTTATTGCTTTTTTTTAATTGTACGTAAAAATATCTTTTAAATGGTTATAAAATAAAAATAGTGAACATATGAGAAAAAATTATCAAAATTTTGGAAAAATGCCACGAGTTGCCATTAATGATTGTTCAATTTTCAAAGGCCTCATTTTATATATAAAATCATATTTCAATAACTAATAAAGAAATCTTCTTCGAATAATTTAAGCAAGGTAAATAAAGTATGTAGATTATGAAAAAAATATTGCTGTAATGTTAAAAAATATTTAGATGTGTCTAAAAAATTGTATAATCTTTGAAATCAAAAATATTTTACAAAAAATAATGAAATTATTAAAAAATCTTTATCAATCAGAGGCGGAGTTTCTATGACTAATTTTTTAATTTTAAATTGTACATAATACTACATTATAACTGGATCTGAAATAAAAATAGTGGGATTTTGGTTGGTTTTAGTAGTATTTAAATCATATTTAAAATTATCAATATTTTCAAATGTAAAACCTATCCAATGTATCATCCCTGGAAATATTTTTATTTATACATTTATTTTATTTTTCAAATTATCTTTTATGTTCGTTTCTTAAGGAAAAAAATAAACAATATTGTTTTTTAGTAAAATTTCTACGGCGAAGAGCAATTATCCCTTTCCAAAAAAGAGAAAAATCACTAGCTCCTCACCGCCCAATAGAAATTTTCAAAATGACAGTCCTAATCTTTAAACTCATATTTGGCTGTTAATATTGAAAATTTAGCATTGAGCGGCTAATATTGAAAAAAAAAAACCAAATTTCACTCTGTTGAAGAAAATTTTGACGTATTGTGCTTTAAATATATGCAAAAAATGCATAATCCATTATATTTATATCTTTCAAATAACTATATCTAAAAAAATATTTAAAACTTAATGAGTTGCACTTTTGTAACTTTATTCAGTTTCTAATGATATGTACCGTAATTTCGGGTGTATAGCCCGCAGATCAAACAATTCAGTTTGGACCCAGAAATTTTATTCAGTATTTGAAGACCAATATTTACTGTGATCTAAAAAGTTACATTTTATTTTTAAAAATTTCTGGGTCGAAACACGATTGTATGATCCGCGGGCTATACACCGGAAATTACGGTAATTTGATTTATTTCATCACAATATTGCTGAAAGATGGATTTTCAACATATATATGTGTGTATATATATCCCTGTTCTCAAACAAATTATTTAAAAATTGTTCATTTATGTTTAATAAAGCATATATATATTGTTTATACACTTACAAAAAATACATATAGCAAATTTTATGATATTATGTCAATAATGTCTAAAAGTAAAGAACTTATCTAATAGTATGTAACGAAAAATTTAACATCTGGTGTAATGACAACAAAATTTTATAATTGTTTTACTTAATTTGGATGAATGAAAAAAGCTTACATGTTTATATTTTATTGAAGTACAGGCGAAAATGTCACAAAGACATACCTCAACAACCACTGATTATGTCACATTCACACTACAGATGATTTTTTTTTTCTTTCGATCTTTCGGGTTTGATTTCAGATGGTAATGAATTAATTAGTTTTGTTAGAAGTGTCGTTGCAGTCAGCATATTAGGCTCACTATTTTTTTTTATATAATTTGTTTTGATTGACTCGATGAACAACAATATTTAAAGGGACCATTTCATGACTTTTCAATTAAAAGCTGATTTATAAATTCATCATGTTCTTTAGTTATTATTATCGTCTTAAGATAATAAGTTGATATTAAAATTTTTAAATGCAGTTTATTTATTATTTGAACAGTTGAAAGTATTTTTCAATAAGAGTGTGGGCTGTTGATTTTAAGTAGGCTGTTGAGCAATGTAGTGTTGGTAAAGGAACTGGTACTATTTAATTTAATTTTTATTGCTGTAAATAATATTTGTTATTTTATTATTGTATGTATTATATTTAAGCAAGAGTAGAAATACACGATATCGTAGTCATTTTAGTACATCTTAGCATGAAAAGCTTCAATATTTATCATTAAACATTCACATTTTATGAAAATTTTGTTAAAATTGCTCATATTTTCACTATTTTTATTTTATAACTATTGAAAAGATATTTTTACGTACAATTAAAAAAAAGTAATAACAGCCTGCCTTCGGTTAATAATAAATTTTTGATTAACACATTATTTTTCAAAAAATTCTTGATTTTAAGAATTCACAAGATTAAACACACTCTTAGCATTTAAACATGACAAACAACAATAAATAATAATCTGCCTACATTATTTGTCACATATACACTATTTGAAACTTATTTAGTGATTTTATATTGAAATGACTTTTTTTAATGCAGTCTTTGAATATAGATCTGCCATTAAAAACATTTTAAAAAAAATTTCAAAATTTAGATTTTTTTTTATCTTAAAAAATATTTTACTTGTAATCACCTTTAATTTCCTTGATCCTGTCTTAAAATGAGCTATAAACATACCCAGTTTCATTGAAATTTGTGACAGTGAATTAAATATCTTAGGCGAACTGACATGGAATGACTCTGCTTGATTTGATTTGAAATACGCCTCAAAATATTTTTAAATATGAAATACTACTAAAAACACCCAAAATCCCACTACTTTTATTTCAGAATCAGGTAAAGGACACCTTTAAGTATATCCCCCACAAAAAATAAATTTAATAAAAATACCGCCTTTTGTTAATAATGCTATTTTAGGTAATGCATTATTTTTCATAAAAAAATCACGACTTCAAAGATTAAACATTTTTTAGACACACTTAAAATGTTATATAAGCGTAACAGTATTTTTTTTCATAAAATACGTACCCTATATATTACGCATAAATTATTTGAAGATGATTTGTGGAATAGATATTGAAATATGATCATATTTATGTCATGCTACATTTGAAAATCGAGCAGTCAAGAATGCCAACTGATGGCAGTTTTCAAAATTTTGACAATTTTTTTCTCAGAAACTATTTGACCAAGGAGTAAAAAAAAATACTGGGAATCATATCTTAATAAAAGGAACAAACACACGCAGTTTCATCAAAATCTGTGATGGTGGGTTACATGCCTGCCTGAACTGACATGGAATGACCCCATTGCAAGTTTTATAGAGTGTTAGGAGAAGGTTTTTATTTTATTTTTTTAACTTTCAAAGTTTAAATCCTTCTCTTTGGATTGATTAGGCTTCAAAATACACTATTTATAATTGAAAATGAATACCTTTATTTCATTTAGAACTATTAGACCCGTGAAGATTCAGGCCTAATATAAGCCTTCCAAGGGAACATTCCAAGTAAAAATAAAATAACTAACATTATGTAAAACTTCCGAGTTGGTATGGAAAATTACAACCAATTTGCTTATTATTATCCAAGTATCTAAGTAGTACTTTGCTTGGAAATTACAAAAAGTACATAATATTATTTAAACTTTAGTATAGTTTAATTTAAAATATTAAATGAAATTACCTAATTAAATACAAATTGCTGTTATAAAAATAAATTAATTTAAAATGAATCTAGCAAATATTATGAAGATAGTCTAAAATCTCCTCCCCTCCAAACACCCCCCCCCCACACACACACACACACACACCACCTTTTAAGGGGTCTCAGGACTCTTAAAATTGGAAAAAATTAAAAAAAAAAAAGGGACCATTTTCAACATTTAATATCTTAAAATATATTTGATTCTAAGACACAATTTTAATTGGAATAAAATGTATAAGTATATTCTTTCCTTTCATGTATTTAAAAAATTATAAGATGCAGGATTAGCATTTACAGGAGGCTCCAAACTGTTAGACATTTGACGAGCAAAAAATCGGCATAACAGCTTACGCGCACGATTACAAAAGAAGTATTGCAACTAGAATGAAAATTTTGGTGCCTAATTATACTTCAGATTACAATAATTACCCTGAACCTAAATAAATTTGTATTTAAAGCTTTTTTATATTTTTAATACAAAGTTATATTTAGCTAATGCAAAATTAAGAAAATTTCCACAGTATAATCACCTAAAAAAATATTGTTTTGAACAATAAAAAGGAAATGTTAGGTTCAGTTTATACCGACTAACATAAAACATATGTTTTGAAAATTTCATAAAAAAATATTCATAAGTTTTTGAGATATCGTGCGCGTTATGCCCCAAAACGTCATTTGGCGAAAAATGGCTTCAAAGTTTCCGAAACGACATTTCAGCTATTGAATGTGTATAAATGTAAAAGCCATAACTTCAGTTCTAATAGGAATTTCAAGGAAACAATTATATCAAAATGTTCGGAAAAGATAGGAGTTTAACATCTAAAAAAAATTAAAATTTCGAAAATTTTAAAGCTTTAAGAGTCCTGAGACCCCTTAAGAGAATACATACCTGAGGGTCCTTAGGAAATTTTATCCCCAGGATCCAACTTGAGTCTGTTCGCCTCTGAATCCCGAAATTATGAAACATATGGGACATAACTAATTTCGGTTAACCGAGGTTCACATAATTTTACGGATAGCCGAAAATATCCTTTTCAAAACGCAATCTTTTTAATCTTACATAATGTACCCTCACACTCAGCCGAAAATGAACTGGGTAAAGATATACAATCAGGCCAATTATTTTGCCATTGGATGTATATTTCCAGATTTATTTTTACATTTGGAGTGCATTATATTTTTTTACTGATTTTACCTTTTGTACTTCATTGTTTAATTTCAGTAATAACTGATACAAAGTTAACCGCTTAACCAACGATATACATTTCAAAAGGCTGGCCCCAAAACGTAAACAAGATCGCGCAGCCTTCGAGCCATTTCGCGGTTCGGCAAATCCATGGCCGCCGACGTTTACGGTTCTTTACTACCACTAACAGTTAGTAGAGATTTTCGCTTTGTTTATTCATGAGATTGCGACGATTAAGTAAG